>JABFDZ020000087.1:1334960-1346029 GCA_019775955.2 Pollimyrus isidori | reverse complement strand
CAGTCCTTTTTCATAATTACAGTTTACAAAAATGTCAAAAGTTTCGCTGTGTTACGTCATCACAAATATATGTTAAACATCTATGGGGGCTGAGCCCCCCTTAAATGAAAATCCTAGAAACGCCCCTGTTTAAAATTTAGAAATATAAAGTACTCAAGTCTTTAAAGTGCTGGCAAGGCCTCTTCCAATGTATACATATATAAAATTCTTTATTTTCGAGAGTATCCAGCTGAAAGGCTTTGTGGCGAGGATGACACCTTCGATGTACCAAATGGTATTAAAAATTAAAAGCCAACACAAGCCGGCCGTGCTCCTTTAATGGGTTTGTGTATGAAAGGTTGCTAGAGCAGAGTGTGATAGGAGAGATTATGTAGAATTAGAGTGTATTGTCCATTTCTTTCAGGCCATTAGGACAGAGTGGCAACAAAGAGAGAGGGGACTTTACTTAATAAACCTCGAAATGAGACAACACATATCAATAGCTTTTGGAAAAACAGCCCGAAATCACTTAATACTTTCTTGTCTACCACAGTCATTGTGGGTGAGGTTCTTTGCCGAAAAACCCTGCAGGCATTATCCTTCTATAAAAGCAAGTGGCTATTTGTCATAACTGCCCGTGATGGTTGCAGGAGAATGAATGGTGGCGTTGCTGGTTGCTGAGCAGATTCGCTCGGTGTTGTGTGAGTGCGCAGGTAATTTGTGCGCCGCGCGCTGGCATTTAGGACAGGAGATGCCGTGTCCAATAGTCGATCTCTTTGGTGGCAGATGCATTCCTGCTTGCTACGTGTGCACTGGATTCCTTTATCCACTGGGGCCAGACCATGCATATTCCAATAAACAGTAAGTTACAATGGCGATAATGGCCAATAAAGTATGCGTATGTGTGCAAGTGTGGTGTGCTGTCAAAGTCCGTCAGGTCCTGTTTTTGGGTCTGATCTTTAGAAAATGACCTGCTTACTGGTGGACAGGGGCATTGCTAGAGATTTTGGGCCCCATGAAGGCATATTATACTGGATCCCCAACCCCCAGACCAATTAAAATACGTTTCTGATGCCCCTACTGGTGAATGAGTATAATTCTACATGTTGGAGCCAGACGGGATTCACTACTGTGGTTGGTACCTTTAATGCTACCAGTATGTGTCAAGAACCCTTTCAGTACTTGCTGGGCGGCTGGAATTGACTTGTTGATTATCATCAGAAACTTCTCACATTTGGTTCCCCATCTGCACACCCCTTGTATTTATGGCAGCACTCACACATGTTACTCATATGCCTTTGGAGACCTACAATCAAACCATAATGGTGATAATACTCTGAAATAATACGCTGAATGCAGCTTCTTCAGAGTCTAATTCTTTAGCACAATTTTGCAAAACTGCCTCAAGTGCTGTATTTTAGGTAGGAACCTTTGATGACTGAGATTATGGCTCCGTGATTTTTATGGCACCTGACCTGCCTATTTTTAAAACACATTCATTACTTTTATTATTGCGAAGAGGTGTAGATTTTTCATATACAGCATCATCTGAGCACCGCTGAGTAGCCCTACATCCCCACAGACAGCATTGTCTCCAGACTTAACGAGTGAGATGTTAGAGGCGCCTTCGCCGCTGTGAGCTAACGACCCAGCTGCGGTCGCGGGGACTCTCTGCGTCTGTCTCTTTCGTGCTGCTTGACAGTTCCTCGCCTCTCATCTTCCCCGAGCAAACCCCAGAGACGAGGTGTGCAAGGAAACGGAGATTCGGGGGATGCTTCTCCCGTGGCTGAGAGAAGCTAAATATTTAGATGCTTGGAAACACATTTCTGTGATTCAAAAGGGAGAAGAGGAGCAAGCCAAAGGCAATTTGGGCTCTGAAAGAATGTTCTAGAAAGGCAATACAACAAGGCAGCTCTGCTCTCACGATGAGACGGGAATAATTACTGGTTTCAAACGTTTCTTGGATGGCACACTCTTTCTTCTCAGACTGACGCACCATTTAGGTGTCATTTTCCCTCTTTCGATGGAGATGTCAACTCTCAGAGGCAGCCATCTAACTACATATATCCAACATAATCTTCTTCAGAAGTATCTTGTTATACCTTAAGATGTGGCTGGACAGTGGACCTGGACTGTGATCAGTATTTATAGTTAGTGTCAAAGGTCAAGAAAAGTCATACTGTACAGATACTCCTCACTTAATGATCTACCTGTTTAGCGACCACCCGGGCTTACGGTATTGTAGGCTGTAGGAGAACTTTTGTCACGGAAATGGCAGGGCTGCATCTCAACATCAAGCATCTCATCTCGAATTGTTAGTAAATATATAAAATGATGATGCAAAGGTGACCTTGAAGCAGTACCAGTGCAGTATGGGTAAAATACCAGTAAGGGGCAGCTCCTTACTTATCGATTAATTAGCCGTAGGAGTAGAACTCGGTCATTAAGTGAGGAGCGTCTGTACCGAATATTTACAATGCAATGCTGACAAAATATATTCGAGGCTTGTTATTTTGTTCTATGGTAGCTAAAGGATGCTAAGAATTCAAACCAATTCCCTGGACACGCGTTTTTATTGGGGAAACACGTCCGGCAGCTGTCGGGATTACCCCAAAAGCCGCCTCTGCTTCCACTGAAGTTTAATGCGTCCCCCTGGGTGTCCATCCCTGAACAAGCTGCAGTGCGACCCACTGTCTGAAACATGACATCATCATGACTCCTCCACAAGCTTCATGTCCTCTCCCCCCTTTCCACTGCTCTTGGCCACCCTGAGGAAAAAGGGGCGGGGCATAAGAGCGACCTCCGCGCACAGACGTAAGAAGGGCTGTCTGATTGTGCCTTCCCCCTGATCTGTCAGCCTCACCTTCTCCCGATGGTGGGGGGGGGGGCTTCCTATGTGACAGTACCGAGCGACTCCTTTGCACGGAGGAAGGTTTAATCCCGTGGCGTGTTGCCATGCCAACACAGCAAAATCGCACGCATCCCAGGTGTCCCTAAGTGACACGGCATAGCGCTGGGTAAAAGCCTGTCACTTTAAACAGCCTCTTCCAGCTAAAGAGGGAGTTTCCGTTTGTTCTTCTATGCTGCTGTTTGATATATAAAACATCATAACTACTCAGTATACTGGCCACACTGAACAGGGCTGGACTGGGATTAAAAATCTGCCCTGGGCTTTTAAATTTTTTTTTTTAATTTTGCTATGTCACTTAGCCATCAGTTGGTAAAATGCCCTATATACTATATAGCCAGTCCACTAAAACTGAAATATTGTATCTTACCAGTGTTTGGGAGCACGACTAAAGTGTTGCGGTGCAAAGTTATCTTGCTTCAGCTCCACATCCTCTTAAACATGTATTAAATTATGAATTAAAGGCACTTTTTTCAATTAAAAAACTTTGCAAATTAGTGGAACTGTGAGTGGAAGCCAAGACGTACCCATAATGCATCTGTGGTTTAAACTCTGTGATCTTTGCTTTGATTGGAGCATTTGTCCGCTGGCAAACATTTTTAATATTCTTCGTCAGTGGATGGCAGATACATGCCTGTAAGTAAGCCAGGTTTGCGTGCAGAATGGGCCTCCCAGGGCGAATGTGTGAGTGGCTAAATGCTGCTTATCTCACGGTCTGTACGAGCACGGCAGAGCGCTGGAGGTTGCAACGGAAGCATATTTGTTATTCATGGCGGGAGGAGAGCGAAGCCGCTTTCGACATTTAAAAATGTTTTTTTTTTTATCGCTCCGAAACAGGCCTGGGTACCCAAACACGGATGTTAGTGAGGGCAATGGGATTGGGAGCCAGGAGTAGTCTTGCTTGGAGGGGGTCCGCGTGCGAGGTATTGCACACATCCCAAACTTGCCCGTCTCGTGGCCATGAGCTTTGGGATGCCGTGACGACAGAACCGCCAGTATCACGCCAACTGCCTGCTATTATGGCTCCATCCATAAACCGCCAAAATTGCTCACCGTGGTGCTAAAAATACCCCCCCCCTTTCAAATCTGTAAGGAAATGTCACTTTTAGATAAAGGAAAAAAAAATCACTTCAGCGTTGCTCTGCATGGCTGCACTTGGAGATTCCCTCACTCTGACTTGAAGATGGAGGGGTCAGTTGTCTATCACACCATAAAAAAGTGTCATTTTTTGGATTCTCCTAGCAAGGTGTGAGCCAGGCAATCCGCAGCCCATATTGTCTGCAGGACGCGGGCCTTTGTTTGAAGCTCTCTGCCATTAGAGAGAAACACCTGTCGGGCTCTTTTGAAGTTTGGACAGGTTGCTGGGACGTCGGTGTCATCACCGGAATTCAGCTTGACTCCTTTAGAGTGGGAGACTCCCCCTCAACCTCACGCTAGTACTTTTTAAAACCGCTCAAATGGGGGGTGTATTGAAGAAGCTACCGGAAACTTGTCTATTGCTTGACGCATGTGACTTTTTTTTTTTATACGTTTTTTGAGGTATTTTTCTATTTTTTGTAATGAAATAAGGTTTAGGATTATTCCATTTGCTGAGCTCAGCAGTCCTCGGGAGTCGGTCGGATTTTCTTTGCGGCTATAAGCCTTTCGGGTAGGGGGGTGTTCTCCCTGCAGAGCGCTAATTGGCCGCTGTGCCTCAGGACGCGGGGTCTCGTCGGCTCAGTATCCGGAACTCACAGCTCGCTGGGGATGTGATCATCCTTGGCTACTTTTGTGCTCGCATGCCGCCATAATTACCGACACAAGAAGAGCACCTTGGGGTCCGCACCCGCCAGTAAAGGCACGCGAACCGCCTGGCGAACCCCACCTCGGCCTCAGTGTTCCCCCAAACCCCTCCCACCTGTTCTTAAGCCGCCACTTTGTTGTCTCGTCATGGAAACCGATTGTGACTCGGCCTCATTATGGGCCCGCGGCTCCAGATGGAGCTCCCGAATGAACAAACAAGAATGTCATTTCTACAGGCAGTATCCTGAGATGTAATTGAGATGAAGCAAATAAGGTATTAAAATAGACAGGAGTGAGTCTCATCAGGCTGCTCCACACCTCTTGATATTCTCTGTGTATGACCCATATATTAATGATTAATCTGCACAGGCGGGTAGCCAATTTGATGTGAGAGGCTGTATACTACTCATGCTTGTGCAATATTCAATACTCATATTAACACTGGAAAAATAGTATAAATATTTTACCAAACTGTCATTCTTGCAAAAGCATGTTGCTGCTATTTGCAAATATTGGTGATAATTCTTAGCAAGCTGGGAAAATCAGTATTTTAGAGTAACGTGGAGGAGCATGTACAAACCCTAGGGCAAAAAACCTTTAAAAATGCCCAGCTGGCTCTTTTTAGTCTCTCTGATGCAGAGGTGGAGATTTCAGGTCCAGTGAGTACTGGACCAAGATTTTGTTTCAACCAACCAGTTGAGTTACTCTGTGACTGTCACTCTTTATACTTAACTGGTTGGTTGAAGCAAAATGCTGGTCTGGATTTGTACTCTCTGGACCTGAAATCTCCACCTCTGCTCTGATGCCACATGGGCCAGTCGGGTAGAAGGTAATGAAATATGTATATAGAAAACAGGCACAGAGCACATTCACAGGGCACAGATTGCAGGAACTTAATTTTTCGGTTCTCTTTCTGATTTCTGATTTCCATCTGTTTTCCCATTTACCTTGTTCTGGCATCAATTACACCTGACAAACAAGAAAAGCATTAAATTAAATCACACGTCCTGTATGGGTGCTAATTAACACTCTTATCAGAAAAACTCCCCCCACCGCTGTACACAGAGAAGCCCATAGCAGATTTCCATGCCAATTAAACCACGTGAGACCTGCCCTGCTCCATGCCATAGCTTTTAGCCATTAGCCGTTGTGTACGCAAGCGGGGAGAAATGCAAGCTTCCTGTCAGCGGGTCCTAAGCGCTACACACCCACTGGAAAATGCACAGTTTGCTTGGATGCTTTGATCACAAGATACATGAGAGTGTCTGCCCCCACCCCCAAACCTTCATCTGCTCTGGGGTGGGGGCTATTAAATGCAGGCCCAGAGGCTGCCTTTTAATCGGCGAGGTTAGCCAACTTGACAACGGCCTCGATTCAGCTCACGCAACACGGCCGGCTTCTCCTGTAACCGAACGGCAACACCGGCGTGATGAGGCCCCTCTTCCTCCTCCCCTCATCCAACAGCTCGCAGAATCGATCCACCTTCACCCCCCCGGGCAATCTAAAGCTATCTTCCTACCTAGATCTTTTTTTATTCCCCTCACTCTGGCCTGATCATTAAGCCGTAACGCAGAGGGGAACTAAATCTGCGGCAGGCCAAACGCTAGGAATTCCCGCGGAATCGAGCTTTACGCCCCGCTCAGCACTCCGCCGGAGATGGGGCCGGAGCTCGCGGCCCAGGAGAGTGCGGCAAACTCCTCCTCAGCTGTTTTTACAAAAGCTAAATAAGATCATTTCACGGTCCCTATACCTGGAGTCCAGGAACCACAATAAAGTCAGTATGGCTCCCCTGCTAGCGACAATTATAATTTCCCTCTTCATTTCTTGGCAGTGGGCAGAACGGTTTGCTTTGCGGTCATTCCGCCACCACGTCCCGCCAGTCCTGAGACGTGATGGGTGAATTATCTGCGAGACGCCGAGTCGAAGCCCAGGAGGGCAGGAGACCTCTGCTACAGGAGAATGAAGGAGGACTTTGCTCCCGAAGGACTTTCTTATCTGAACGAAAAAGCCAGGACTGATCTGGCGTGTGAGCCAGCCAGTGCTGGCCCGCTTAGCACGGTGAACACGATGCTGTTTATTAGCAAAGCCCCTCTGATTGAGCATCCGATGTAGAGGGGAGCGCGTAGATTCCGGCACTGGATTTGTGCGGCTTTGTGGAGACGTTCCTAACTGCCTGTTAACAGATGTATCGCGTTAGAAGCTACGTTGTGTTTTTCCCATTAAATTGCATTCCCGAACCTTCCATCCGGCTTGTCTGCATACGTTAAATGTGGGTTCATACAGCTTCGAAGTCCTTTTAACTCACAAATCCCTTTCTAGACAGTTCTGAGTGCAGCATTTCAGGAGTCTTTGATGCCACCGTTCAATGCCAGCCCTACCATTTATGTGGCCCTAACCAAAATTTAATTAAACTCCTTGTCATTTGTCATCTTCCCTCCCAAGCCCCATTCTGACAGGTTGATCCGATGAGGGGGCCCCCTGGTGGCTGCTGGGCTCTAAGCAGCTGCTTAGTTCTCTTATGCCTTGGGCCAGACCTGCTGTCCTTTTTAACACAGCATTAATGACTAAAACACGCATAAGAAAGTTTCTTCGATGTCATAAATAAATGCAATTCTTTCTTCCTCCTGTCAGCCAGAGGCCTGGAGTGACTATAACCTCTCGACACGTGCAACGCACAGTTCCTCTAGCTCCAGCGCAAACGGGCTTTTCCACAGGTCATCTGAGGATTGAAGTGAGCGCTGCCTTTGGAAGTCACCTTTGACATGGCATCTGTATCCGGGGTGTGATGGTGGTCTGTTCAGTTGTGGAGACAGTGGGTTCAGTGTCTAGGAACTATGCAGGCAATCAAAAATGAGGCTGTTTTATGTTTATGAGTTGGGACCAACTAATCAGAAGTCTTGGTCCCACCGCCTCTGATTGCTTGAATTTACCTCCTCCACAATCTGATTGGTTATCTCTCTGAACCAATCATTTTTTTTCCTTTTGCCCTCAGAACATTTTTGTGTGAATAGAACTCGCACAAGCAGAGCCTTCTATGGTACCATGAACAAGCTGAGTGCCGTGTTTAGAGTGAGCTAGCTAGCTTTTTCCAGCAGGCCGTTTGTGGCAGGCAAGCTCGTTAGCATTTGTTGTTGCTGCGGGGTTCTCATTCCTTCATCTGTTTGGGTGTTCTCTCCACGGTAATTTCCCAAACAGGCTTGCAGAGGGATAAAATAACTAATGTTAACTGTGCTGCTTGATATTTCTCAGGTTTAACACACCCATTACTCAATCCACTGCCCCATCCGCATATGTGAAAAATGGTTTTGCAATGCTATATCGACACGAGTGTTGGTGTTTTTAATCACTGTTGGTCTTACTGAAGCCTTAAGCATCATTAGGAAAGCACGACTCAGGTCCTCTGGATTCAGGTTGTTCCTGTCAGAACAGGATTTTAGTTTCCTCTTTGAGGGTTGTATGTGTTTTATTCAGAAAATTGACTATTCATAACACTGCGCTTTGTCTCATTTCCATGTTTGCCAAAAATGTCATTTCCTGGGATGAAATTGCCCTCTGAAGCTTTAGTCCTATGAAGAATGGCAGATTAATGTCAGCGGTGCTCGGGCCAGTGTTCGCCGGCGCGGAAATGATGTCACAGCGCTGGGAATCAGCCGCTCCGCGGGCCGAGCCCCAACCCCCTGCCGGCTTTCAGCAACTGCCTGCCGATTAATGGAGAATTTGGAGGCCTGATTGGCCGGCTTCCCAACTGAAGGGGGGGGGGCATGCCTCAAAGCCACTTTACAGTCCAGAAATGGGGGACTTAGGCCGCAGAAGCTCAAGGGGGGAACTGTTCAGAATTCAGCTGCATGTGCAGCTGCACAATTTTTTAAACCTCCGTAAACCTGTAAAATATCCACCTTTCTCTTCACATGAGGACCAGACGTGTATTTTGTTTAAGAAAGATCCCCCTCCGTGTCACACATGGTAGTGAGACGTACAAAGGGCTTCCCGTGACGTAAATTCCGGCTGCTCGTTTACGCCTGCCGTTGTTGTCAATTTCGATTTATCCCCGTACCTGAAGTCAGGACCACAAGGAAAACGAGGACACGTATCATGCGACTCTCTCGGTACAGCCCCTCCCATCCAGAACAGGTGGAGAACATGCCTTGACATTCTCTCTCCCAGTAACAGGTCTGGATGGCATAGGTGGGGTGTTTGTGAGAAGGGGCGTGGCTCTGCATTCCAGTCCCAGTCAATCTGCTGCCAACCCCCCTCCCCCCCATCACGCACAGCCCCCAGCGGCCCTGGGGGTCTGCCGCAGGATCAGTGATGCCGCAGAGTGAATCTCTTCATCCACCCACTTGCCCACATGTTTTGCTTTGTCAGCCTGGGACAGAATGAAGCCAATAAGAGAATAGCAGCTAAAACTGATACCTTCCCTCTTACCCTTAAGCAGATCAATTTCGAGAGCCACTGAATATGCATGCAACTCTGTGAAATAATGCTAATTGGCTGCCAGCGTGGGAGCCCCTTTGTCAATCTCACCCTGGGGGGGTGGGGGGGTGGGACGGTGTCTCCTGCCCAGGGGAGCTGCGCCTTTAATAGCAGGCAGAGTCAGACGTTCTGTAATGTTTTAATGCCTGCTGCGCCTTTCTCGATTAAGTTATATGGGCTCCATGCTGAACCTGCTGGAGCGACTGACAGTGGGAACTGTGGTGACCCAGAATTTCCCAAGGTGTCTCCCATTGTTTCTTCCGAGTGGGAATGCCAAATCCCATACACATCACCCAGTATGGTGTGGCGGGATCCCTCCACCTCGAGACAGGGAAGCATTTCATGTCCTCTCTGCTGCAGAGTCAGTTAAATATAACGTGTCTTCTTCCCCCGCCATGACTGCCAGTTCCCCCCCGCAGGAGGCAGTCTGGAAAGGGGTCCCTTCTCTACTCCGCTGGGAATTCTCCTGTCCACGGCTGGGAGCATCACTCATGCTGTCAGGTTCCTCCTCCTAGAAGGTATCACTGCTGTTCGCTGACAGAGAGTATTGGGGGTGGGAGCAGGGAAGCATTTCCTTTAAAAAATAAAAAAAGCTGCCAGTGGTGTCCCAGGGAGTCGGCGCAGTGACAGGCTTTAATTGCAGCAAAGGAGAAGCTTTTAAAGGTACCATGTCGCGTAGAAAAAGTGGATCAAAGTGGAACAAAGACCAACCCCCCCTCCCCTTACCGAGACGAGGTTGACGTCTGTGAATGTCACTGCGTACCAAAAACGCTTTGCATTGCGTTTGATGTTCTGGGTCCTGGTCAGGTCCTGTTTCTGCAAGAATCCGTGGAAACCACCTGTTTACTGGTTCCAGTTTCAAAATCAAGTACCACACTGGTTCCAGGCTGTGTGGCCAAGGTATTTTTAGTAATTGCGCATTAAATGGGATTTCCCCCCTCTTTCATCACCCTTTTAATCATATTTTGTTTTACGTTATTTTTACTTCTGTGACGTAAGCCGTGCACCTGAGGTGCCAGTCACAAAATGGCCAAGATGCGTCCCCCCCCCAGTAATTTCTGGTTGAGAGAGGCTCACTTGAGGAATCAGCCATGGACTTATTCTGTCAGGGCATGCAGACGATGTTTGGATCAAAGCAGTGGTTAAACCTTCAGGATGGGTTTGTGACTGGCCCTCTCGCTGAGATATTTGGTACTTAAAGAAGCAGCTTTTCAGAGGGGGGAGAGAATTTTTAGGTGACGTTGCAAAGCCGTTTGACGCTTGGTCTGAAAGTGTGACAGTGTGACAGCAATTTGACGGGAACGCGACAAAATATGACATGAATATGACGGCTTTCCGCTTGCTTTAGATGACCAGCCAGCCCTCATAGCAGCACACACTTAGCTCTTTTTGGAAGCAGAAAAGTTAAGTGGTTTACACGTCTTATAGCCTCAATCAAAGTAAAACAGAGGTGATTCTCAGTCAAGATGTGTTTTGATGTAAGTCGTTCTCGATCGCTACTTCATTGGGAGCTTCAAGCTGACCCTCAGCATACATCACCCTAGTGAGATCACCAATTTATAAAAGAAAACCTGCAATGTTTGGTGAAAAGAGTGAGCCGTAAGCTTGCCGGAGTGAGGTTTCCATTGATGACATTCTGGATATGACTGTAACATCCTGGGCGCAGATTTCAGTCTGCACACTGCACAGACTGGTGTGGAGAATCAGCTCATTGATGGAGTTCGGCATGACTTGATTACAGTCTACACCTTGCTTTTAGTGAGCAAGCCCACTCTTTTCTTTTTATATAATGTTAGTATGCCCAGAAGAGGGTTGGGGACGGGCATCCAGTTGAACTTGGGGCGGGGGGCCCCCCCCCGCCGCGGGGGGGGGGGGGGGGGGGGGGGGGGGGGGGGGGGGGGGGGGGGGGGGGGGGGGTGTGGGGGGG
>JABFDZ020000087.1:1307829-1319779 GCA_019775955.2 Pollimyrus isidori | reverse complement strand
GGTCAGGAGTAAGCAGGGCTCGAACCTGCAACCCTCTGGTTGCCGAACGATAGCACTGCCTTCTGCACCACCAACTTACCCATTATCTGTAACCTTGGGCATGACGTTTGATATGCGTGAGTGACAGTAGACAGCTGTATGAACTCAGGGTTAATTTTGGTTGGACACTTTGGCTATGCAGTGAAGTAATAGAAGCAGATGGTTCACCCAACTTCCTGGAAGGTGATGGGGGCTGTTCCGGAGCCATGGAGCTTTGGGCACCATGGGGACCCCTCCAACCTCCCCCCAAATGTGCATTTTTAATTGGTGCATCAAATTGGCTTACTTTATTATATTATTCTTAAAGGCCAAGTGAATTCGTCTATCCAAGGTTCTTGTGCAAGTTGCTATGGCAATCTCAAAAGTACGAAGGGATGTTCCAAGAAGAGAGGCCTTTACAAAATTAACTGCCTTCCCGTTTCAAATCGCTCTTCACCTCCTTAAGTCCTGGAATATAGTATATCTACCTTTTGTAAGTAATACTGCATAGTTTTGGGATTTTGGATCATGGTGGGGGCTTTTCAGGACTGATGAGAGTGGTCCCATATGCCTAAAATGGACATCATCCTATGAGTCAATGCACTGTTAATTAATTTTATTAAGCATATGCTTACTCTTTAAAACAGCTTTTTCGCGTATGTATTTCTTTCCCACCCAATCAACATAAAGCATGAATAAGATCATAGGGAAGGGGGGCATTGTGCGGCTCAGCAGGTGATTGGAAGGTCGCAAGGTCGAATCCCACTTCCAGCAGGCTGATGCCACCATTGGGCCCATAAGCAAGACTTGTTACCCCCAAATACCCCTGGGGGTGCCAGATGCTAGCCCACCCTACTACGTGACCGCCCCCCCCCCAAGCTAACTCTCACCTATATTTATGTGTCTGTGCATCGCATGGAGAACAAGATGTGGTAAGCAAAAAGGGAATTTTCCCACAGGGATAGCTAAGGTATTACTCTTCTAGTCTACGTTTCTTTCCAACTAATACCCTTGTGATCTTTGGTTCAACATCACGGCCAGAGTGTCCTGACAGTTGGCAAGGCCTCTGAGTTTCTGCTTCTGTCCACGCCTCTTGACTCAGCCTCAGTCCCGCATCGTGTTTTGTGAAGAGTCACGATAGTTCAGAATTCATAGAAACAGTCGTAGTGTTCTATTTTAAGAGGCGCACACAAATTTTGCATCAGGCAGACAAGCCGTGAATTGGTCCACCGGCACGGGTCCACTGCTGTGGTGGCGTCTCCCTGACAATGTGCCCACCGCAGCCACGGAATGCCCCAGCAGTTACCCAGGGAGGGGAGAGCCAGCCGCACCAATGTGGGCTGACTCAAGGTGGGTCGGGGTTCTGCAGCGCTGATGAGTGTGATTTTCCCGTTGGCAAATGGGACGGAGCCATATGAGATGGAGGAGGACTGCTTGTGGTACTAATGGAGACAGTACCATGCCCTGACTGGATAAGAGATGCTGACAAATATGGATCTGTGGTGTCACACAGCTGCCGCCAGCTTGTTATGCTGCCCTCTTCTGCTTCAACTTGTTTTCTGAAACCTTTTATTTTTCTTCTGATCATGATCACCCCCCCCCCCTCTTTATAGAGACTGCTATTGAGGATATAATTTCTGTATCTTTGTGTTTTTATTGTGAATCTTGTGTTGGATCAGGGGTCAGTGCTGGGGGGGGGGCCTTGAGTTTCCTTTGCAGAAATGTGTATTTAGGCCAAGTTGCCCGGTGTGACTGTGTGACAGCTAGAGGTGGAAAGTTCAGGTTCAGGGAGTAAGAACCCAGATCAAGATTTTGTTTCAGCCAATCTGTTGAGTACTATGGTTGGTTGAAGCAAAATCTTGGTCTGGATTAGTACTTTCTGAACCTGACCATTCCACCACTGATGAGTGCAGTAGACCTGCATCCCATCCCGATTGTTCCCTGCTTCATACCCTGAGCATCCTGTGATAAATATCAGGCTCAGTGTCACCCCCGACTGGAGAAATATTCATGGATGACATATTAGATCGTGATTGTAGCTGTTGGTTCGCGGCTGTCAGATCTTTGTAAGTAACACCTATAACCAGAGATGGACATAGCTGGTACGTAAGTAAGCATTCACCTTTAAAAACGATATGTGTGAGAATCGATTGTTTGTAAAAGCGCAGATGCGTACCACTTATGTACATCCCTGCCTATCACTTTGTGAATCGCTAATGTGAGGACTGTACGGTGCCTCCTATTTCAGGTTTTTCAGCTTATTTCAGTGTTTGTTCTTCCAAACCTGTGTTGATTGGACAGGTACATAACTCTGGTTTGGCTTTGGAGAGGAAAAGGGCACTGGTTTTGTTCACACAAGATTTGCTGGGTTCTTTTTGGTCACATGTCGGACCGCGCGTCCCGATCTGCGTGCGGGCCTTCCTGTTTGGGTCTTCAGGGTGCCGTATCTGACCCTGGTGATTAAAGCAGCTTCATAATTCGAAATATCAAACCTTGACCTTTAAAGATATTGAATTTATTTTCCTCTAACAAAGCAATTAAATGTTCAAAGGCGAGGACCGCTCCTCCTGTTCCATCCGCCAGATAAAGGTTAGCTAATTTACGGTGGCGGGGGTGGATCAGACGATCATTTAATATGTGGGTGTTTTATTTCCCCAGCACTGATGAACTCTGTGGAACAGGCCGTGGCCGGCAGTCATTGAGAGTTAAGGGAGGCCTCGGGGAATGACTTATGGAAGCGCCACGCCTTCTGGCTGTAGCTAGGGGGCGCCTGTGAGTCTACCTGTTTCATGGAATGCAAGGCGCAGTCGCCACGGCAATGGTGACGGATTCTGCTTCAAGGGGTACACTGCCTGATGACGATTAGATTCCCTTTAGGTACGCTTCTGCTAGTGTGCGTTGGGCACTTAAATCTCAGAAGCAAGCCTTAAGAGTCCCCCCCCACGCCCCCTCCATATCTCGCATTCCTCCATTATACCCCTTCGGTCGATGTGCCTCACCCTTTGAGGACAACTCCAATTTTTCCAGAGTATTCTGTTTTTTTCACACTTCTCCGGACGTCAGATATGAACCCCCGACTCCCCCCCCCCCTTCCCCCATTCTGACATTCACTCCAGAATCAATGAAATTAATTGAAGTGATTCGCTCTGGCCAGGAGATGCTTTGCCAAGGTGAAAGCTTTAATCACGAAGCGCCCTGAATTCTTTATGGTGGTGGGGGGGTCTTTATTTTTTCTTTAAACCAGAGAGCAGTAGCAGAGGTGGAATGATGTGAGAGTGCCTCACGTCTGTGTGAAAGTACTTTGGCTCTCCCTTCTGAGCCAACAGTCTGGGAGGGGGATGTGAGTCGGGGGGGTGGGAGATGTACCGCATGACAACGCAAATGGAACTGAGAGCAAAATCTCAAGTGTTCAGATTTATCTGACAACGGAGACACTGCCCCCCGCCCCATCCATCTCTACCCCAACCCTTTCCCCGTCATCTTGGCCAAACCTGTGTGTGTGTGTGTGCGTGCGCGTGTACGTGTGTGTGTGTGTGTGTGTGCGTGTGTGTGTGCCTGTTTTATCTTTGTTGGCCCCCCTTTAAACAAACAGGGACCCGCACAGATGTTCGGGCGCCGGGAACAGCTCGCTGCCTCCCTGCCTGTCCGATTTGTTTTCCCTCCTCGGTAAATTTCCACAAATAGCCAGGCCGGCGCCGGCACACCTGGGGCCCCCACCGGTGTTCCGCGTGCTGTCCGGACACCGCACCGTGGCTGCTGTGCCTGGGCCGCCCCCCCCCACCCCCCACCTCCTTAAAATGTCGCTTTAGGATGTGCCGACGTGCATTTCTCTCCTGCTTCAGACATTCTGATGGTAGCTTCATTTCAAGGGTTAAACAATTGGTTAAATACTTTGCTTTATATATCCATGCTATTCATATACTTTTTTGTGTTATTGAATATTGTCAGCATGTTTGGGTTACTATAAGCACTGTATATATCAAATGTTTGATTATTATCGTTATTATAAATATTTTTATATAGTGAAGGACTATGTTGCTGAAATTCTGAAGCGGCTTCATTATACTGTAATAAACAGATGAATTGTTCCGCATTCGCTGCACGCTGGTCACTCTGCGCCAGCTCTCCCCCACCCCCCACCGCCACCTCCGCTTTCAGCCACGGAGTAATGGAACGCTCCTTGGTAATATTCCGATTCTCATTGCCAGGTCGCTGGAACCGGCGGCCCCCCCGACAAAAAACAGTCAGCAGACAGGATGGGTCCAGCTGCAGTTCTGGTCGAATAGTCGGGGTCTGTTTTTTTAGGACAGGTGTCTGCATCTGGCACGGCACAGGTGTCGGCGAGCCTGGAAGGCGGAGCCATTTCATTTAGGGCTCCCTAAGGGGTGTGGGAGAGCATAACAGCATGAAAAGACAAAAAATATATTATAATAAAACACATCTGATTGTTATTTAGTAAATTTACAGAGGATTTAATCGAAAGCAAGCCAGGCGAGTTTCTAGCTATTGACAAGATCAGGGGGTATGGTCAACTTAAGCTGGAGCTTGACTTTTTTTGTTTTTACAGGAAGATAGAAGACATCTGGGCTAAAATTCTCGGCGCTAGGCTTTAAATACTCGGGGCTATAGTGATCGGACCTAACGTCACCCGTGAAGCAAACTGCAGTTTAAGCATTAGCGTTGGCTGAACTCCTAACCAATTGAGACAGCTGGATGCTCATTGGGGTCAAGTAGCTTAGCCAAGCGTAACGGGGGCATCCATCGGGACTGCATAGCAACTTCTTGGCAGCAAGTCCTGGGTTTGATTCACATCCCCGTTTGGGTTAAATCAGCTCATCTGGTTTTTCTTGGCATGATCTTTATTTCTAGCCAAACGCTGAATCGCTTCCTTTAATCCAGCACAAGCTGCGTGAGGCACAAAGGACTTCGCTTTCTTTTTTCTAATTGAGGACAAGTAATGAGTAAAGCCAGTTCTGAATTGGCCTCGTCAAAAAAAAAAACTAACTAAAATAACAAAACATTTCATCTAACGGTACTGTGCTCAACCAAGCGTTCCTCAAGGTTTATAAACGTGAAAAAGCTCCTTGAGAGGGAAAATTGGATTAATTATAATTGTTTCATGGTAGGTGGGTTATCGGAGCAGAGGTTTGAAGTACATCGGCGGCGCGAGCAGCTGGATCAGCAGAACACAGTAAACGGCTATTGGTTCGTACATGAAGGGAGTGCGAAAATATAAGCCGATGGAAGTGTGAATTGATAAACAGATTTTCTCAACATTCAGAACTGTGTTGGTGTATGGCAAAATATAAATAAAGCCACCCCCCCCCCCCTCCCCCCCACAACACATCAGTGCAAAGTGAAGTTATGAAAAGACAACAGTGCCAAAAATATGTTTTACTTTTCAATCACCTGATTAGCTATGACTAGCTATGACTGATCAGCAGTGATTAGCAGTGACAGAAGCTGATTTGTCAACGCGACCACTTGACAACAACAGTTTTACATGGATGTATATATCAAGCAGAAGCTTAAAGTCTAAGACTTTTAAAGCAGGTGATAATTAGGGGGGCTATATTTTTCCATAAATAAATTATTACTCATAAAGGGTGAAGGTTTGCTATTAGCATCAGTAAGAAGGAAACCCATGAAAAGCATAAACATCGTGCTGTGAAAAAAAGGTTATGAGGAGAAGGAATCAGTCATCATTTTGGAGACAGGGTACAGAATCTTGAGTTACACCAAACAGAGGAAGCCATCATATCAATAATGAGGTCTAGCTGGAGATCTCAGATCTGGAGATATGGTTCATCACCAGACTACCACACTCTCATTGACCCGCCGTGGTCCTCTTCTGTCTAGAAGCAGAAGAGTCATCGCTATCTTCTGTGCACCCAATCATTTCTTGCGTCATTAGAGAATTCCGTGTCTTGGGAGATTAACCACTGAATCTTCAGAAGAAGAACGTGCGTAAAGGTAGCTTTTTGAGTCTGTTCTGGGTAGGTATTGAGGTGAGTGACTGTCTGCAAGCAGGCGTTGATTGTGATCGTAGTTTCATCTGTGAAATAATGAGGCCGGGGCATTCGTGTGGAGGGTTTCCTGCTGAAAGAACACGACTCCAGGCTTCCCAGTGTGCCTCATTTAGGAGGTGATAGGTCGAGCGCTGTGCCTCTGGGATCAATTTAGAGAATTGTGGCAGAAGACGAATCCATCATAAGGAAGAGGGCTTTAGCGACAAGTACGCAGGACAGTGGAGACTAGTATCCCAGGCCTGCAGATCTTGCCAGTGATGTTGTATCCTTGCTTTTTTATGGGTCTCCTAAATCTTCATTTTGGTTTAGTTTTTTCCAGTTCAGTGTCAGACCCAGCTGAGTGGGTGCTCCCTAGCTAAGCTGATGCTACTTTATATAGTCCACGGGAGACACAGTGCCAAGAGGAGGAGGACGAATCCCTCTGAAGTGCTTATGGAGAAGCCTGCTGACGTGCCCCATCGCCTCTCACCTCGTACACCCCCTAGTGGTGGAAAGCTAATTAATACGGCATAAGAGGAACACTGTATTCTGGTCAACCCAAGACAAAATGGAAAGAACTCCATGGTCAGGGCTTGAAGAACTTGAATGTGGACTTGCAGAGAGCAGCTTTGTGGGCTGGCTGTGCTTGTTACTTGTACTTCACTTCCTTTTCATAAAAAAAAATCTAGTTATTTGAAGATATAGAGTGAAGAAACTAAGAAAATTCGTTGCAAATAATGACACCAGCAGCAAAAGGGGGTAATAAATGTAATTTGCCATGATCATTCATTTGTGGCGAGTTGACCAGCATAAATGATACCTACCATTCAGATTTCCACGAGGGGGGTGTCGTTTTTGCCAGGGCCGGCTAACGCGATTGTTCCCTTTCACACCTCAGAGGGTAGAATTGGACACCGTGTCATTTATTGCATATTGCCGGCAGTAAAAATGAGGCAATCAATGTACTCCATGCCGGAGATAAAGTAACGTTTTAATGCAATTTTAGCCGGCTGTGGGTGCCGTTCGGACCATTAGATGCCCCAACAAGCATGAAGCAGCTGTTTCCACAAAGACATTTCCCTCTGAATGGATTAAAAAAGGGGGAGCAGACCATCCATCCTATAGAATCTGACACCATATTGCAGAGACTAATAGACTAACAGGTCTGCGTGGTTCTGTTAATTGTTTTTTTCCTTGGGTCCATATACTCAGGCATTGTGTTTACGGCAGCATTGGGCTTGGTGAATGACACATTAAAAGGCAATCAGTGACAGGGCACTGGTAAGAACTCGGGCTCGTCGTAATGCGTTGTAGCACATCTCCGTCATTTTTGGCTCATAGGGGTAATGAGATTTCCAGATCGCATACTCCGTTTGAATATCAACAGCGCACTCTGGTTGTGTCGAGCCCTCCTTTCTCTGACTTCTCGAGCAGCGGAGAGAAGGTCCATACCCATCTTGGACCAGAGAGTTCTCTATCGTAGACCAAATTGACCTGTAATCTTATCCATGTTGGGACTCAACTACAAAACCTAGGTCCGATGACTGTTCTGCTGTTAAGTAGACTTTGAGGTTTTGAATTAAGGAAGGCAATACAGTAAAGGGGGGAGCTTGATTACTGTGCATTTTGTAGCCATAGTTTTCATGGCAGTTTGCTCTGTTTTTTTGGGACCTGGCACACGTTGTGCTGAGTGTTGCCCAGGATCCGAATGCTGCAATCAGCCACCACCCCAGACCTGCTATAACAGACCCCCCCGTTCCCCTTCACAAACTCAAAGTGAAGTCTCCCTTCCAAGCTTTTGTTAAAACACACAGGAAGTTTCCTTCCCAGGAACTATGTTGATACGCTGCAGCACTCCTGGAAAGTCCACCACTTCTGGTAGTTTTTAATCACTGTTTTTTTAACATATCGCTGAACTTGAAGTTGAAATCACATCTCTTTTAACCCCTTGTATTGGTAAGATGCATTAGTGAAGCAGGTCTACAGTGGATATGTCTGCCATCTATGAATTCTGGGTAGGAGACCAGTCGAGGATGTTTCTTTTTTCTTTTCTTTTTGGGAAGGGGGTTCTTAAGTGGAGGTACAGTACTATGGCATGTCATGATATTTTAGCATTTCTCACCTTTAATGGAAGGTTAGCCGTAGCAGTCCCTCCTACCAGATCGCTGTCTGTTCATGTTCTTTGGACCGCATACACTCTTCACATCAAACTTGCTATGATGCTATATAGTGTTGACATGCACATGTTTACTCTGCTAGTTTTGATTTTGGAGCTTTTCCAGGGAAGAACTTTGCCTAAGAGTCCAAAATAAGGCCCCCTTCTTGTACTTGAACCTTACTGTAGTGTCACAGACCAGGGAAGCTGGAGCAGGGAGATGGAGAATCGGGGAATGAGGGATTCATTTGGGATTAACATAAGAAAAAACATTCAGCGTAGAAGATGTCACAGCATTAATGACCAGACTCGGGAAAACATGCCTAACTCAGACTTAAATATATTGGACTAATGAACAACAAAAGCAAACAGCTGGTAAACACGGGGATTCCACACGAGGTATATGAGGGGGTGTGGCACTTGAGAGGAGTTGACGAGTGAGGCATGACAATTACGGTTTCAAGTCTTAGTCTGTAACGACCGCAGGCTTTCGTTTGTGTGTATGTTGCGACCCAAGCGTGGGGGATGTAGTGAGGAGATGGGTAATCTGTCAGCGGATAATCGCCTAACGTGAAGTAGAACTGACAAATCCTAATGCACTGGCACTGACGTAAAACTGACATGTGTCAAGGTGAGGCAGTCCACATTATGCTGTTGATTAGTGACAGGGAGATGTTGAAAGACGTCTTGCCAGCACCCTGCAAAATACATCAGCCACCCTGACCGACTTCCCAGGTGTTCTGTATTTCTCTGTACCAAGCTCATCAGCTTTCACCTCCACTGGCAGGATGCTGTTGTCTTTAAAGATCTTCACTTATGCACTTAAAGACCAGATTCACAGAATGAGTGTGGTACTGCAGTAAACTGTACTGTTTACAATTGGCATCCCATCCAGGGTCTGCCACAATTGTGTGGTATATCCGTCTGGGATAGTCTCCTGTGACCTTGACCAGGACAGGCAGTTAGAAGAAGAATGAATGAACGGACAGACATAGTCTTTGCTTATGTTTCCATCCATTTTCCAATATGCTTATCCTACTGGTTCGTGGAGGGTCTAGAGCCTATCCCAGAAGCAATGGGCACAAGGCAGGGAGCAACCCTGGACAGAGGGCCAGCCTATCACAGGGCTCATTCACACACCAACCACTCACACATGCAGGCAATTTAGGAACTCAGCATGTTTTTGGACTGTGGGGGGAAACCAGGGTACCTGGAGGAAACCCCATGACAACAACACGCAAACTCCACACACATGTGACCCAGGCGGAGACTCAAACCCAGGTCTCAGGTAAGAGTGCTAACCACTGCACCACCATGCTGCCTCCATTGCTTGTATTTGCAGACTGAAAATACAAAGTGAAAATGGCATGGTGGTGCAGTGGTTAGTACTGTTGCTTCACACCTCTGGGACCAGAGTTTCAGTCT
Source organism: Pollimyrus isidori (assembly GCA_019775955.2). Lineage (NCBI taxonomy): Eukaryota > Metazoa > Chordata > Actinopteri > Osteoglossiformes > Mormyridae > Pollimyrus > Pollimyrus isidori. The sequence goes on along the minus strand of JABFDZ020000087.1, from coordinate 1,310,173 downwards.
CTGCCATGGCTCCATGTGTGTGGAGTTTGCATGTTCTCCCCATGGGGGTTGCTGTGGGTTCTCTGGTTCCCCATCCCAGTCCAAAAACATGCTCAGGCTAATTGGAGTTGTGAAGTTGCCAGTAGGTATGCGTGTGCCCTGTGATAGGTTTGTACCTCATCCTAGGTTCTTCCCTACCTTGTGCCTGTAGCTTCTGGAATAGGCTTCAGATACCCCCCTCCTCCCCAGTGACCCTGAATAGGACAAGCAGGTACAGAATGGATGAAATGGATGAAGGTAAGTGGAAATCTATGTTAGGCAAGGGAAATTGAGTCATTTATCTGTTTTCAAACATGCAGTCAGTGGACGTGACTGTTTTTAAGATGACTTTCTTGTAAAGAAACACAAAGAATTTATGATTTGTAAATGTTTAATGCAGCATATGCAGTGGTAGCCCTTTTGGGCCGCACGTGAGGATTGTTCAGGAATAAACGTGTGGACACCATTGAGTGAGTTTTCTCACCTATTATGGAATTATGTTGGAGATCAATTATCTAAAACTTTTCCAGTACATAAATAATGTACATTTAGTAGCTCTGAAAAAAGTAAATAATTAATGTTCAATTCATGAGATCAGGCAGATTTAAAATGCCCCGATAAACCAGGATCTGATCAGTACCTACATGAAATATTAATTATGGAACATCTGACTTCTGGGTGTTGTGTGAGGAGGTAAAACTGAGGGCAGGTAATTGGACATTGCAGAGAGGAAGGGAGCTGAATGTTGATGTTTGACTTAATTATTTTAAAAATGTATAGCGTATTATATGGATACCCTGTCCTCAGTATGTATGTCCCGTTTCTTAGTGAACCGCGGGATTTTTTGCCGGTTTATTATATAATTATTTCTCACGCTGGCAGAAATAAAAATGGATGAAAGGCAGTAATGCACTCAAGACTGATTTGCAGGGTGTCTGGAGACACATTGTGTGTTGTTGCAAGCTTCCAGTTGTGCCATGGATAGTGTGGTAGAAGGGGACTCCCATCCTGGCGTGATGGCAAAAGGTCACCCTCTGTAGCTCTGGCCTGGTGCTCATCCATCATAACAAACCAGGCTACGCTAGGCATTCACTTTCTAGCTCGTTAATTAGCAATTAATTCTGAATACGACTGGCCTTACCTGGAGAAGAGGGAGGCAGCAAATTGCTTGACTGAGTCATCCAAGGCTCTAAAATCCCGGGAATGTGTGGTGTCCGTGAGTGGGCTGCAGGAGACTGCTGTAAAGCTAACTGTAGGTGCACTATCGATGCTCTGCTGTCAACACTATGCTATTGGCTCTCTCCGCAAGCCCCCAGAACTTTGGGCCTGTGTCTTTGAGGAGCGGTTACATATGCAAAAGCTGCTCAGCTGTCAGGCTGGCACATGAGGGTCACGCCGACGTAACGATGGACTGTGGATAGTAGGCTTTTACTGAATATAACACGCATTAGCACGTTAGTGCTAACAGCTGATCCTCTCTAGCTCTCTATATAAAGGCACTACATCAAATTAAACTCCAATTACTAGGCATTATTATATACACTCACCTAAAAGGATTATTAAGAACACCAAACTAATACGGTGTTTGACCCCTTTTCGCCTTCACAACTGCCTTAATTCTACATGGCATTTATTCAATGAGGTGCTGAAAGCATTCTTTATAAATGTTGGCCCATATTGATAGGATAGCATCTTGAAGTTGATGGAGATTTGTGGGATGCACATCCAGGGCACGAAGCTCCCGTTCCGCCGCATCCCAAAGATACTCTATTGGGTTGACATCTGGTGACTGTGGGGGCCATTTTAGTACAGTGAACTTATTGTCATGTTCAGGAAACCAGTTTGAAATGATTCGAGCTTTGTGATATGGTGCATTATCCTGCTGGAATTAGCCATCAGAGGTTGGGTACATGGTGGTCATAAAGGGATAGACATGGTCAGAAACAATGCTCAGGTGGCTCATGGCATTTAAACGATGCCCAATTGGCACTAAGGGGCCTAAAGTGTGCGCAGAAAACATCCCCCACACCATTACACTACCGCCTGCACAGTGGTAACAAGGCATGATGGATCCATATTCTCATTCTGTTTACGCCAAATTCTTACTGTACCATTTGAATGTCTCAACAGAAATCGAGACGCATCAGACCAGGCAACATTTTTCCAGTCTTCAACTGTCCAATTTTGATGAACTTGTGTAAATTGAAGCCTCTTTTTCCTATTCGTAGTGGAGATGAGTGGTACCGGGAGGGGTCTTCTGCTGTTGTAGCCCATCCGCCTCAAGGTTGTGCATGTTGTGGCTTCACAAATGCTTTGCTGCATACCT
>JABFDZ020000087.1:1275190-1293628 GCA_019775955.2 Pollimyrus isidori | reverse complement strand
GCAAAGCACGCATCTTCTCCAGCACCCAGTGCTGTTCCCCGTCACTACAAAGCACGCATCTTCTCCAGCACCCAGTGCTGTTCCTCGTCACTACAAAGCACGCATCTTCTTCAGCACCCAGTGCTGTTCCCTGTCACTGCAAAGCACGCATCTTCTCCAGCACCCAGTGCTGTTCCCCGTCACTACAAAGCACGCATCTTCTCCAGCACCCAGTGGTGTTCCTTATCACTGCAAAGCACGACTCCAACCAGAGCTGCACTGGAGACTACTGTCTTAATGCTAAAGTACTAAATTCAGTGGATTGTTCCCAAATTTGAGTTATTAATGCAGTTTTAAAAAGTTAACACACATCATGGTTATTTAATTAGCAGTAACATATTAAGTGCAACGGCAAGACAAACGAACCTAATTTAATGCTTGTGGCTTTAATCCAGATAAATCCCCAATTAGCATAACAGCTTCAGTACTTTTTGTCATCATGGCTCATAAATTATCTGAGCTGCAGGAAGGAAATCTAAAGCAAGTTTGTACCAGGTAAACTGGAATGAGTCTGAAATCAAAGTTGTTAAAAAGAGTTATTCCTTCACCTTCAGTTTCAGTTTAATTGGAAATTATGTTCATCAATTATTTTTTATCACGTCTTTCAATGCTGAACCTCAGAGATGCATTTTAATGATTTATTATTAAGGCCAGAGACAGATGACGTAAGAAAAGTAGTCTTTCGATTTACCAACAGAAATTGTGCTTTTAATGATTGGAACCTAGCCTGCGATCTTCGCATGGATATTATTTACTGGTTAATCTCATAAAGCACGCTTGCTGATTGGCTGTCCCTGCGGTCACCTGGTGGATTGGCCCACCCTCATTGGTCAGCTCATTGGTTCAGCTACCGGTCAAATGATTTCAGTAATGGTGTAGAGAGCGTGAGCCATATGTGAGATGTGACAGTCAGCGTGGGTACAAGCATGGCAGTGGTGAGTTTATGGCGTGCAAAATGACATTTCATGGAATACAGCCAGCGCCTTATGAGCTGCCATCAGGACTAAACTTAAATTATAAGCTCAAAAGACCCAGTTTGAAATCGAATTTGGAAGTAATTATACGTAATGTGATTGTTATTGATTATTGTTTGCACGCAGCTTATTACGTTGCACGGTGACCTTGGGGAAGTCCTATTCTTTCTTTTTACGACGTTACTTCCCCTCAGCAAGTGTGAGGCTGCGGACACTACCACCTGTTCGCCACATGACCTGGAATCAGTCTGACTCTTGCTTCCTTCTGCTGGCCCTCAAGGAGGGGAAGCAGCCGGTAAATGACTCCTATTACTTTTATATTTGACAGATCGGATCGTTGTAACGGTGGAGCAGAGATGGGATGGGATGGGGGATTATGCATTCCCAGACATCTGTATACTTGTTTATCAATCTTCCCTTCTTTTGAACTGCTTGGCAATTAGGAATCATTTCTCTGTTGTAAAAAGAAGGGTAGGTGGAAGTCTTATGAAGGAAGGAAGGAAGGAGGGAAGGAAGAAAGAGAAAGAAAGGGATAAATAGATGGATCTGAACAGTATCCATACTATTAACATTGAACAAATTTAATGCTGGACTAGTTTAGTGGTTCAGAGGCTGAATTGATCTGATGTGACCACCCACTGACAAACGAACAAACATTTACTATAATATGACACCATAACACAGAAAATGAGCCCAGCTCCAGGAAAAACAATTGCAGAGATGGCGATGTCTTCAGAACGCCTGGCTCACAGGCCCACTGCAGTCCAGTATTTTTGTTCTGCTCTTTTTAACATCTCAGTCGTGTGACTTTCTTTATCTTGGGTACTTCCTGTAGCAGTCGTTGGGAGGGGCTGACACATGTGCTCCACCGCTGCGGTGCATGTTTAATCAGCAGTGCCAGGATAACTGCCAATTGTGAATTTGTGTCTTTAAAAAAAAGTGACCAAGATTGGATATACGAAAAACACTTTTCCAATGTACCTGTTCCCATAGCAAATATAGCTCCATTACATTTCATTTCATTATCTCATTTCAGTTGTTACTGAAAGACACACTTCTTTCCCACCGCTAATGTTGGCCAATTCCCCTGAAGTTCAATTTCTGCTCATCTTATTGGTGCACCGGCTTCTGTATGACGTGCCTCCACCACTCTCTTTGTCCAGCATGCAGGGAGCTATCCTCCTCAACACCTGAGCGGACACCCAGCGCTGTGGTGCAGGCGGCGCTCGTCGATGCCCAAGACCAGAGTCTAGCCCCACATTTGTGGACCGAGGTGGTTGAGGTAGGGCTTCCTCTGCATGTCTGACTTCAATCCGTCGCCCTCGGCTGCGTCACGCTGCCCCCATCAGGCAGGAGGCTGGCACAACAGCAACATGCTCCCATCAAGTGTGAGCTCTCTCTTTTTTTTTTTCAAAAAGAAAACCTCCACAGCAATCAGTGGCGGTTAAGGGACTGGGCACCGGTCACAGAGAAGTTCCTTCACGGTGCATAATTTGCCTCCTCACCCTGCGCATGCCACCCCCCGCCAAACGCACAAAGGCCGGCTTATTTCCCTCCGATTTCATTTTCCAGCGTGTTTTTATTTAGACTGGGAGAGAGACCTCTCCAGTGCCCCAGCCGATACGGGGGGGTCAAGGGGGGGGTCCAGCTCTCATGCTCCTGTGATCCAGGCTCCCAGTCTCTCTCTCACTCTCGATTGCTCGTACTCGCTATCGCGCCGAAACAGTCGGCACTTTTATCAAACACCCCCCTTTTACTCCGTCCGGCACCAAACCGAAGTTCCGAGAGTCATAACGGGCACGTTAAATGGACCCATGTTTGCGGATCACGAGGAGGCGGGTACGTACAAAGGTCTCCGCGGCTCGAGTCACTTTCACTCGCTGAGCTGCAGGCGCATGCTTTCACGCAGTAAACCCCAAGTTACCGTCAAAGGTTATTACCGCCGTCGGCTGCAATCTATGGGAGGCTGAAAAAAACAGCGGCTGCAGATGAAGTATTTTGCGTTCTTGCTTGACGTTTATGGCGGGTGGGGGGGGTCACTAAAAGCTGGGTGAAGCAGCTGTTCTTTTTTTGTTAAACTGAGTAGGGGGGGACTAACATTTGCCACACCCTGTCACTTGATTCCCTGCAGAGCTCCGACCCAACAGCTGGGAACAGGTGGGGAGGGCCAAGTCGGCGGCTGCTCTCACAGCATTTATTTGCTCCGTAAATGTGCCCCCCCGACTGCCAGGACAGAGGTCTCCGTTTTTGTTATTGACCCTGTCCTAAGGCACTTACCTAATGTCTCTGTGGTGAGACTGGCCCCCTGCCTGTGGAGCCTGAATGGTCATTTTGGGTTCCCAGGCAGAGGGATGGGTGGGAGAATGACGGCGGCGTCAGTGAGTATGTGTGCACGTGTCATGGGGGGGAGGGGCAGCACAGCATGCCTTGGGGGGTGGAGTTTCCTTCTGCTTGTCATGTCAGCTCCACCCACCTGTGGTCTCAGAAGGTCATGCCGCCAGCATATACACACACACACACACACACACACTCACACACTGCACACACCATCTGAAGAGAAGTTCCCTGGCATTCAGCAACGTATCCAGGATCTTGAGGAGACTAAATGGGCTTTTGGTTTCCACATTCCGCAGATTGGTTCCGGTTTTGATTGCCCAATATGCTGGTAAGTCCACTGGGCATGAGTAGAAAGGGCTTGGTTCATCCCTGGGGCAGCCTGGTGACTTTGACAGTCACACTGGACAGAATGGACTTCTGACGACAACCTTGCATGTCTCGTTCTTGTTATTTTTTATCTCCATCCTGGAATTCGGAAGATGGGTGAGTCTGGTCCTTGCGGGGGGGGGGGGGGGGGTCAATGGGGCTAAATGGAGGTGGTTCACTAGAGAAGGGACCCCTTAGACAGGAATTCAGACCATCCCATGGTTAGGTGCTAATCAATACTGGCTGAAGCCCTCGGAGAGTGGGATGACCTGCTCCCGGTCGGGTTTGCCTGTCAAATGCAGTTTATCGCTGCACATTTGCCCATACCATTGAGAATTGCCTAAAGCGATACTGAGCACCATTTCCAGGCAGGGACCCTTCTGGTTGAACGGAATCTCTAGCTGTAGCCGAAACCCAGGCCAAGATGCTTCCCCCGTGTCAGACTTGTTCCCGGCTGCCAATCTCCGGATGCAGACCTGCCAGTGGATGTCCTGGGTGCATCGATTCCACAGCGATACAATTAATCACGCAGCCGCTCACCTGCAGCAAAGAAATTAATTGACCCTCGCAGTGATGGGGTGATATTTCTTTGATGCCGACGGACCGCTGTCTTGGGCCCTTTCGGGGGGGGGAGATGTTTGCGGACGAAAATGACTTTTCATTATCTGGCCCTCCTGATTCCCGCAGGGCCGCATTCCAGACGCTCCCCGGGCACGGAGCGCAGGAAAAGGAAGTCTCACTATAAACAGGCGGCATTTGAACAGCACACAGATTATCTCGCCGTGTTATTAAGAACGCCCAGTGGCCTGGGGGGTAGCGCCTTCACAGCACCACCCTGATGCAGTTGGGTGGGGGGGAGAAAATTTTGGTCTTTTTAACTCATTACCCTCTCACTGCATGAAAGAGTACATTTCCTGCTCCTTCTAAATTACCCCAACCGCAGAGTGTATTGGCCTGTCAGGGGTGCGGTTGTTCCCTTAAACAGAGACTGATCCACAGCTGTCACTCCTCCCCCCCACCTCCTAGAGCTGATGGTTTTTTCCCCTTTCTTACAGGGAACCAGGGACCCCCTTTTCCTGACCGGCGTGACTTTTCCCCCCGGATACCCCATCTGCGAGGAGACGCGGGTGAAACTCACGGTGTACGACGTGAAGGACCCTTCCTATGAGACCGTAAGCCCGGCCGGCCTGGAATCCCACGCCTGAGAAACAGCGGGGTGTCTTTTTTAGGCATCCTAAAGGAGGGGGGGTGTATTTAAACAGAGGACAGGAGGAATGCTATGTTGGGATTTGTCTCAAGTGCTCTTTTTTGGCCTGTGATGAATGACATATTGGGTGTCCAAGGAGATGCCTGGCAGGGTGAGAGAGGCGCCGCTGTGCCGATTCACCACACTGTTCCCCGACTTGTTAAGCAGGGTACGCATAGCCCCCCCCAATGCGTGTACAGGGCTGACCGCCAGCTATGTGTTCCGCAGTGGAAACGACGGGCACCCATTTGACCATGACATCAGCAGCCATTAAAGCCTGACATATTAATGAGAATAACTAGCAATTGTATATGGCTCTCCCCAGCATTTCTGCAGCGTCGGCTTAGCTTTCAGCTTGCCGGTCAGTCATTTTTAACGGGGTGGAGTTAAGGGCCCCGGAGGAAACTGCAGTTTCCTCCCTCATCTGTGTTTAAGCTTTGCTCACACACACATAGGTCTGCTCTGCTCACACACATATACAAACAGACACACAACCTGCTCACGGTTGCTGTGTCTGCAGCAGCAATGTTTCCCACAATCCACAGGGTACATTTTCTCCATAACTTAACTGCTCTTTGCATTTATAACATGAGAGTTTTGGGGGGGGGGCAAATATCCCAACATTTAAGCTGCGTCTCGGATGCTCATAACAATATGGAAATACACATGGCAAGGACAAAAGCATGAAGATAATAATCAGATTCTGAGACTCTCAGTGCAAATTGGATTAGTATCATCGGATGCCTGGAAAGAGTCAAATACTAATAATGAGTAAAGCGAGCTCTCTGTTTAACCTGCCTGCTGTGCACTGCCCGATGCCACAAATGTGCAGCTGTAGCGTGCCATCTGCAGCTAACCCTGCAACAAGCGTGCTGGGATCTGCCCGCAGCCTCGTGGTGCAACACTGGCTTGCTCTCCCTCCCTTCCCCTCCCACCGAGTGTCTCTGAACACCCGTGGTGCGTACCTGAGTTAGAAACTCACTGATTGTACCCTGCCATGGACTGGCACGTGTCCCAGTGGTAGGTCCCGAATCAGCTTGGCCTTGATTGGTCGATCGGCTGCTCTCGACGCGGGCCACTTTCAGGGGAGGTCATTGCATCTGTGTGTTCCCCCCAAGGCTGTCATTTCCGAAATCATATGCTGGACACTGGCGGAATGTGACTGACTGCCAGCTAAAAACAGTTTTTCCTCTTAATGGTGCACTGTAGTGACAGGCTAATTGTCTGACCGCAAAAATGCCCGTCCTGTAAGTGTTACCGAGAAAACAGTCACATTCAGGCTTTCAGAGAGAGGTGCAATGTCTCTGCAAACTGTTCCTTCTGCTACAAACAGAGCCAACGGAAGTCTGCTATGCTATTTTCCCGTCATTACCTGCAGCAGCTGACCTTGGTGGTAGTGGCAGAGTGTGCCCTCTAGTGAGCGTTGTAGGCTTATGGGTGGGGAATGACGCCAGCTGTCATCTCCTCGTTTAGCTGACCACTTGATCTGAGGTGTCGTGGGGATGGCTACCATTTAATGACTGTCACTTGTCATTTTATCACACGGTGGCGCTGCCACCACTACAGTGACACAGTGAGCAAGTGGGTTATCTCACGCCTTCAGGGTTGAGATACAATTACAGCCCCACCAAGTGATTTCCCTGCGTTACACAGGATGCCTTCTGTATGCATTATGTATTACCCATAGTGTGTGTATGTGTGTTGCGCTGGCATCCCAAGGTGTTCCCCCAGCCCAAAAAGTGTTTAGAAGAAGGATGAATATTATTATTAATGAATAACCTTGAGGAATGAGGTGCAGATGTAGAAGCTAAAACGTTACTCACGGACTTTAAATATACTGCAGTGATTCAGTTCACTGTATGTTACTTAGCTAGTCAACAGTGGCCGTATCATCTATGGGATACAAAGGGGCTGAGAGGTCAGGTCTCTCCTTGATAACCCATCCCCTTGGGGATCAGCGACCCTGTCACATGACCATCACCTCGTTAACTATTCCGCTGAGATACCCGTAGGGCTGTCCCAGAGCTCGGAACCCGCACGCTTATCGCCTGCCTGCTGGGTGCCGAATTACCTAGCGTGAGACAGCTGGAGATTCCACTCGAAACACAAGAAGAAGTTACCTGACATTTTCACTAAATGCATTTCTGACGGAGATAAGACGGAATGGCCACGATGCTATTATCGAGATGGGTCCGGGGGGGGGGGCGCTTATCGTGAGAAGCGGGGAAGCTGAATCAAAGGCGGGGCCTTCGTTGAGGTGCTATAATATCAGACAGATGCCCCAGGTACAGAATGAAAGTCTGCGTGGAGCGGAATTCCTAATGTTACCCCACTCTTCATTCTACATGGCAGGAACAGTTTCCGTTTTTTCACGACTTCAATTGTGTAAATGGTGATATACTCTCTGCGCGTCAGGGATGGTTTAATCGGTTTTAAAGAGCACGGGGCGGCATCTTTATTCGGCAAACTTTATGACCGCCTTGAAAAGTGCCAGAGGGTTTTACAACATCCGTGTTTGAATAATAAGCACACGTCTTCAGGTACCGTCTGGTCCGGTTGGCATGAACCTTATGGCTTGAGAGTGGCGGATCCATGAGCCAGGGACCGATGGAGAAAATCTAACCCCAATCACTTGACTCTCCCTCTCAAGATGGTCCCACCCTCCTCGGCCCAGCCAGCAAAGCGATAGCGCCTACGGCCACGAGTGCTGAGTCGAGTCAAGACTCCTGTCTTCGGAGAGGTGGAAGAAAGCGGAGGAGAATCGGTCATTGGAAGCCCGACAGGGCTGGACCCCAGGCACCGCGGCACCAACTTCTTATCATAATCGGTTGATGATGCCTTGCTATTTCCTCATCATAATCTTTTGAGAAGTTCCGGTCATGAGATGTTACAGCGGCTGATGCCAGGTGACAGGGTGCTTCTGCAGACTCTCCCCTCCCGTGGCTGTTGACGGTCGTCACCTTCTTTCCCTCGTAACGTCACCCGCGCAGTTGGCAGCGAAGAGTCGCTGAGCCGCCTGTCGAATTACCTCGCATCGATCTGCAGTGAGGCCTCCCAGTTAATCCCTCATCTCTTGATAACGATGAGGTAGGACGGTGGCTTGAAACGCTCCCGCATTCCGTGCACCCTCTAGATTGATGTCAGGAGCATACTGAGGCTGAGGGTACATCCGGACCCCTGACATAGGTGCGGCATCGGACCGGTGTTCTCAGGAGCCATTAAATCCCGCTAAAATATTCCTAGTGGAAGGACAATTCTTATGAAGAAAAAGCTGGAACACAAGCATTTCCTGTGGCACTGATTTAACAGAACTTTAATATACTGAAAATTCTGATTCCGGAACTGGAGGAAGAATCCATTCCTAAATGCATCCTGCACTTTCTGACCTTAGCTTTTGGCTCCCTGCCCAGGCAGGACAGTAATATCAAAATAAAGCTAAAATTTTGGGGGGGGGGGGGGCTTGTTGTGGTTATCATGGAAAACATATGTTGCCTCACTTACACACTACACACAGTCCAGCTGTATGTCTCTCAAAGGACTGTCCTCATGATTTTTTTTTACCATCCCTTTCCAGCTCTGGTGGTTGTGTCCTGGACCATGTCCTCTGCCCAGGCACAGTTATGCCAATGACAAATCGATGGCAGGCCAATGGCAGCATGTCACGTGATTTCTGTCACATGATTTCACCTGCCAGCCTCTGTCTGACACGACTTTTTATGCCAGCTCACTTTTCTCTTGCTGCTGAAACACCTGAAACATCCTTGTGTGCATCTTTCTGTTTACATTTTTCCCCGTTTTTGTACCACAGTCTCCATCCTTGGAGCTATTTCCTAAGAAACCACGAAAAAGTGCACAGAGCAGATATTTCCATGGGCAATTTAGCCGGCGGCTAACAGCAACCCGGTCCTTGATTCTGCTGAAGAGACCCCCATTCTAATGGGAACGGGACCTCCTCAGATCCCCGCAGAGGTCAGCCCTCGCTAATGGCTCCTCAGTCATGCCCCCCCCCCCCCCCATCTTACCGTCGTCAGACTGTCAGAGATAAGACTTAAATATTAAAGTAAAAAAATCAAAGGCAGTCAATAGAACCAATTACACGAGTTATTCCGAAAAGACTCAGCTAAGATTGGGGAAAGCTTAACGCTTCACACCCATGCAAGTGCAGAAGCAGATAACAGGTTCCTGTCATGGCTGAACTGCCCCCCCCCCCCCCCAGAGCTGCATCTTTAAGGTTAGATTTTTCTTTTCCCTTTTAATAAGCTGCGGCACCCAGTGCCAGGTATCCCTGAATGGCATTTGAGGAGAAAACGGGTCCCCCTCAGATTCTCCACCCCACCCCCAGCATAACTGAAAGCCGCAGCTGAAATGCGAGCTTTGACGGACAGCGCTGGATTGAAGCTCCACGGGGCCCGTTGTGGACCCGCGCACCCGTCCCCCGCCTCGTCCGCTCCCCGCGATTGAAAGACGCCACGCCGGCAGGTTCTTGCAGCAGAATGCCAGCCGCTCAGCTGCATGCTGACACGGGATCGCACGCATTTCCGAGCGTCCATCTCCGAGAAAAAGAAAACAAAAGAACACAATAGAGGGAGACTCAGAATCTCTCAATAGCTAAATTCCTGAGCTTTGGCGAATGGGAAGGTTTTAGGTCATGCAGCATCATCTGCCGTCCATCTTCCATAGCCTCTTATCTGATACAAAGTTATAGTTCTTAATAAACAGTGTTAGACTAATTATGCCGCTCATTCATTTGCAGATTCCACCCTTATTGTACACAGCAGAAGGCAATTTGCGAAAGTTATCAGGGTAACTTTCGCCAAGGGCGTCTCAAGAACACCACACTGCCCCGTTCTGGTAAGCGCTCACAGTGTAAATCTCTCATCACGACTCCACCTTCCTCGGTGGGACATCGCTGTCACTCTAAGCTTAGTCTGACTCCAATTTTTCCACTATCTTTAATCTTTCTGCCAACCCGTGGTGCCCCATTGTTTACCTAAGCTCCGTCCCCTCATTATTCCGTTATCTCTCTTTACAAATGCTACAGGTGGCACGGACCCGAGTGAGTGCCCCCTAAAGCAGGCCAGGGGAGCGCAGCACCTCCTGCTGGTGAAAACCTGCATCCTCTAGTACAGGGGTCTCAAACTCCAGGCCTGGAGGGTCGGAGCCCAGCACAGTTTTACACACCTGATTCGACTCCTTGTGCTAATTACCACACAGCTCTTGAGCTGAATAATTTGTGGTGGAACAGGGAAAGAACTAAGCTACACAGGGCTCTGGCCCCTGGGGACAGGAGTTTGACACCCCTGGTCTGGTCCATTAAAAAAATTAAAAACTCAAATTGATAGATCCCGTTCTTGTTTGTGACATACAAGTGGAATTTGGGAACAGCAATTATTACAACATTTTCTTCATAACTTCAATTATACTGAATATTAAAATGATCTATCCATCCACCTGTCCCCTGAACTCTTATTCAGTACATGGTCGTGACAAAAAAAAAATTGATAATTAGTTAAAAATATATTATTTTAGATATCTCCACAATCCAGTACTGGCTAGAAGGCATGCGGCTTATTGGTTGGATTTGGACAGAGCTGAATCTGAAGTGATGTATGTGTGCATAATCTGAAAGCCCTACCGCCAGCACACTTAAGTAATTCATTTGCTGACCTTAATGGACGTGTGTCGCGCACTGCGCTCCTGACACACACTCCATATGAATCTTGTCATCACTGCTGTCTTGCTTTTTCCTCCGGTCTGTCGCTGGAGGTTCAACCTCATATGGATTATGGCTGAATCAGCTTCCTCTCGCTGGTACATCACTGTGGACCAAATAAGTAAATGTAAATGTGAATATAAAATTACTAGGGCAGATAGATGGTAAAGTTTATTGATCACAAGGAGGAAATTTTGCTGTCGGTGTACGGACAAGATTGTGACATTTTAAGGGCGTACTTGAAGCCTATCATGTATTTAGTCGTGTAATAAGATGAAGTAAAAGACTAAAAATGAAGGTCTGTCCCCCGTATGCTAAATCCTAGAGTATCGGGGAATTATGCCCCCAGAATGTAGGGAAAAGTGTGTAATGCATGAGTGAGTCAACCTGAAAACAGTCGATGACAATAGAGGAACATCGGAGGAACATGAAGTAGGCTGGGCGACGGAAATTAATTCGACTTTCAGTTTTCACTTTCACTTTTTTTTTCCATCGCTGACATCTGCGGGCCGCTTGGGTGACACTGGCGAAGCTGCATCTCGATCCCGCGGACTTTCACACCATGCTATAAGACCGCCAGAGGTTTCAGAAAAATGTCTTCTGTAGATGCTAACCCTTGCATGTGTTTCAAAGAAAATACCCTGTACCTTAAAATAGCTAAATATGTAGCAATATATTGTGTTTTTAAATTTTGAGTCAGAAAATATAGAAAAATTCATATAATTATAGGAAATCAAAAGTACCTTAATTGAACTTTTAACAAGGGTAAATAGGTTTAAATATATAGAGTACTCTAATGAACAATAAATATGCACTGACCTATCAGAATGACTTGCGAACTGTTTAATATAATAGTTTTTTAATTAACATGTTGAAATTAATCACCAGTTATACCAAAATAGAAATTCGATTTGTTTTACTTGTCTTTTAAAACAGAATTTGCTCTCTCCTTAATTAATCTCTCATGGTCTTAAATTGTCCAGTAATTTTCTTGTATCAACAACATAAAGCCCATGGAAAAGATCATACGAGCATAAAGAATGAGATGCCGAAGGGTGTTCTCGCTTCGTTTGGACCGCGGCATAAATCTCAGTGCAGGCCTTTGTGAGACAAGTCCGATTTTAAGTGTATGGTGGCATCAGGAAATAAGGAGACCGGGCTTGGAGATGAAAAGGGGATTTAGGATAATTACCCAATACAATGATTCATAAAATGGCATAATAAGATCTTTATTTATTGTAGCTGCTGTAATGACAAAGGAAACGGAAGCTGCGTTCTCATTGGTCAAAGCTTGGCGGTACCTTTCATTATTAGCGGAGGTTAAATTTCCGCTGCACCCCTCCCCGGCAGGCAGGTTCTGTGTGTGTGATGGTGCCTTGCCGCATGGCCGTTCTGTTCCATCTTGCATTTTATTCCTATATTTGTCTGTAACAATCCTATATTTCTTGTATAAGGGTCTGTTGTAGATTGGGTATGGAAAGGGACTGTAAGCTGAATACAAAGTATCCTACCTGGATACTCTGAGCTACATCTCAGCTGGTGACCTTCAAGCCCTTGACCGTAGCGCCTCATGCTTTTTTCACGTTACTACATCAGGCTATTTTCAGTGAGACCACTTGGGTGACTATTTAAAGTTTGCTCTCCTGTTTGTAAACATTAGCTTTTTGGCTCACGGAATCTGTGTCGTCTGTCTGTCGAGGCCTTGAGCTGATCCCTAATTGCGCAATACGTGCAATACAGCCCACACACCTCAAAAACAAGACTGGTATCCAGAGGTGGAACATTCAGGTCCAGAAAGAAATCCTGACCATGATTTAATTTCAGCCAAGCAGCTGAGAATGCCGAGTCACAGTCACAGAGCACTTAGCTGGTTGGTCAAAACAAAGCCTTGGTCTGGATTTGTACTATCTGGACCTGAACTTTCCTCCTCTGCTGGTATTCATCAGCACTGCGTGTTTCTCAAAGTCAATGTGAGCGAATGTGGCCCTTGTGTGCAGTCTGACAGCATAACAGGAGACACTAGGCAAAATTAAATGACCTATATTCATTACAGTAATTCAGTACATGGTTTTTATCCAAAGCACCGTACATTGAGAGAGTATGGTCAGCCAGTCCTTTAAGTAATGGGGGGGTAAGGGCCTTGCTCAGGGGCCCAATACTGAAATTTCTGGGATGTGAACCTTGATGACCTTTAAATCAGAGACCTAGCATCCTTATCCAATGAGCCACACATTACTTCCATTTATAGAATGCTTCACAAAGTTCTGTTTCCTTTTCCATCAGGAAACTCGCTATGCAGTTTTCACTGGGAATGTAATGTAACAAACAAATAAAGTGACTAATTACATTAGCTGCTTTAAAGGATTGTTGGCAAATTATATGTGTGATCTCACTTGGATCTATTTATAATATAAACAAAAATATATACACTGATCAGAAAAAATATATACTGTAACATATAACAGAAATGTTTAACAATCTCCTGTAAGTATTCTAAATTATGTGCTGTTATCACCTAGCTCCACCCACCATTTCTGTGGCAATTGTCTCCCATCACTCCACACACGTCACTCCGTATGATGTTTAATGATGTTTAACCTGGTTAAAGCGTCTGTCAAAAATGGCTTATTGGATCCAGAGGAGCACAGTGACAGCTCGGCTGGTGTGGACGGGGGCGACGCCCCCTTCTGGTGAGAAGGAGGTATGTCATCTCCACACTGAGCTTCTCCTCTGTTTGACGAGACCAGGGTAAGCTCTCACCTTGCCGCCAAGGTGATTTCTCACTTTATCACCATGATATACGGTACTGTGCAATAGTCTTAGGCCGTAAAGGAAATTACATTTAAATGGTCTTTATATCAGCACAAAACTATGATATTATGTCTGTTAAAGTGTGTCAGTTTAGCCATTTCGAAGCCTCCCTTAAAGTCTCCCCAGTACGTGCAGCAGCCATCCAATACATCCACGTATTTTGTGACCTTGTAGGGCTGATCAATACCTCATTGACTTTTTAAAAAGTAATTTAATTAATTAATTAAACTGGCTGCTGGTAAATTTTAACGACTACTTGGAATGGGTGGGGTACCCCTGAGGAGAGGTTTGGGAGCTGAACTGGTGTTCAACTAGCCATCTGATTAGGTATCAATGACTTTTTGGAGAACAGAAGAAATTATTATTCATTTTTAGTGTTACTCTTATTTTGCATATGTTCTAATGATACATTATGTTTTTCTCCAGAGTAAATTAACAGTTACTAGCCAAATAAATAGCTTATACCATTTTCTTTGACTCAGTTACTACTAAAGCACAAATCATGAACAAATATAGTGACTTCTTGAGATAAAAGACAGTAGGATTCATTAATGATCAAAAGGAGATCAGCATTTCACTTGTTAGTCATGCCTTGTTCCTTCAGTAGTTCACAAAGGTGTGTAGAATTAACAGATACAGTGAAATATAGTAACTGCTTGGGATAAAAGATGTCATAATTCATTAACGATGAATAAACATGAGATCAGTATGTAACTAAGACTTAGTTTGTGGTTAATTCATACATAAGTAATAGCTTAATACTGCATTATTTGTGCCCCCTCAAGTAAAGTGTTACCATGACATACCTAGTTATATATCATTTACGTCATCTTTTATAGGTTTTGGAAGAAACGAACATAGTCTAACTAACATAGAAACTAACATTTCTGTTTTTTTGTGTGTGTAACACAATAACAATAAAGCCTGAATATTACAGCTAATAGTGATGAATTGAACAAGTACCCAAGCACAACATCATGTCTAAAAGCTCTCATGCATTAATGAAAAAGCACTTCGTTCACCCTGAGTAACTAGTATGTGTGTAGTATTTCCGTCAAGGCGTCCCCTCCCTCAAGGTCAACAAAACCGATTCCGAGATCTGCCAGCTAATGCCAGGTAATGTGGCTGCCCCGCGGGCCGGAGGGGGCTGCCCAGTTAGGCTTCATTTGCACAGCAGGCAGTGCGGGAGCCATAAACCGAAAGCGGCGTTTTAAAGATACAAGGAGTGCCGGGGATTCTTGCTTAAGACAAATCCGAGCATGTTTTTGCCTGTGAGAATTTGATGGTAGAAATGCTGACAGTCTTTGTTCCTCAGTGTGTTTGTGTAGATCGTCGGTACGATAACGCAGCCCCACCTCCACGTTTCCCCTTTCTGCTGAGCATCTCTAGGCATCAGATGCAAAAAGTGTACAAGTGAAAAATATATAAATAAAATATATACATATATATAAAGATGAAAAGCTCGACCCATTTTTACATAAGGTGTTACATAAACAGCATGTATATCTTTTGCTTCTGTGTGGGGATTTATGGTATGGAAAAACCCAGTGTGGAGCATAAAATTGCAGATTTTTTTTAAGACCTGGTGTCCTCCCACTTGCACTGGTGCACACTGTGGCATCGGGTGACATTTCTCATCTGGACCTTATTGGATGTAACATTCGGCTTGTCATTTTGATTTCCCCTGGACGTGGACCTTCCGAGGTCTTTATTGTTCCTCTGAGGATATACCACTAATGCAGCCTGACACCCTCCCAGATAAGCTGCAACGCAACAAAGACCATCTGATGCTGACTATCAGCTCGATGATGGAGTCTCTTACTACCTTTTTCCCTCCACATTTTACATCCATGCTTCCCACGAAGGGAAATAAAGTCGGGTTCATTAGCATCCCACAGACGCCGGCGCTGCCTCTTGGGTTTGAGGCCTTCCCCGTAGAACCTGCTCCTGCCTGCACGCCCACCTCCCGCTGCACCCGTCCCCAAGCCGCTCTGTAATTTTCCTTGCCTTTTGGGGCTGGAGAAAGCGGAGATTCTTGGTTCCCACGAGCAAATATAGCAGGGTGGAAAATGCCAGCGCTGCTATAGGAGCCGTGCTTTGGCGAGGCCCGTGCCGACCGTCTCTGGAGACGGGGGTCCATCTGTCCCCGAGGGAGGGGTGTCGGGGAATTTCCCACTGGCTTTTACGCAAGCCGGTTCCACTCCCTCGCATGCTCCAGATGTCATCGACACAACTCCTGGAAAAGGTGATAGGGACGACTGGGCAGGTCCAGCACTGAGATGGGATGAGGACCCTAGCAGAGAGAACTGCTAAAGTTCGTCACGGGGGCTCAGATTTCCAGGGGGAAACAGCTGGTTGGGGAAAAGCCGGTAGCTGTGAGTTCCTGAATGTTAGTAAAAACGTTCCTTTTATTATAACCATCACTGCAAGTTCTGTTACTGTAAATGTACTGGGATTTACAATGACTAGGCCTTTTTTGAGGAATTTACCTGACAAGGGATAAAATGGTAATTGAATTGAATTGTCTTATTAGGTTCTTGCTCTCTTGCAAGATGGTCTGCAGTTCCTGCTTCCGACTGCTTTCCATCTGGGGCTTCACTGTAAGGTCAGCCCAGTTGCGTTTAAGCCAAGTCAGCTCCACGACAGCATGTATGTTTGCAATGTGCTATTTGCCTCACTTAGACTTATTTGATGCGTTAATTTATTTTTAGCAATGCAAAAGCAGGCACTGTTTTTGAGGAAGAGGAAGTATCACATCACAGTGGTTGGTGCTGTTCCTCTATGGCAGTGATATCAGCTGATAGCAGCCTGTCTTAACATCTAACCCTTTAGTCTTTTTTTAAGCCAATGGCATTCTACCGTGCGGTCATGTGACCCACTATTCCGGAGCCCATATATTCCCCTGACGTGCAGTACAAGCCTTCCTCCGGGTTGAGCGCCAAGGTTCTCAGAATGCTGTGTGACCCGAGTCACTAGTACCTCTTTCAGCAGTGCTGGGTTCTAGCAGTTCTCTGTTAACGCGTGAAAAGCTCGACAACCATCTGGAAAGCAGCCCTACGAATGCATGCACCAGAGGCGTTCAGAGCCACACCCTCCAGATGCGGACATAAGCTAGCAGCTGCTTCACAAGTTTCCGTCTCACCTTGAGCCTCCTTTGGCCGGAAACGCCTCCTGGGAAAGTGCAGAGAAATCCGGGCCGATGTACCTTCTCCTCACCCTGCAGCGTGCGTTCCTGTCAGCCTGGACCGACCACGGGGAGGATCTATGGGGTGCTGCTGTTTCCGTGGCAACAGGTCTGCCGTGGAGGTAATAAGCCGGTCGGTGCCATCGCTCTGGGGCCTGTGTCAACTTGCTCTGGAATGCCTGCCTGCTGCCACCAGCGGCCTCGCGATGTGTCCGAGCGTGTTCTTCCATAACGGTACGTTTGCAGCGGACTGTTCCGTCGCCCTGCTCCTCTCGGATTTAACTATCCATCATTCTGGCCTTCTGTCAGTGACCTGGACAGTATCTCCTGGAAGGTCACCAGATCATTCGGCGGGTCGCTTCAGGGCTCCACGTAGTTCGGCGTTACCACAGTGCCCTCCCTCCAACCTTTGTGGTATACGAACTTAAACTTAATCACTGGAGATTACGTCGTGGAGAATTATGTGCCAATTAAAGGCGCGGTGCTAAAGATGCCTTCTGGCATCATCTTTCTTAACTTCTTCATCAGGAAATGACGGCCACCGTCTCGTAGCCAGTTGTATGTACATTTAGGGAGTGGTGTGTTATTTTTGGTCAGACGCATAAAGAGCAAAGTAGACTAGAGCTGTGCCTGCAAAGGGTGGGCCAACCGTAAATCAAGATTGCCATAACATGCCATAACGGTGGGATTCACGCCGAGATTAGCCCCAACCCTGCACAAATTCCATCCTCGCCAAGGTGGAAGTCCAGTGAGTGACGCCTCCACAGTTGTAGCTAACAGTTCCCGTACTTCTTAACCATACAGTATCCAGTACATGCCACCTGGTCAACTAAAAGGCAAAGTTGACTATATTTCACTTCGCAACTCATTTGCACGTTGCAGGTCATGTGTTTTTTCATATTATTCTTTACTTCTGATTGATTTTAATATGCTGACAGCAGATTACTATTATTGTTTTTAGTGGTCTATAAAAGGGGCTGCTGTTTCAACTTTAAAGCTTCTTGTGAACACACCAGGGATTAAATACATTCAAAATGCGTAATCAATCATAATCTCCAACATCTCATATTCCGAATGGAAGCTGTTGATGTTGTTGATGTTTCTTTTTGTGACAACAAACATATTAATTTGTTCACATTTGCAGTGATTAATCTTTCTGCTCCCTAAGGCCCATTTGGGGGACATCAGTATTTCCATATAATTGTGATGTTTTTTATTCAGTATATGTTAAGGATACATTTGAGGTTGGGCCAGAAAGATGGGGAAATAAATTACCCCCATCCCTGCAGTTTCTGCAGTACTGTGCACTGAGGCTAAGAGCTCTCCACACCTGAGAAATGACCTGGCTCCACTCTCTGCTGCGGTGTAATCTCAGTGGCATTATGTAACTGACCCATAATGCTTATAATGTCTGTCCACCGTCCATACTTTAGGACATTTCCTGCTTGGGACCAATGGGGTTCCCCTATGTTTGTTGGCGAATGGGCTGGGGCTTGAGAGGAGATATGGGACAGTTTAGACAAAGGTGACATCACAAGGACAGGAGATGCAGTAAATGTGGGATCAGCACAGGGGCAGGAGACAAAGGAAATATGGGACAGCTTAGGGACAGGAGACACAGGTGACATGGGACGGCTTAGGGACAGGAGACACAGGTGACATGGGACAGCTTAGGGACAGGAAACACAGAAGACATGGGACAGCTTAGGGACAGGAAACACAGGAGACATGGGACAGCTTAGGGACAGGAGACACAGGAGACATGGGA
>JABFDZ020000087.1:1226838-1243363 GCA_019775955.2 Pollimyrus isidori | reverse complement strand
AGAGCTTGATGGGGCGACGCGGAATGAAAAAGTTTTTCGATATGCTCCATTGTTGTGTATTTGTTTGTGGCGCGTTATGATGATGTTACGGCAGTAGAGGCGGCGCAACTATAACGACACGGGAATAATCTCGCCCACTCTAAAGCGGTACTAAACTGCAGTTGCAACGCAAACCGAGCCGAACTGAACCGTACCATGCCGTGCCGAACTGAGTTGTACCACGCAGTGGAAAAGCGCCATAACTTATTCAAACAAAACTCACCGACGGGTTAAGTATGAAATATTTCAAGTTATCCCTGCCTTTTCAGTTCATTTTTTGTGTGGTTCACTGGGTGACCAGAAGGTCCTGTGATCAGAAGGTCGTGGGTTTCACCATCGGGCCCCTGAGCGTGTCCCTTAACTCCCAAATCAACCAGGCTTGTGCTGAGATAAAAGCAGCTGTGAAATAACGAAACAAAATAAAATCTCCAGGACGGTGGACGCTCGGCGCTCCCGGGGACCGATCAGGTTGTCTTTTTGGTGTGTTTTGCGGGCCCCGGCATGCTTGTGGGCTCTGGATCCCGCCTGCCCACATACGCTGCCTCTGAGTTTATTTTTCCGCTGTGGGGAAACCAATTAGTGTTTAGTTTAAAAAGCTGGTCATCTTGATGGCGGCTGTTAGCGCCTCGTCACAGGGGGTCATTAGTGCTGGAGACGGAGGCGCAGCCTCAGGGAGGCACGTCTCCACATGACGCCCCTACTTTCCGCCATGGGAAAGTCTTTAATTGCTGTCAAGTGTCCCCAGAGGCCGGACTTCCTGAAACTTCCCCGTCTCTATGTCAGCTAGTCACAAAGGGGACAAAAAAGATGTCTTATTTAGCATATTTTTACCCTTTCGGT
This sequence comes from Pollimyrus isidori, assembly GCA_019775955.2. Lineage (NCBI taxonomy): Eukaryota > Metazoa > Chordata > Actinopteri > Osteoglossiformes > Mormyridae > Pollimyrus > Pollimyrus isidori. The sequence continues at coordinate 1,242,484 of JABFDZ020000087.1, read as the reverse complement.
TGCACCTCCGAGGAGCGCAGAGATGCCTCGGTCCCCGGGCTACTGAGGTCGAAATCTTACTTGTAAACTGGGTTCACGGGGGCCAACGGCTCCTCCCCAACCTACCCGCCAAATCCCCATATTATCAGGAGGTGCCACCTGTATAATGACCGTAAGACTCCATCTCTTCACAGAGGAGAAAGGCTCTGCTTGCTGGCACAAAGGGTTTGGGAGCTGTGATTTTTGTTCAGGCCTGGGGGTGTGGTCTGCAGCCAGGCTTGGCATGGGGCCGTTTGTTTAATTTTGTCAATCGAAGGCTTGTCATCTAGCACTCAGCTGCCTCAGGATGTCCACACTGCCCCCTGCAGCAATGTATACATCATAGGGGAACATTATGTGGAGATTTGGATGGGTTGGGGGTACTCAACCTGTCCTGTGTCTCCCCACAGACACCATGTATGACATCATCACGGTGGGGGCCCCGGCAGCCCACTCCCAGGGCTTCAAAAACGGCGGCCTGCAGAAGCTACTCAGCCGATACGAAGCAGAGAAGAAGAAGTAAGTGTTTGTCTCGCCGGCGCCCCCTGCTGATTGAGGTCTTATTCCAGTTAAAGCCTGAGATATAATGGTATAAAGCTTCCTCAGCCATGCTGGGTAAAAATGTCGTGGAGCCACTCTTCCTGCAATGCATGATCAAATGCATCGTGACGCGAATCAGACCACCAGAGGGAACTCCTATGAGTCTCAGCCCAAGGTGAGTCATGGTTCATCTAGCCACACCGTCTCTCACAAATGATCACGTTGACGGAACCTTCCGCAAAACGTAGACTCATGATGCCGTCCTGCTCGCCCTTCCTGCCGCTAGAGAACGTGCTCGCCACCCAGCTGCGTATATAATACCAGAGAAACAAATTAGACGTTAAAAGGCCAGCTTTGTATTTTCCACTTTACGTTTCTGTATGCATCTTAAATTGTGTAGGTGGAGGAGACTTGAAGTCAAGTCAGTTAAAAGTAAATATGACGTTCACCTGTTTCTGCAGGGCCCATCAGTGGTTGTGGGTTCTAGGAAAGAATAACTGCAGACAGAAATAATAATAATAAAAACAATATGGTTAATTTCAGGGCCGTCTGCACATGCAGCAGTACATAGTAAAGCGTCTGTTTTCCGTCTTGCTGTCTGTGACAGTTGCTCAGTGACACAATGACTGCCAGCCATGGGATTCAAACTCACAACTTTCCATGCCCCGGGACATTGGCTGGCAATGCCCGCAACGTGTCACCCCCGCATATGACGCGTCACCTTTTATTAACGCCCACTCTCCTGGAATCCCGCCTTTTTAATTCGATGGCTTATTTCTACTCATGCTGCAGCCCTAGTGGGTAGAGGCAGCTAATTAGTGCGTCACGGTTTATTGGGCCTCTGTGATTTGGCGAGCGGCGGGGTGGCGCGGAGCCCTCGTTAGCGGGCGGGGATCCCGCGGAGGCTGCCGGCGGGTCCTCCCGTCTGCTCTGCGGTTTTCTTTGACTCGGGGATCTGACGCGATGGCCCGATTTACCCCCTCTCCCCGGCTGCGCGGGGCGACACCACATCGTTTGGAAAAACGAATTATAGTCGCATGCCTCTTCATTCGAGCAGAGATTACATTGCCTGACTCTGACGGAGTCTGTCGGTACTGGGTGGAGCCGGCCTCTTTTTATTGGATATTAGTGATGAGGGAGGTGTGGCCCTGCAAATTTGGGCCACTGTCGACCTGCTTTAAGGGTCTGGTCGGCCTTTGTTCCTGAGACATCAGACTGAGTTGGACTCATGATCCATTTTTTGGCAGCTGCCGAGGACTCCGCCGGCCTCACTGACACTCCCCTCGGAGGGTTATCCGGGTCCCACCCTCTGCAGGATGACTTTGCGGCCAGGGTGCGCCCATTTCTCCTCCGTTAATCCGGGTGTCGTTCTGCCGCGGTGATTTTTTAAAAAGCCCTCAATTTCTCATTTCCTCTTAATTGAACCCTGGAGACATTGTTTTAATAGGAGGTATGTGATAATCTGACCATAATAAGGTTCCCTTCATCATCGAGGGTCTCCAATAAATTCAGCTCACTTGGCAGGGTTTCCCCATAATCAGGGGCTTTTGCGTTAAGGTAGGAATTCTGCAAACACTTGGCCAGAGTTTAGGGCTTCCTGCTAAAGCCGTTGAAAACAAAATCAATCCCTGTGTTTTGGTGTGGTGACTTTTTTGTTGGATGTGTGTGTGTGTGTGTGTGTGTGTGTGTGTGTGTGTGTGTGTGTGTGTGTTAAAAAGAAAAATATAGACAAAAACAAGTTCACAAGAGTCAAAGACTGAGAGCAGAGAAAAAGCATGTTCCTGTCAGGAATTTAGTGTTTATTTTATTTTTGAAGCCTTTTTGGTGGCAGGAAATAGCTGCAGCTTCAGCACACAAATCGAGCTGCTGTTTCCTGTTTGTGACTCAGGGGTCAAAGATCAACGTCTGCGGGCGAAGCAGCTTCATGGCTGACGATGGCAACTTGTAGCTTAATGGTTTTCCTTTGAAATCCAAGGTGGGGCCTCTTGTTGTACCTTTAAACATGGTATTTCACTATGTTTAGAATGGACATTAACCTCCTGTTCTTAATTCGTTGTGTAATGACCGGTTTAATGAAACGGTAATTCATGCATCTCGTGGTCCTCGCATTATTCATGATCTATTCCTATTGGTCGTTTCTACAGGGAGAAAAAAAAGGGGAAATATTTTAGCATGTTTGACGGTTTAGTTGTGCCTGTTACAGTTTATGGATCAGTTGTTGAGTCTCATGTCGGGATTGAGCATTTTGCATGGATCAAAACTTTACGATCGTGGTGGATTCCGAAAGAGAGAACAATGAATGATGTTTTTATCTGAATTTAGTCAAGAGATGTTGCTTAGTATAGTATCTAAGGGTCTGGTTTTATCCGGTTGACTGGGCATTGGGGGCACTTTGTCAAAATTAACATGAAAGAATGTTTGATGTCGGAATTAGTTGCGAAGTCCGGAGAGAGGTAGCTTTCTCAGAATGCACACCTGCGCAAACCTCTCCCAGCAGTCCGTCCGCATGCCGTGTTCGCTCATTCTGGGTCCCTGGCTCAAGTTGGGCTGTCCTGGTCACCTGTGACAGTGGAGCTCCCCTCTGCAAGCACATGCTGTAGCAGAGGCAGTCAGGGACTGGACCAGGGCAGAGCTTAAAGCGGCAGGGACGGCTCGATGGCGCCATACTGGTGCATACTCGGAGGCTGCCCTCCACGGACCCCTTCCCAGAAAACCAGCCCCATAACATTACTCTCATTCACACAGCCCTCTTTCATCTTTCTGCCGTTTTTCCCATGTGTTTATGTTTACATGCAACATAAATCAAAATAAAGCTTTTGTCACTCTCATTGCCGGATCACACAAAATACTTCTTAACTTTCAGTTTCCTAAAAGTGACCCACTCCATGGCAGTTAATATCTCTGGAGAACAGTGGTAAAAACAGAAGAGTGAATGTATGTAATAAATATTTTACTAGAGTACGGAGTTTCTGCAGTTGAGGCTTTGATTAACGTTGAATTGGAGTGGCCAGGGAGGATGGGTTGGCAAGCACAGGGCCGGGATTTAGGGCATCATGTGAGCGCCATGGTGCGATTCAATTTGCAGACGCCCCCGCTCTCATTAATGGGGTACATTTGGGTTTTTGTTGTAGCCGCCGGAGGGTGTTTTGTGCTGAGGATGGCGGGCGGCACGCGTGTGATATCACACCCCGGCCCGCCCTGGCCTGCCCTGCCTTTCGGCTCTAGCTCTGCTGAAAGGGTGTTTTTTTTTAATTGCCCACAAGTGCCGCTAATTACCACTTCTACCAGCCTCACGGGACCAGACCGGGCCGGGCAGGCAGGCACCACACATCCGGATTACTCCAGAACAAGAACTTGGTGACTGCGAGTCACATTGTCCTAGCTGAGTAGGGAATAAAAAATGGTCGCCTTAAGTGGAATTAGTTACCAAGATGTTTCTGATATTTCAAATAAAGGAGCGTATAAAATTTGATATACACCAGATGGGTTTTAAGGGGATTAAGGGGAACGTAATTGATATGTTAACATGTATATTATTAAGTTATTTATGAAAACCCATTAATAAGTCATAAGTAAGTCCAAATTTAAGTAGTTTTCAGTTGCGCCTGACTGGGTAGGTAAGTTACTCTACCTGTTAATCTCATGAAGAACACAGCCTGGCTGAAAGGCAGGTTAAATAGTATTTAAAAATACATCCACGATCCTTTGCGGGGATCCTGAACTGGGGATCCTGTTACTTAACCTCCACCCTGGGCAGCACCTGCTGAGCTGCTCCCCCTCCTGGACATCTGTGGTATTGCAGTCCTCAGCAGGAGCCCATTAATTTGGGTGTAAATTCCGCAGATGCAAAGGTCATTCCATACCGATGTCTTCTGTGTGCTACCAGGGGAAATTTTCAGCTTGTAAAACACTGCTGCATGCGTCCTTACATGGAACACAGCCCCCCCCAAATTAAATTCAGTTTAGGAGATGGGATGGAAGGCACAGAGTGGCGTGGATGCTATGCTGTGTCCACAATTGAATGACCCCCACCCATTTCAGCTTCAGCACGGCGTACCAGTGCATCTACTACTCCCCCGAGGACACAGCCAAAGCCTGCCAGGTCCTCACCAGCATTGGCCAGCTGTACCCCCTCATCTCCAGCCTGGCTGACCGCCTCCTAGAATCCGCCCAGCAGCAATCCCTCGACCGCCTGAAGGAGGCGCTGCAGACGCTGTCTGACAAGGTGAGTCATGCCTGAGTTTAACTTGGGAGTCAACCATGGACTAACCTTGTTTACTGACACGCTAACCACGCAACCCCCTGCTGGCCACAAATAGTTACTGCACTGAATATGAAATACTGGCATTCCTTATTTAGGTGATGCAGAAGAAGTGTGTTCTGCTAACCAAAATGGCTAGTTAACATAACATTTTGTGACTCTATGTACTAGCTGTTTATTTGATTTTCTAAGCATTTTGGGGGGGGGGTCTGACGTTCCTTTTTGAGTGGGGCCCCCCGATGCAGCAACCCATCGGTGCCCAATTCTCATTGCCATTCGTAGCTTATTGCACTTGAACAATGGGAAGGAAGTCACTTTGGCACAAGAAGAAGCTGCCAGAATTGGGATTCTCAGGCTGTGTCACAGAACGCTGCCCAGATCCTTTCACGCTGGGGCTTTTCGGCGCTTCTCGAACCTCAAGCCAGACCAGCATCCTGTCATCAGGAGCTCGGATCTCCGCACTAATCTCCGAGCGGTTCCCCGATCGGGTCGGGTCCGCGTTATGAATGCGTTATGCTAATTCCGCTCTGTAGGGTTAGGAGTTGAAATTGAAAATGAAATTGCTTAACGTGACCACCGTGGGGTCGGTCGTTGTGGAGAGGGTGGGGGGTTTGGTGGGGGTTGGGGTCGAGGTGGTTAATAGCACCCTGTGTGGGCCGCCCCGTGATTGGTAGCTAAATGCCAAAGTAACTAGATAAATTGCAGCCGCCACGGGTTTATAGACTTTGTTTTATCGGCGTAATTAATGAATTGCATCTGGTGCTGTCAGATTGCAATCTGCTCACTGAGATTGTTCTCGCCACCGCGGAATAGAGCCCAGTCAGCTGGCTTAATTGGTACATTCGGTTCGTGGCAGTCGCCCTGGCGCCCTGATTAAGGAAGTGACCGGGATGTGCCGGTCAGCGTCGTGGCGTTTGATTGGAAGCTCGGTTGAGAGAAGGGGGGCTGTGCCTTGTTGTTGTGGGGGAGGGGCAGCGGGCTGGTCATTTCGCCTTCGGGGATTCTTCCGCAGTCCAGCAGGCAGCCAAGGGGCCCTGGGTCGTGGGGGAGAGCACCGATCGCCAGGGACGCGCCGAGGCAGAATGCCACTTCTGAGATGTGACAGAACATTAGCGCCTGAAACAGCAGGGAGAGCCGCCTGCAGCCCTTCTACTTGGAATTCAGTCCCGTCTCTGGAATCTCAGCGCTTTTATCCAGGACCAGGCAGGAACGGAGCTGCTAATTACAGTGAACTGGGACGTAAAGGGCGGCCAGCTATGAAGGGCGGGCTGCCACACGCCCGGGATGCACCCATGCCTGCCCAGTAGCTCAACAAGTAGCAGCAATGCAAAATGAGTTAAATGTGACATGTAAACAGAAATCTGGGGGACAGCAAGCCATGCTTAGGTTCGAGCTGTGCGACGTTTGAGTTTGTGTGGAGAGTGGGCTCGATCTGAATGGATTGTTCTAGAAGCAGACTGTGGTTCTAGAGCTCTCTTCGGGGGCAGCGATTTAGGTATCTTCTATAGGCACCCATGCTGCACTTGGTCCCAGGGATCTCATTCTTGATCGTTAGGGTAGCCTGACTGTGGATTAGTCATGGATACAAACCGCACTCAACCGCTCAACTGCATGCTCAGCTGGGGTCCATCAGCTTTTACAAGCTGTTCGAATATTTGCCAGGCATAAAATAATAGGAGGCCCCAGAGCTCCAAGCTGTCTTTCTGTTAATAAAGTTGGGAATAATTACAGCAGTGATGTAAATCTCGCCGACTCCAGAGGGAAGCTGGTGGCTGGGCGTGTGGGTAGTGAAACGTACGTCCATAAGAGCCTGATAGGGGTTCACTGAGTCAGCTTGGGATTACGGGAAATCTTCCACAGGGTCAAAAATAGTGTCCACGGGAACTTACAACCCCCCACCCCCCCTTACCAGCGAGCACAGGGTTTATCATACCAAGGTTGAAGTTTTCAAACCATCATAGTAAAATTGCAAACTATGTGCTCTGCTTCAGATAAAAATATCCATTAGTCCGTCTGCCATTGTTTATTCCATACAGGCTGTTTGTTAGATAAAAATACCTGCCAAAAAACAGCTAAAATACCTGCCCCCCAAAAAAAAACAGCTAAAAATACCTGCTAAAGCATTTCAGTTAATAATTGAAAGGGTGGATTGTGTTTAATCTTATGTATTTTGTTTAATATAATAAATTGCATTCACTAATAAAAAAAAGTAATTTAATGGGATATTTATTAGTGTTTTCCTCACAATAAATTTTGTAAGATTTATTATTTATTCATACAATATAACTAATATAAATATGATTATTTTTGGCTGAATGTTTTCCAGCCTGGAGGCTGGTTTCATTAATCCCAGGCAGTCGCTTATGGATTTACATAAACACATTCATTATTTACTCTTTAGAATGGCACTATCGCGTTTGTTTATGTGCCGTAATCTAGGATCACATCTGGCGGTGTGTGTGAGCGTCAGAGCCGCGTGGGTTTGGTGCTTTTTGTGGCATTTCATGACCTGTTCATGGTGGCACGGCACAACTTGACCCTCAGGCTTCTTCCTTCTCCCCACCTCCCCCCACCCCCACCCCTAATGTTCCCGACCCGTTTAAATAACAGTGGGGCCTCAACTTGACCCCAGGTTACCTTTGGGGTCCCGGGGAGGAGGGTGGGGTGTGGTGCTGCCGGGTTATTGGTCAGAGCAACGTACAGTAACTGTCAACAGAATCAGCTTTGGGCATTTGGATTGGTTCTAATGGTAGCTTTCTGTAGCTATGCCTCTTTGGTAACCCTGTCATTCAATCAGGCTTGGCTTCCTTCAGATGTTGCCAGTAACTGGGCCTTAAGTTTGCAGACCTGTTTTCTCACCTATTTTGCAGACTCCCTATGAACTGCGAACTTGCCAACCCAATCAGCCAATTGCAGCACCTGAATCCCTCTATTGCTCTCACCCCCCCCCCCCCCACTCACCACACTGCAGACGGAGCAGTTCGTGCACGCCATGAAGGAGGAGCTGGTGAAGACTGCCCTTCTGGCACTGCACACCGCACGCCCCGGCTACGTCACCAAGCTGGGCCCCCACGTCTGTAACAATGCGGGTGGACCTGGAAGCGTGACCCCCCCCACAGCAGACAGCCCCTCTCAGAAAGCCCAAGACCCCATACCCCACCACTCTGAGTACGACGAGGAGGAATGGGCAAGTTTAAACTAACCCTTCTGTCTGATAAGATAAGATTAGATAAGTTAGGATGGGATGGATTTTTACTGATGCCTTTGAGGGGAAATTTCTGTGTCCGCTAGTAGAGAAAGGGGTAAGTACAAAAAATTAAGTAGAAATAAATACAACCAGGATATCATATGTAAGAGTAGACAAGAAGTATGTACAAGTAAAAAATTAAATGGAGTAAATAAGAATTGTGCAACGATATGCCACTATTTTAATAACCGTGCAAATGTCTGTTTTGTAAATGGCCGTCAGCATCAGCTCATTCTCTATTTCTGCATGTAAACTGAAAGGCAGCACTCAGAATCTGAATAAAGGGTAGATGCGCTGTTAAGGATGTTCTGTCAGCATGAGTGGCTGTCAATAAAGTTAACTGCCTGTGACATGAAATTTCAAATAAATCTGTCATATTTGTTTTTGAGAAATCTTATGCCCCAGTTGTCTGAATCGAGAGATTAAAATTGGACATGAAAGTATTTACATGCCTGTGTTGTGCTGATGAGAGAGATGCTTTTTGGATGAATTACCATGAATTTGGATAAATTACCGTGCATCGGCAGTACCTGGATCAGCTGAGACCCCTGGTGTGTCCCATTGGTTGAAGCCATTGGTGATTGACAGCGCATGGCCCTCCCCACCCATGGATTTGGAAGCCTCCGATTTAAACAGGACAGATGAGGGACGGATGAGGGTCATGCTGACAGCCGAAGGGCCTGAGTGTTTCTGTGGGGGGTGCGGCAGCAGAAGGGGCGGGGCTTAACGCTGCCCTATCTCTGGATACTCTAGGACAGGGTGTGGGCAAATGTCGCCAAGGCCCTGAACTGCATCATCGCCATGGTGGACCAGATACGGGAGAGCCACGGAGACGCACCAGAGGCGGAGCCATCGGAGGTGTCCCCGACAGTGGCTACGCCCCCTCTGTGCCCTGGTAAGCCACAGCTTTTCAAATTTTTCTTGGGTTTTCCCCCATATTTTGTCAATCAGATTTGGAGGCACGGAGTGATGCCTGCGGGGCCACGTCGGGGCACCGACGACGCGTGCTGGCCTTCAGGCAGAGAGGGGGGCACCTGTGGGATCGGTCATGGTCACCGACAGCAGGCCGTGGGTCAGCCGTATGCCGTCTCACCGCCCCGTACAGAGCGGGCTGTTTTTTTTTTTTTTATACTCTTCCTGCCTTCTTCAAAGCTTCTATTTTATAGGGCCTTGTAAAATTTGAGGTGTCTGTCAACCTGTGCCGCAAACTGTTACGACGATAGAGGAGTGCTTAGTCAGGCGTTCTAAAGCTTGAGAACCAGTCTTTTTAAGAAAACGGCCTTTCTAACGATTCAGCAGTACGTGTCAAACTAAATAGCATGATTATTTGGAGTAGACTGACACCTAGTGGCCACTTATATTAATGTTACTGCCGCTTACTCGGAGAGCTCTCTGCCGTCCTTGCTTTGGGTTATCATAGCATAATCACCCTATACTGACTACATCATTGCCATTAAAAAATGATTTGTATTGCTAATGTCCTGAAATAAATCATCAGCTAATTATGGATTCCATGAATATTTAATAACTATATGTAAAAAGGAGCCTCAGTTTCTCTTAAGTGGGATAACTGTAAATGGACTCAGTGCTGCCACTATAATTTGCCTCAGAACATGCAGACCACCAACATCTTTTTTTTTTTTTTTTTTAACCTCCAGCAGCCAGACTTGGGACAATGTGGTATTTCCAGCATTGGTCCTGCGGGCTTTCGTATTCCCTCGCATTTTTCTCGCGTTCTTTCTGCCTCGCGTGCAATTCCTCCCAGCTATCCAGAACATTGCCGATGTGCCGCCTGGTGTACACTCACTGTCACCCTCTAGTGTTTGGAAGATGAATGACGGTCAAACCCACTTCTCAGTTTAGGGTAAATAAAGTGCTCAGTTATAATTGCTATTGTCCCCTTTCCCTATGGTGCATATCTTGGTTTGAAACTTCGGTCCCGTGGAAGTCAGGCGTTAACTCTGAACTAGTTATTGACAGAAAAATATTGCACATAGCAACACCATTCCAAAGGTTAGTTTCAGTCTGAGTGATAGGGAAATTGATAAGGGCATTCCGTGTCTCAGAATGAAATAATTTTTTTTCCCAGGACAGATGACCAAAACGTGGGGGTGGTCCTGGAAAACGCTGGACAGGTGGCGACCTGTAGAAAAACGACTCTTTTGCTGTCTGTTCTGGGATCTAACTGCAGGGGGCGCTATGCCCTTTGTTTCCCAGGGGATTGGCAGGAGCAGCTGCGGCCCCTGGTGGACGCGCTGAAGAGCTGCGTGACAGAAGTGGCGGACCGCGCCCGGAAGTCCATGACGTTCGTGCTGCTGCAGGAGGCTGTGTGCAGCATCCCACAAGGACTGCTGCTGAAACAGAGGCAGGACGTAGTCTTCAGTCAGGCGGTGGGTGTCCCCCCATCACCCCGCCAGGCAGCTCACCCAGCATCCAGTTGTTTTTACTTGGAAGAAAGCAAAGGAGGGGATATTTTTAGGCCTAGGAAGGAGAAGCTAGCAGACTGGCCACCGGTTTCGTGGTCTATTTTCTATAGTAACGAATGCTGAATTTTCAAGCCTTCCTCTCAGGATGGCTTGCAGGAGTCTTGCTGCATCATCAGTCATTTGACCTGCGGTTTCTTGGGCAATAACACATGAGACCGGTCTGGACGCTTCCTAAATTGTCTGGTGAACGCTTGTCTGTCTATCAGGCTTTTCCTAATCTTGCTTACGCCGTGTGATTGCTTGTGAGTGAGTAATTGGATGTAAAAAATATCAGAGTATAGCACGTATCAGGTCTTTCCTCTGCGTTTTGTGCAGTTGGTTTGTTTTTATTGCTTTTAATTGCTTAGTATCCAGCTGTAACCATGAGTTTAAAAAGGCGGACTGTGTGTCATGCAGCAAACCAAAGTACAGCAGTACCTCGGTTCTCAAACTCACTAGAACTGGAATTTCTTGAACTCGATTTTAATATCAGAAGTCGAACCGTGAACACTGACCTAATATAAATTGTGTGCGAAATGAGTCATACTGCAATGCAATTCTTACTTGAATGCCTTCTTCACAGACTGGACGATTAACCAAATAAAGCAGCGCAGCATTACAGTAACTAACAATAAATAAACCACTAACTTACGCATACTATTAGAGCATTTATGTCATTTATTTAAACTTTATTTTACCAGTTAAATTAACTGAAAACTAGTTCTCAATGCTTTACGTGATAATCGGGAGAAATAACAGATTACGCACAGGAACTGCCTGGGATACAAACGTAATGCGTGTAATGAAACTCTTCAGCCAATAAGGGCAAAGGTGTGTCGTCACGGAGGCGGTTCCAGTTTGTGCAGCCGGGTGAGAGGTTGCAAAGCATCTGACCATAATGCATTGCTTTAAGCCAGCACTAAGTCAAACGTATCCAATGACCGGACTGGCAGCGGACGATCGGGGCAGGACAGGGGTAAAGTTGGGATTAGATATTTATCGTTTTGGAACACATTAAGCAAAAATGCTCTTTTTTTATCCTGTTCATTTTGTGTTTAAATCCTAAAAAATTAGGTGTAATTTCAGGGGGCCTGGAACCAATTAATTGGTTTTCCATTATTTCTTATTAGAAAAATTTTATCAAAACTCAAACTTTTTAGGGTTCGATCCAGAGTCCAGAACAGATTAAGTTTGAGAACCAAGGTACCACTGTATGAACTTGGTTATGATGTCTCTGCTTGTCCATTAGGGGGCGCTCATGTCTGAGCAACCAGCAGTGTAACGCAGATGCCACTCACGGTTAATGTTGTGTCAGAGCCAACTTTGCGCTGTGTAAAGCATGCCGCAACTGGAACTGCAATTTGTTAGCTGTCACAGGTGATATGAACATTTTTAAGTATGCTTGTAGGTAATTGACTCTTAAGAGCTGTATTGTGCAGAAGTTGTAACGTAAGGTCTGGAGTGAAATATTTGGATATATTTGTGTTAAAAGGTGTCATAAAAGTTTGCCTTTTCATTACCATCCTTCCTGCCGTGTTAACGGCTTGTTGTTATACTGGGTTGTGTTGGTGTTCCCGGAAACAGCAAGAGTTCATTGTAAAAGTAGATCGAGCATTTGGTGTGTGTGTGTGTGTGTGTGTGTGTGTGTGTGAGCCTGACGCCTGTAGGCTGAAGAACCTCTGTGAGATTCACACGGGCGTTCACCCCAGGTCACATGACTACCTGGGGAAACCGGTTATGATGCGTGGGGTTAAATGGGCCATAAAAACACTCAAAGATGTGCCCTGAGGATGCCCATTTTTGCCCTGGGCACCGTCAGCAGCTTGTAATTGGCCTCCCTCCCTCCCAGCTCGCCGCCCTGACCTGCGGCTTCCTCATGAGGCTCTATGCCGGCGTGGACGACAAAGGCTTCCTGCAGCAGCTACACGCCGTGGGCCTGGTGGCTCAGTTCGAGAGTCTCCTCAGCACCTACAGTGGGTGCCCCCCCCCCTCGTGCTTCCCTCTCATCCGTGCCCCGAGTCGCCGCCTTCAACGACCCAATCAAACGTGGATAAACACAAGTGACACGGCGGGACAGTATAAAGTGCATGCGGTTCATGGCAGTTCTGGGGAGGGGTTACTGGAGCCTCTTATGTTTATATAACTATAACAGTCTGATACTGCCTAATATAAAGAACAGTGCAGCTGAAAACAAAATGGAAATAATAGGGCGTGTACTTTACCTGCGGTTTAATAATTACCAGGGAAATTTCTGTGAGCTTTCAGTCTTGTATACAGTACTGTGCAAGTCTTAGGCAGTCAGAGAACATGGTTAAGGCTATATTTTGGTAGAAATTGTGTGTTTGCTCAGAAAGAAACACAATTTAACATTTTAATGTATGCAAAGTAACAGTAACACAATAGAAAATAAACAGGAATTTTATCTGTTTTCTCGGAAAGTTATCTTGTTGTACAGCTGAATAAGCTGCATTGCAGTTCCTAAACTCCTTCTTAGGGGATCCGCAGCCATTTTATACCAAATTTCCCCAGCAGTTCAAATAATTAATTGATTAAATAAATAATCCAGGGTGGTATTAATTAGCCAATCAAGGTGTACTAGTGCTTGAGTCAAACAATACATGGGTGTACTGGGTGGCCGCTGTCAATACTGATGTGATTTTAGCAGAGGGTTTGAAATGGCTCACACAGTTTGACGGGTATAATATCATAGTCTTAACACCAACATGACGATCATTCAAACATAATTTTTCATGACTGCCTAAGGCACAGCACTGTCGTAAGTGACGCAGGTTATGAAAGGGATAGTGGAATTGAAGAGCAGATTTCCAAAACTCTGACTATTTTTTTGGTGTGTGTGTGTGTGTGTGAGTTTGAGATGCGAACACCAGTGACCTAAAGTCAGGTTTCTTCATGATAAGTTACTGTATAGGGAACCAAGTTACCCAGCAGTCCAACAGGACTTTCATTAAATGTTCAAAACTCACTAAGTGGATAGAAATTGTTCATACTTGCAGATAAATCCTGTCTACGTATCTCATGTTCTTAGTGGGATCTGGAGAGTAGCTAGCTTTTCATTTATTGCCTGTGATCTTGCGTACAGCTTGGGGCCACTGTGAAACATCCCATGTTACATCTCCTTATAAGTCTTCTGTCCCTCACCCCCCGGCCCAGGTGAGGAGATCGGCATGCTGGAAGACATGGAGGTGGGTGTTTCGGACCTGCGGGGAGTCGCGTTCAAGATCACGGAGGCCATGTCGGACAACCCCGGTCACTTGCAGCCTCTTATCCTCGGCAGACGGTAAGACCTCGCCCACCCACCCACCCACCCCATTGAAGGCGGGGCAGCCCATGTGTCCATCACCAGCCAATCAGAAACACTCGGGGATCTGCACAAAAAGTGGCGTGAAGCCTGCCGCAACACACCAATAGCGTTGCATCCTCAGCGCAGGTTGATTAACCCTAACTCCGTCCTTCTCCCTTTGTTTTAGGGACCACTACACTGTCGAAGTGCCATTACCACCTGATGTGTTCCAGGCGTTACCCAATGAGATTAAAGATGGAAAGCCCTTACAAGTGTATCCAGTGCTCTTTAACATTGGTATAAATGAACAGCAGACAATTGCAGAAAGGTACGATACTGCTGATAGGATTCTCTGGCGTTGCTAAGGAAGATATCCAATTTCAGCTTGACAGGTTAGGCACATACTCCAATGATGTTGCTCACCAATCAAGACTTTATATAGGTTTAACCGAAATTAACTTGGATGGTCAGAGGGGCTCGTCATTCAGTTAAGGATGTGTACGGACCGAACAAATCGATGTCTTAGTTCATTTCAAGCTACATTATAATAAGCAAGACTAAAACGAGATCGGCGTTTTCACAAAGACGTCAGGGATTTCAGTGCAGGAAGCATTCTGTTGGGCCGCAAATGTTTTGAAAGAAATTTAGCATAGAGTTTTTTCATATTGTTTGGTGAGGAGATACCCAATTCATACTTGAGTCATAAATTTTTCCTCGTACACCCAAAATCCAAAAATACCTGTGCAGATTTTTTTTGTCATCTACATTAATTAGTCATACACAATTAGTCATGCAGAAACTAGCCCTATAGCAATTCCAGTGTTGTTAGTTTTTAATTAACTGCACCTAGTTAATAATACCATTGGAACGTCGCATGATACATTTACGATAGTCAGAAATGTGACAAAATATTACGTAGAAACGAGCGTGTTAATTGTGATGTCTCTGTCCAGGTTTGGGGACATTTCTTTACAGGAACGAATAAACGTGAAAAACTTTGAGATTTTAGACGGCTACTACAAGTCCCTAAGCGACAAGGTGCCATTGGAATGTAAGTAGTTGGTCCAGATTTCATGGTTAACTGCAAGTTGTTGGTGAAGATACGTGTTGCCTACCTGTCACCTTCTTTAAGCAACACTGCACCGTTTTTGAACAAGCTGGGATGCTGTGTGACATGCAAATAAAAACAGAATGCAGTGATTTAAAAACCATATAGACCCATATTTATTTGAAGTTGGAACAAACTCAACATATCAGATGTTGAAGCAGAGAAATTTTATTGTTTTATGACACACATTAGCTCATTTTGAATTTGATGCCAGCAACACATTTCAAAAAAGGTCCAAACGGGGGCAGATTTGCAGCTGTGTTGCATGACCTCTTCTTTTAAGATTCAAGATTCTTTATTTGTCGCAAACATAGTTATAACAAGTTCAACATGTAGTGAAATTAACCCTAACCAATCCAGAGACTCTGTAAACATTTGTGAACTGAGGGGATCAGTTGCTGGGGTTTTGAAAGTGAAATATTGTCCCATTCTTACTTGATTTTGGAATTTCTTTTGATCAGCAGTTCAGGGTCTCATTTGTCATATTTTTTGTTTCAAGAAGCTCCAGATGTTTTCATTGGGTAACAGGTCTGGACTGCAGGCAGGCCAGTCTAACAGCCATGCTTTTGTAATGCGTGCAGAATGCGGTTTGGCATTGTCTTGCTGGGATATACAAGGCCTCCTCTGACGAATATCTGATGTTAACTGGATGGCAGCATATGTTGCTCCAAAGCCTGTATGTATCATTCAGCATTAATGGTGCGTT
>JABFDZ020000087.1:1200877-1211934 GCA_019775955.2 Pollimyrus isidori | reverse complement strand
CTCGTGAGCACCAGAAATCCCCCCCTCACCAAGGGAAAATGTGCCCCCCTCCCCCAAGCAATACAATACCCCAGTGAGCAAAGGTGAGACAGGTATGGTGGATCTGTATACAGGAAGTAAGCTTATGACTACTTCCAGATAAACAGTGTTATCTTCTGAATAGCTATACTTCAAAATGAAGTACATTTTGGTGTTATCGCGTGAAATGTTTCCTTTTAAATGTATTTGTATTTTTTTGTGACTTTAATAATTTATATAGACAGTTCAGTCTGCTGGCAAAGTTTCTCCTACACGAATACACTGTTGCTTTTACGCAGCCCAACATACGGGCATAACACCGTTCAGTAACAAGTATGTGCGCAGCGATGGGGTTCGTCGCTCAAGAGAATATCTTCGCGATGACAGAACTAGAAAAGAATGGACATGCCTGACACAGCATGCAGCAGCTACTTGAAGTCTAATTTCTCATTCGGGGTTGATTTCATTTTGACTGTAGGCCACCTTGCAGACTCTCATATTTGGATATCCTTGTAGTCTTTTCAGACTGTGCATCTGGAATGATTTCATGCTTCTGTTGTGGACTTTCCCAGGAAACAAAGTTTTGTTTTCATTCTGAAACCTTTTTCAGAAGAACTTGTCATTTCACTCTGAAGAAGATTAGTTTATGAAACTGCAGCGCTGGGGCAGGTTCCCAATTCCAAGGAGGGGGCAGGGGGGGTCACCAGACGAATGAATGGAAACCCTGACGCATATGTGCTGGGGTGTCACATAGCACGGGTGGACCCAGTTTTGGGGGGGGGGTGTATCTGAGCTTGTGACGATCAAGATTCTGGCAATGGAAATTCTGCACCTTCATTTAACAGTTTTGTTTGGGGTTTGTCAGTCTCACAAAGGAGTAAATGCTTTAGCGCATTCATATTTTTTGATTGAAACATGTAAGAAATGTGTGCTGAACAGTTTTTGGGAATCTTGTTTACTGACATGGTTCATCCACAATCGAGCTGTAATTGAGTTGTGTATTTATTTTCTGGTGTTTTTGCTCAATGTGTGTTGCCAGCCATTCTTTCACAGTTAATAAGTTCATCTTGTTTCCAATGTAGCGGGTTCTGATTAAACTATTTCGCTGGGATTTTTTGGGACACAAGGTGCAGACATGGAAATTTTGCATTTGAATTTAAACAAGCAACCCGGAGTTGCCATTTTCACCAGTTTATTGTTGCTGGGAAAACTGCTTTTCATTGCTAATGACCAGAAGTGATTCACTTAAAGCTTACCTGTGTGTAATGTTAAAACAAACAATGGGTTATCATCTGTTTTTTTCCATTCAGTACTGTTGCATTAGTTATTTAATGTATTTAAACCATGTGTTTAATGCTATCAGTCATATTTTTGAATACCTTTTAAATAAACTTTTAAATTAAAATATCACTGCCTGTCAGTAATTGTGGAACTAACGCAGTTCAAAAAGTGCCACAGGAGGATAGATTTTTCTTTCCCTCTTTGTGTAAAAGTAGGAAGTGTCCTGTATACTTCTGTAAATGATTTCTGCTTGATAATGGACATGTTGGTCACATGATACTCGTCAACTGAAAAACTTGTTCGCTTAAAACCAGTGGGGATCCTGCTACGCAGTGGCTCTGATTCTATTCAAGTGCAGCAGCAACTGTGGAGGCAGGCATTCAGCCGTCACCATGGATTCCTGGGACTTGACAGAAGAAGAGATGGCCGATATGAAGAAGGAGGTTATCGAACGCCTCAGGCCATATCTGTGTGACAAGCTCATCGCCGACAGGCACCTGGATTATTTACGCTCCCAGAAGATCATCTCCAGGGAGGACGCAGAGGAAATCACCTGCAGAGCAGGAAACAGGAGGAAGACTGGGAAAATGCTGGATTACGTGGCAGAGAACCCCAGGGGCCTGGATTCCCTGGTCGAGTCCATACGTAAGGTGAGGACCAAAGACTTCGTCATCCTGAAGATTACCAGCGAGGTCGAAGTAGTGAAGAGCGAGAGAAGGTGGGGAGCCGTGCTGGCAACGGGTTTTGGGCCCCCATCTACGTGCGGTAAGGCTTCCAGAACGTTCTCCATGTGGTCCGACAGCAGTGCCAACTTTGAGAAGGATCCACCGGGAACCCTGATGTCCAATTTGGACACCTGGTCAGTTCCGTGCTGCCGGTCATCCGGAACCCTGTCATCCAGCTCCCACCTCCCCAAACCTGGGGAACCCCGAGCCCCTGAGCTCCCTGAGCAGGGAAGCAAAGAGCCCTGGGGCCGGTGCTCCTGGTCTACATGCCGTCGCTAGCGAGAACCACGGCCCTCTGGACGCTGGACACTTCCTGCAAAGCAGGGCTTCACTTTCTCGTTATGCAAAATGGACCATTCATTTTTAGCGTTAAATTCTGGGGATGTGCTAAATACCAAACTGTCACCCTGTTTGTTGGTTTAAATCAGTTCAAGTTCTAGAGGGCCAGCATGCAACACGTTTTGCAGGTTTCTCCCCTCGAGCGCTTCTTAATCAGATGGTTTCCGAGTTCAATTGGTGTGTTTGAGCAGAGAAATCTGCCAGCTGTTTTGGATTCTGGCCCTCCTTCAGAACTGGGTAACTTTGGCGTGATCACATTTCATTCATAAGTGCCCACTCAAAGCCTGGCTGTGCATTCCTGTCATTACGAGTAGATGTCATACCACATTGAGCTTTTGCTACCGCTCCATACCGCAATCCAGACTCCATTGCGGCATAAACCTGGAAATGGTGTACAAGGCCGTAAGGGAACGAGCCCAAAAGACTGAAAGCGGCTCTTCGCTCCTGTATATCCAGGAGTCGGCATCCACAGTGAAAGGCCTCACATGGGTCCCTCTGTGGAGAAGGGTGTTTGGCATAGAGTGACAAATTAAACAAAGAGTATAGGATCATACTTTTATTGTTAGATATCAAAATCAATGTTTTAATAAAAATATATACATTTCTAAAATGTATAAGGTACAGAGGCTGTGATACAAATGACTTTATTATTAGCTTAAGTAACATGAAAAAGACGATCTACAATTCAGACACTTGCAAAGTGCACAAAAAAATTTTCAATTCGGTGGCTTCATTAGTAACTGATACTTAACACAGAGTATGAATGAGACCCTAAACAGTTCTGGACACGTAAAGGGAAACTTCCTACTCGGTTCTGTGTAAAGATGCATAATAAAGTAACCATTGAATGTATGTAGTCTGATTTATCCATAATACAGTCTTCACAATATGGCTACAGACATTCATAGAGACTGGATATTTGTTTACCAACGACACACAGTTATACTTTCCAGATGTTTTTCATAAACATTTCTGTGAAGAAACATTGTTACATTATTATTCATTCAGGTCGACCGATTATATTTTTCACTTACAATCCTTGCGGCACATTGTTCAAATAACATGCATTTATACCAAAATCAGTTTTTCCAAAGTGCTTTAAAACAGCAGTTGATCGTGAAAAATTAAGAACTACCCTGAATTAGAAACTAGAATTGCAAACCCCATGGATGTAGAAAACTCAAGGGTAGCTGAACCTTGGAGTGTACTTTATGAACTGCCCAGGTTTTATTTTGGTTGTTTTGGACGGTTTAATGCCTTTATAGTTTTGGAAGTGCATGAAGACGCCTTGAATGTCACGTGGTGCATTCTTACGGTGAAATAAAAAAAATTGCCAGAGGTTCACTTCCCAAGAATGCTCACGACCGCCTGCTCCGTAGGGAAATCCACAAGCGTGTCCCAGAAAAAAACACTGCGTTTACATCCATTCTGGTAGCAATTTATTGGAAAGGCTATCAGCTGGAGATTTGGCTCATTATCATTTCAAGAAACCTTTGGAACGTGTCCAGGAACACCGTGGAATTGGTCACGTCATGCAATTCGCACAGCTTGCACCTGCTCTGGAAAAACAGATGAACACGGCGTGGTAAGTGTCTCTCCGGCCTCACTGCAGGCCCGTGGAAGGCCCCCACCCCGGCATGCTCACCTGGGGTAGCTGACGTAACAGAGTCTCATTCTTCCTCGACTGTATATTTTGGTCTATGTCAGGAACCTCTGTCTCTAACATCATGACCTCCATTTCCAGAAGGAAGCATTGCATTATCATTTCTCTGCATGATTTGAGTTCCTGTGGGAAAAAACGGTGGGTGTGAGAATGTCCCTCCAGACATTTCCCCCTCCCACTGTCACTGTGACTACTAGTGGCTCACTTGTCCTTAGGCATTTCAGGCATTTTCCATTTTCCCAGTAGGTCAACAGGTTTGTTGGCTATCAAAATTCATCATATGCTTGGGATATTCCTAAGGTGCTGATTTTATCAGCATTCCAAGAGAAATGCATGGGCTATCCTAGGGCCAGGCATCGGGCTTGTGTGAGTTTAACTTACATAAAAATATTCTGAGGGCAGCAGGAAAAATAATTGGGATATTATAGAGTAGGTGAGACAAAAACATTGGTCCTGCCTCCTCTACAACATGGTTACTCTGAACCAATCATTTTACATTTTTGTGTAAGTAAAACTCCCATGAGCCAAAATCCCTCCTCCAGCTAGCAAATTCTAGTACTTGCATTACTTTTAATTCTCTTTTTAATTTCTCTATCAGTGTCAAAAAATAATATGTGGCTATTTATTTCAACCTACCCCCCCCCCCAATAACTTAATCTGTCCCCACGACATTAAATGGTGAAATAATTTCCTACATGACAAACAAGGGTGTGCATGTTTGGGAAAGTCGACGGCAGCAGAAGCAACAAGAAATCTAGGAAATGCATTATGGGAAAACACAGAAACTTACCTCGTTGTCGAAGTGTGGTGTGTACAGCATTGTGTTACACCCCTGATTGAAGGGAACAATAAATAAATGTACAGTTAGGCTGCAAAAATTGGAACTTCAAGCTACTGTGACAACAGAATGCCCACTTTGCAAAAGGCTCATGTCACAGCCCTGTCCCGGATCAATATCCTATCAGCTAAGATTTACATTAAACAACCATGCAAGTTGCATAGCTATGTAAATTAAATGAATAAGAATTTTGGCACCTGGCATATATAACCAGACTAAGAAACTGCTCACTCTGAAGTTACAGACTATGTATCCTAGCTGGATTATCCTGACTACTTTAGAAACATTTAGCGGCTTTGACATGCTTATCCTTCACACAAGTAAAGTTTGTGTTAAACATGAATTAGTTAATTACATTGGGTATGCTTTGTATGCATTAATACATTTCATTCAATCTTTCTGATGGGGATTGTAAACAGCCAGCTGGTAAATATTTGTTATTTGTAAATATTTGTTAGTGGTTTAGTGCACAGTAAAACTATAAGAGCTCCTGGTGTTTTTTCATGTTCCCTGCTAAGTTTGATGTCACATCAAAAATGCAATATCATAATGTTTATACATACTACCAGGGACGTTTCTCTTAGACAATATCAATATTATGCAGTGTAATAGCTCTACTGTTTCCTGAATATCATGTCCCATATATGGTTTATTAAGTTTATTATGTCCCATAAAGGTCATAGGTCAGTTTTTCTATATTGTATTCTGTAAATACTTCACTTTCTAAATCCAATTACTTTGCTACTGTATCTATCTGTATGTTCATCTATGTATCTGTCTGTATATATGTGTCTTTCTATCTATGTGTCTGTCTGTTATTTTTTTAATGTTTAAATTGTTTAAAAAAAAAAAACAAAGATGACCCACAGATCTCCCACAGGTCCACAATGGAAGGGATACCCACACGAAGCTTGTCTGTATAGTTTCTAATCCACCACCGGAGCTCAAGTAGGTCTTGCCTTTGTATGTTGCTTATAGCACCAACAGGTAACGATGTGCTCAAGCAGCTGATAAGGAAGGAATTAAAAAAGTATGTAAACTAAAAAGGTACATATGTTTATTTTACTACACAATCATCTTTTAAAGTGGTTCTCAACTCCGTTCCTGGCGCCCCCCCGGCCGGAATGTTTTCGTTCCAACCCTACTTTAATCAGTCTCAGATGATCCTTAATAAGCTAAACCTGGTTTCAGACTGAACGCTCTGTGCCGCGCGTCGTTCGCGGAGCGGCGTGCACAACACATGCCGCATTTGGTCTGTGAAGCCCTTTAGCAGCTCAAAAATCCACAGCTGACAGCCTTTCCAATAAATGTGGGTTTTCATAATAAAATATAATATCATTGAGGTCAAAGGTATGGGTCACATTTGTAAGGTTAGAAACATAAGCACTTAAGTCAATCCATAATTTTTTAGTAATACCACAATCAAAAAACAGGTGAGCAGCAGTTTCCTCCACAATCCCACAAAAAGATCAAGACTCATCAACATCAGAGTATCTCGAAATGGTCGAGTTAACTGGATAAATTCAATGAAGAATTTTAAAGTGAATCTCCTTAACTTTATTAGAAATACAAAACTTATTTGGTAACAGCCAGGCCATTCTCCAATTTACATTTGTTATAAATGAAATTCCCTCTTGGAGTAATTTTCTTTTTGACTGATCAATTTCGGTGCTTTGTTTCTATTGATCACGCGACAACGCGTCACAGCGCTCAGCGGTCAAAGTTCAGCAAAGTTCATCTATGACCGCTCGCACAAGCTCCGCGAACGACGAGCGGCACAGAGCGCAGCGTACTGCTTGCTGCGTTTAGTCTGAAACCAGGTTTAGCTTATTAAGGATCATCTGAGGTTGAGAACCACTGCCACTTACAGTAAACAAAGGTGGACATTTCAGGTCCAGAAAGTAAAAATCCAAACCAGGATTTTATTTCAATCCACCAGTTGAGCATAAACAGTCACAGACACAGAGTACGCAACTGGTTGGTTGGAACAATATTAATCTAGGTCTGGATGTTTACTTTCTGGACCTGAAATATCCGCCTCTGCTTTTAAATATGGGCTTTGAGTACAGAGATACTAACATCTAATAACACGACTGCAACATGTACCATAACGAATATTGTTCGTAGTTACTCGTGAATGACTAGCATATTTCTTAGAGTTAACACGTGTTACTTATAACTATGTAGATCTTGGAATACTGAATTTGCCTACCTCAAAGCGAAAAAAGCAATCCAGACTTCAGAGTTTAACGGGCAGTCCGGGCAGTTGTGGGAACACCAGAAGACGCAAGCACCCCGCAGACTTCTCTGGAGAGAAGGCAAGAACAAGACATTAATATACGTTAATGTACAACGTCCCGTGCGCACGCGGGACATAATGACGAAGGAAATGCTCTAATGACATGTAGGCCTGCAGCGATTCATCAAGAAACTTGAATATCTTGACTGCAGAAAATCCTCGATGCAAATTCTTTGATTTGATTCTCCATTTAATCCACACGACTATGTGCTGCCATGTGATCATCGTGTTAATCACTGCCGCACAGCGTGCTTTACTATTATTATTATTATTATTATTAATAATGATAATAAACATTTAGCAAAGCTACAAACACGATACAGCAAGGTCCAGACCGTATTTGCAGAACAGACAAAGGAGGGAAATTAACCATAAAGGTTAATTAAAGGTCTTACTATTTTTTTATTTTTTAATGGGTTCATGATTACACTTATAGCTACACTACTACCATGTTAATACACCTGATTAAAATATCATTTTACAGTTCTCATCGGATCACATGGTATAATGTAAATTTACTACCAAATTTATGGCAAAATATCTTAATTTTTTGTGGTATTTCATTTGCGTTAAATTGTCTGTAACCTGTTTTTACTTCTGCTTTTTAAAAGCTGAAATTTTAAACAGCTCTTGGACAAAAGGTGCTTTTTTCACACTATTTTGTCTCTATCATGTTGAATTGGATAGAATATCATTGAAATAAAATTAAAACCTGTTTGTCCATATTGACCAATATGTTTTTTTAAATCTGTATTGCCCCCACCCCCCACTCTTTGTCCCAAAAGTACCAGGTGTAAATGGGACATTACATATATTGGTAGTTTTCGCAGTGTTTGCCCAGTTTGTGGATAAAGAATGACTATGGATCACTGGACACTTTTGAGAGGTGGGTGCTTTCTGTACAAATTTAAAAAAAAAACATTGGGCATACACTATGTTGCCAAAAGTATAGGGACACCTGCCTTTGTTGGACTTACTCTCAGACGGAGTGAGCGCCGAGGGCCGTATGGGAAGACCTTGTGTGTGTGCAGCGTATTGTTTTTTTTCTTGTGTGCGTTTTTTTTGGTGGGGTTTTGGGACGCCGATGCCTACAGACTGATACACGGACACACAGGAGGGTCTTGGCAGCTGCTGGACAGACGGAAGTTTGGTGATTGTTTTAATCCTGTTAAGGTTAAGTGATAATGTGTTTGTGGGCGGATATTAGGGGTTTTTACGACTGTTCAGCGTGTAAAGTGGGTGGTTTATTGGGAATGTTTTATGTATTGAGCATTTAAGCCTAGTAACTGCTCCTTTAGTATGATGTTTGCTGTGCTTTGTGTTACTGAATTGGGGTGGTGACTATTTATGCATAATAATTAAGTGTTAAAGTGCAACCTATCCCGTCTTTAGACCTTTTTTTGGGGGGGGGGCACTAGTTGCTGGCTTGGTGTTCCGTAGGTTAGACAGTGTAATCCATCTTGTTCAGTGTTGTCTTCAAAATGAGTCCTTTAAACCCTTTTCATGGCATGGACGACCCAGTAAGACCTAAAGCTGGAGGTATAAAGCCCCGACTGGACAAAGAAAACCACACAAAAAACAACAAAAAAGGAAGGTTCGTCAATTAGGAGGTGTTAATACCTACTGTGGGATGTCAACACAAGGCTGCTGCCACCGGCTTCTATAAGACCGAGAAGCTGTTACCGGATTTTTTATTTTATGTGGTGGACGATACTACAACGTGAAATTGCCAATATTTATTTTATTGTACTATTTAGTTTATGTTACTATTTTTATGTATTTATGTTTTTTTTATTTAATGCATTTGCACTTATTTTGATTTATATTCATTTATTGTATGATGAGTCCATGTTCACACATAACACACATAATCAATTTTTCGGAAATAAATGGATGGATTTATAGCGTTTTGGAAAAGAATGGATGGATTTATAGCGTTTTGGAAAAGAATGGATGGATTTTAGTGTTTTGAAAAAAAATAAGCTTTGAATTTATAATCCACAATACTGTTATTTGATTTAACAATCATTGTTCAACATGTTCAGACTGAGCCAACAAACCATTTTAACAGGATAAATTAAATATTAATAAAATGTGTGGGTCTAGGTAAAAAATATCATTTTCCTGAAAACTATCATAATAGATTTATGCCATTTTGGAAAAGTGCTCTTCAAATGGACTTATTGCACAGGTGGTATCATGGAACCACGCTTGAATTCACTGAGCTCCTGAGAGCAGCCCCATTCGTTCTCAGATGTTTGCAGAAGCAGTCTGCATGCCTATGGAAGTGACTGGAACACTTGAACTCAATGATTTGGAGGGGTGTCCCAATACTTTTGGCAATATAGTGTATTTTGCCTGGCAGCTTTTATGAAACAATTATGAAAATGGTTCAAAATTTTGAAAGTTTAACACTTCTATGAATTTTTCAAAATAAAATTTCCCTTAAGGAACTATGTTTCAGCAGCTCCATGCAATAACTTCCGGGTTGTAAAAAAAGGTAGGCTATGTCGCAATGTCATAGTGCATCCCAAAAGTGCCATTAATCATTGGAATAATCAATAGAATGCACAATTACTAAAATAATCGACAGCCGCAGGCCAAATGACATGTTGGATGAACTCCCAGGCAAACGGACAGAATAACTTCAGATTTAAGGTATGCCTTGTCTAGGCTAAGGGTAAGTGAAGGAAGATAAACGTCCATTTAAACTGGGGTACTTTACCTGCTGACAAACAAGAAATCTGTCATAGAGCCCCCTGGTTATGATACCATATAAACAAGCCGCAAATAAAAATGAGTAAATTGGAAAAGGAAACCAAGCCACAAATTTTATACACGAGTCTTTCAGATACTTAAATATACAAAGTATAAGAACGGGTATTTCTTTTTAGGTTTTTACACAAAATGTATTTATAATTTTAGGAAAACTTCGATAATTATGCAAAATGTGTACACCAGGGGTGCCCAACACGTCATTCGCGATCTACTGATCGATCACAAAGGTAGTGTGGGTACGGCATTAAAAAATAGAGGATGCAAAATTCCGAGTCCCCTAGTTAGCCTCCAATTTATTTTCACTGATCCATCCATTTTCCAAACCGCAACGGGCACGAGGCAACCCTGGGGCAGCCCCACACACCGGTCACGCACAGGAAGCCCAAGCGGAGACTCGAACCCTGGTCCCAGAGGTGTGAGGCAGCAGTGCTAACCACTGCACCACCATGCCCCTTCACTAAACTTAGTTTAGTATAAAAATAGTATAAAAATGAATAGGGGGACCAAGAAAGAAGCCCAAAACCTACCACTTCCATATGGAATGGGAGAAGGACTTTTTCCACAATGACATAGGCCTACTCGAAGTACCGCTGCAATTCCGAAGAAGGGAAATGTGGAACGGCATTTTCGGACTGTTCGTAACATAACATAGACATAAATATGTTTTGCATTTTAATAGTATAGGTAGATCATTTTGACTTGGTCCTTTATAAGTAGCTCGCAAGCTGAAAAGGTGTTGGTACCCAGTGCTTGAAGTGCTTGAACGCAGCGGGACGCAGTTCCGGAACTTCTGTATTTTCGTCCTTTGCGTTCCGCCACTTTTTTCTGCGTTCCGGTGTTGTGCCGAATTCTGCACCCCTTCCGTGAAATGCACCCCCTGTCGGGAGCGCGCACGGCTCTTTTCTTCGATTCGAAGGGGGAAAAGACGTAGTTCCCGTCAATCTAATTATGCAACAGAAATATTACATTTCGCTTGTACATTTAGAAGACCTTTATCACTGTTTCACTTCACGAAGGCTGCATTTAACCCACATAAAAGTGATTAACTGTGACATGTAGACGATGAGTCCCGAACGAGAACGTAGGTTATTTGTTTGTCTCGTCGTCGGTTTACTA
>JABFDZ020000087.1:1169658-1183627 GCA_019775955.2 Pollimyrus isidori | reverse complement strand
CCCAGTATGACGCCTAGTGGGGTGCCCGAGCCACCTCACCTAGTGCGCCCCACTTCCCCCCCCCCCCCCCCCACCCCCGCCCCAGGTGAGCACCAGCCCCCCATGAGTAGTGACTCGGACACCTCCCTCATCATGGCTGTGGAGGCGGGCCTCTCTGACATGGAGCTGTCTTCCGAACTGGAGCGGGAGGAGGTCAAGTCCTGAGCCAATCAGCAGTCTCTTGGGGGGTGGGCGGGGCTTACAGGATGACCTGAACTCCTCTTCTGGGTGTTCTGGACAACAGTGAATCAGATAAGCAATAGAAACACAGCGATATTGTCTCTCTCTGTCTTTCCATCTTTCTGTCTCTCTCTCTCTCTCGCTTCTATTCTGAATTTGCACATCATCAGCTGGGCTCGGTCTCACCTGATGTTCTTTTTTTAAGATCTTTACAGCTGGTTGAAAACAGAGCGGGAAAAATCCCAGATTTTTTTTTTTTTGTTATTGTGTTTCAAGGACAACATTGTCGTCGATCTCTGGACGTTGTCATTTTGACACCACTTTCCTTCTCTCGACTGTGGAAATCTCACGTTGATTTCTTTTTACGAGATCACTGCCAAACTATTCCAGGAAGAGAGACAACTTACGCATATATATAGATATATATAGATATATATATTGCATACAGCACTTGCTTGCAGTTACTGCATCCTGGATTTGCTGGTGGCCATTGGCCTGTTCTGACGGGCAGTGAATTGTTCTGTGATCACACTGTAAACATCTTTTTGCAACCATCTATTTTTTTCCTAGATGGTGTAATAATTTAGGTCCTTTTCAGTTTGAGAATTTTTTTTGTCTTAAATCTGTAGACCAGTTTGTCATTTTCTTGCAGGTGCTCATAATGCCCTCCCCCAAACTTTCGTATGAGTTTCTGTCATACTCGGGCATTGTACGGTGGTTTCACTGCAGAAAACGGGTCAACGAACTATACAGATTGTCGACTTAACACTGCAGCGGACTATGCAGATGCCGTCCCGATACAGTATTGGCCCGGCCTACTGTGCCGACCCGAGTTCTGCTCCTGCTCCAAGCTGCCCAGTAGTTCCGCTTTGGCGGTTTCCTCGCACGCGCGCTTCCAGTCTGAACACAACCGCGGGCGAAAGGCGCGCCAGATCACGGGACGCACAAATGACCGTTTCCACGGGAAGAGGCAACTGTTTGGGGGGGGGGGGGGACAGCCCGCGTGCACTTAGGAAAGTAAAATAAGTAGTTCTGCTAATTAATTAGTATTAGAGCTCGGATTTCATTGTTATTTTTAAGGCTTGAAGGTGTGTGATCACGAACGGAGGAAAGCTGAAATCTGACAGATGACCTTTATTTTAGTATCGAAAGTTTTATTTTTGTAGTTGGGGATCGAAGAAAAAAGAAATCCTGTTTACATAGTCTCCGAATGTTGTGAATCGAGGACTCTTTTTACTGTATTACACACTTTTAAAGAGGTTTTAACGCCATCCTGCCCCGTATTACGCGCTATAATGTGGTGTTAACGCCCCCATAAAATCACTCTCTCTGTACCATGCAACCAAAGAGGCAGATCACGCTTCAAGAGGCGATGGCATCTTCTCGCCGGCAGGGCATACTGTCCCCTGCCGGATGCAAACTGTATCCATTCTGTCACTTGAGCTTAATAAAATCGCCAGAATCGCGCCTAACTGGGGGCGGATCCCTCCTGTCGCATTGCTCACAGTAACCCCATGCTGTGTTACTAAAATCGAAAAAAACATTGATTGTTATACCAAGTCGTCCACCCTCTCCCTCTTTACATTGATCAAATTAGTTTAATTGCTACTTTGGTGCCTGATTTTACAACCAGAGCACACTTCTGCGATTTGAACTGGCAATCTTTTGACGTAAAAGTCCTTTAATTTATCAAAAACCTGAGAGTAGTCCACTTATCTGCTTGAAATCTTGTTTTAAGGTGTTTGCATTCTGCTGTGCAAATGAACAAGATGAAGATTCAAGATTTTTTTTCTGGTTCTGAACTGTTGATTGTAAGGGTGGGGTCTTTCCATATTTTGCAGTAGCTGGACTGGGACAGATGAAGTAGTAAGTGGGCAAGCGGAGGGACTGTGATCACTGGCAGATGTCATTCCTCTGCTTGTTCCTAAGTGGTGCTCTCATGCCTCAGCTTCCATTGTAATACATGATAGAATTACATGGTGTGCACAGTGTCAGTCACCTATTTGGAAGCTTTTCAGAGATTTTTGCCAATGTTTTCAAATGGGGGGGGGGTTATGAGTACATTGATCTAAATAGTCTGCCTTTAAAGTTAGGACCCCCGCTCCACAACCATACATAGGTGACCCACCAGCCTGGCACACACACAGGTCTACATGTCCGTTGGGACGATTTGAGAATCCCAGCTAGTCTGGGCAGACAGAAGCACATTTGTCACGGGAGCAGAAGACTGCTGGAGCTTTTGATCCCGTTTTTACTGTTCGTGGGCATTTCGTGTCACACTCCTCTGGGAGGAATTTAATCCTTTAAGGCTTTAACCCCAAACCGATTCGGTGCGAATATGCCTCGCTGCAGCGTGCTAGACTTGCGGGAGGTTTAATCGCTCGTAGCCTTGCTTTGATGCTTACCCAGCTACCGTGCCCCTACAATGACGGGATTTTCTATAGGCCCCAGGTTAAATGAAAAGTGTGTTTCTTACCCTGGCCTGAGAATATCAAGCACAGTTTCCAGTTATTCCGATCAATACACCCCTCCACCCACCAGGCTAAACAAAAAAGCCCCATGTTGGTATTCATTTCTTTTACTGTGTCGTTTTATATTTCCGCCGCTTTTTCAGTCCAGTCAAGCCAAGCGCTTCAGATATGTGTACAGAATCGGTGACCACTCTTTTCCATGTGCTCTCTTGCCTGGCTCAAGTGCCTTTTGTTTTGTTTTCATTTCTTCCTAGCAACTGTGGGTGATGACCAGTCACCCCAATAGCCCCGTACTGGTGTCCTTCATTAGTCCCGCTCTCATCATGCCGCAATACCCCAACGCGGCCTCCCACTCCTCAGATGGCTCTCGGTCTCGAGAGAGCCCGATTTCCAGTTTAATTGGTTGGCGACTCCATACATCTTAGTGACTTTTATTCACTCTGCAGGACGTGGATTAAGCTGTTGTGACGCGGGTGTGTCAAGCCATTGAGATTTTTCTTTGTAGCGCACATGTGTCACAGCTTATTTGTATGGGAAATGAACTGATAATACAGCATTTCAGTATTTTTTTTGGTAACGAAACTTCCCAGTGAAATGTGCAGTGCTACCTTCGTGGGCCATTCCCACCACAGTCCCCGGTTGCCGTATTCACCCCGCGTATAAGACTACGACTCCTGTCTGGATTTGCGTGGCACAGCCGTTATGGACAGGAGGGCCTTTGTTTGTATTGCCATGGCGACTGCGGTATCCCATGGTAACGGCCCGGTCGGCCTTCGCATACTGTACTCTCATCACGGTTTATTAGTGTATGTATGCCCTTTATGTCCAGTGCAAAGGGAATGCAGAATGTCCAGATTTCTAGTTTTGTAAATTGTTAGAATGGCACAGTTATAGGGAATGTGGCATAAAATATTTACATATTTTTTCATCTGCTTAAAAAAGCACATTGTATTTGAGGCAAATGTGGATTGTAATTTTCCCTCCATTTTTAGACACACGATTATTCATGCCCCTGGTACACCCCCTGAAAATCCTGTCTTTTTTATATTCATTTCCTTTTAAACAGGTTGTATACATCTTACTTTAATGCACTTTAGAAGTGGGGTGAAAGGCCAGAAACGCTTCCTCCAATCGTTCATGTGACGTACAGTCGGAAGGCGAGAAGGCAGGAAGCACCGTGTTAGTCTGACTGAAGGTCGCGACCCTCTGCCTGGCAGATGCAGGCCGTGGGGAAAGTTGTTACTACAAGGTGGAGTTCATTATCCAGCAGAGTTACACAGTATTGCTATTTTGTTACATAGATAAATATGTAAATATGCGCAGCCGTGTTGATATACTGTTCTAGTCAGATGTTGCACGTGTCAATGATTGTGAGATACAATAAATTTTATTGCATTTTTTTCCAAACGTCTCTGTCTGCTTTTTTTATTAGCCTGATGTTCTGAGTGAAGCATGTAGAGCACACATTTTGGTTAACAGAATACAAGTGTCCTGCTGATTATACATTCTTAATAATAAAGATATATGGTGCTTGTCCTGCATCTTGAGGGAATAATTTTATAAGGCTCTAACTAAATTGAAACCTGTTAACGTATTGGCGCCGGCAGGGGTGGGTGATCCAATCAAGACCGAAAGAGGGAGTAGACAGACAACGTCAGTGGCCCTTACTTATCTTTAGCCTTCCACAAGGACAAGTACTAACTGAGTAACTAGGGCAAACGTCAAACATGTAGTTGCCACGTAGATGGAAGGTACCGAGAGAGGGGGGAGATGCCCAAAAGGGCTATAAGACGGATAGTGCCGATGCATATGGTTGAGCCTCTTCCTGTACATGCTGAATATACGTCAGACAGACACTCCCAGCTTGCAACTTGTTACAGAATAAACCCGTGGCTTGCAACTACTCCACGTCTCAGCTGTGAATCTCTTCTCATCAAGGGACCCGGCGGAGTACAACTCCAACAATCTCCATAGCATGTTTGATTCCATATGGCGACGGAGGAAGCCACAGGGAATTCCACACTTCTCTATGGCCGAGAGCGTTTATATATTGATTCGGGCATTTCAAACGCAGCTGTTTCCTTTTTCCTGGGATGCCCATATAGACATGGAGAGTAAAGCCGCAAATGAGGATTATTATCCTTTTAAATTCCCAGAACAAGTATTGCATACTGGACGTACAAAAGGCATATTTATAAAATTAATGACGAACACAGGCTACACTCTCTAAGGTGATCCTCCCTTCCTTCCAGACGTGCTAGCTAATGGCGGACATACTAGTAGCCGCGTTCACGGCAGCAAAAACTGTAGAACCCTGCCATCTAGTGGTTTCATCCGTTACTCCTGTATAGCTGTCAAAAGCGAAGGTGTCTGTGTTCTGTAGTTTATAGATGCTATTATTTTTAAAGGATAGCGTTGCTTGCAAGACAGAAATACGTTTTTGATTTCATTTTACTGTTATTGTAGTCTGTGACGCTGGATATTTATAATATTTTAAAAATATAGGCTATGACAGCAGGTTACACAGGACTTAAAAAGTACATTGCATTTCTAATCAAAATTTTAAAAGAAA
Source organism: Pollimyrus isidori (assembly GCA_019775955.2). NCBI lineage: Eukaryota > Metazoa > Chordata > Actinopteri > Osteoglossiformes > Mormyridae > Pollimyrus > Pollimyrus isidori. Next base: position 1,178,365 of record JABFDZ020000087.1, on the reverse strand, counting down.
GGAATGCAGACTGGCATGAGTATCCGACCGATCAGGACACTAGAGAACCTAAGTGATTTCGGAACTCATTTGAATCGAGCTCACTAGCTGAATGCGGTGATGCACAATATTCCCTATGCCGGTATTTCACATGAAATACTGATATTTGGGAGCACTATAATTGGAGGAATTGCCTAAATTCCACTTCGGTGTGTTCTGGAGGATTCTGCTCGTTTTAGTATAATGTTTTAACCGAGGCTTGTGCCGTCCACACGACCTGCTGTCTTTGGGCGGCGGTGGCTCTCTCTACAGCAAGAGGAAGTCGGTGCTATTATTAAGCAGGCCGCTGAGGGGCAAAAAGAAGAAAAATACTGCCTTTCCAATTTACCCGTTAATATACACACGTAGCCCCGGGCTGCAGCGCCTCGATAGCAGACAGGTGCAAGCATGCGGTGTGATGCACTGGAGTAAGGTGACAAGCCGCAGCACTGGGGTAAAGATCTGTTATTTTCCGCTACCATGTACGCTTCCCTTTTTATAACTTATATAAGCATATTATGGTTCTGCAGACTTGAAAAACACCGGATGCGAACTCGGACAGCTTTGTCAGGTGTCGATTTGTCGGTAAACCAGCGTGTAAACCACACGTCAGACGCCAATTTGTGTCACACTTAAGTCTGCCACCCCAGTGCGGCATCCTATATGTTCCGGGACAGGATGACCTTTCAACGCCTTGCCTGGCTTGACAGGTTTTGAGTGAACTGGGGATATATATTAATACGTTTTAGGTAATGTTACAGTATCTAACTCTGAGTCACACTTGGCACAGAGGACCAACACACGTACACTTGTCAAAGGCCATTTCGGTCAACTGGCTGGAGTGAGATTTTCAGTTGGAGGCTAATGTGCACACACTTGCACATGCATTTATATGCTATAGGGTTTGCAAACTACCCCAACGATTTTGATGTAACAAGTTCATAATAGGTTCATAATGGAATAATGTACATTTGCCGCAAGATTTCTTACATGAGAGTCTAAAAGCGTGATAGTCACGCCAGATGCGTAAGAGTTGTCCCGGCAGTTATGATCACTCTCACGCTGAAAGGTGAGATTCTTCTACAAGTGTTTTATGTGTCATCGAGGGCTGGCGTCTAACCCATCACTTGTACTGCGTCCCCGACAGAGCTGAAGTGTATCTGTGCGCCTGACTTCACCTCCTTGCCGACTTGCTCTAAAAAGAAGATAGATGACATAAGCCAATGATGTGTGACTTACTTGGCAGCGAAAGTACACGGGTAAAAAGAATCCACAATATGCGTGTAATTATCTGTCCATATTTGTAACCACCTGGGGGAACACACTTAAAAACAGGATGTGATTCATAGAAACGAGTCCATCTACTCATAAACAACTAAAAAAATTCAGCACCTGACAGGAGAACAATCTTGACAACCTGACAAAAGAAACTTACAAAACAAGAAGATTGCTGGGGAATATATATATACATATATACATATTTCCCCCCCTTCCATTTCCTGTAATGTCAATATGTTGTTGGTTTCCTGCTTCATTCATCCTGTCAGCCACAAGCTTCAACATCATCCAAAGAGCAGCAACTTAAAACTAAAAATAAAGAGACAAAGTTATGTCATTTTATTTCAGTAACTGTAGAAAACTCTGCATGCTATCGCCAGTGTTAATAACATCTGTCTACCAATTTGGGACACATGGATGTGGGGTCCATACCCTGCATTAGGTAGCTATGTAAGTTAGAGTCAGGGTGGTGTCACCCTGCTGGTCTACTTTGTAATTTTCTGAAATGTAGTGAGTAAAACTGTTAATGGCATTAGTTTAAAAAATAATCAGGGGGAAAAACATGGTCTTTCACGCCCTTCAGTCAACGTTAGACCCTGATACCTGAATGGTTTCTCATCTGTCATTTTATGAACAGTAAACAAACAAACAAACTTTTGTTTCCACTGAGCAGCCAAATATACAGGCCCCCTCTTCACTGTAGGTGTCCTAAAGGTTGTTGATCTGCAAAGTTCTCCACGTCTCCAAACCACAAAAATTAAAGCTGAAGTGGGCGACTTCAGCTGAGTGATTCCCCACCTCGACTGTGACCCACTTTGGTCTGCGCGGGGCAGGTATTCTGACCTCAGTCAGGCCGCTTGTCAGCCTGGTTTTAAATCCGGCCCTCGGCTGCGGTCCTCCTCGCAGAGTCACGTGGGTAACACCTACTAATTATATTTTCATCTTCCACCCAAATATCTACCATGACATATTCATCAGGTGGTTGGAGAGCGGCCTGTTTACTTGAACACCCACCGTTAACTGATGTCTGAAAGATGTAGAACAAGCACATCCTGTACTATGGTTTGGAAAGAGTGTACTTTTCTCAACAGCGGCCTTTAATAGACATAAAATAAGCATACCCTTCATATTTAAAAATGCTAATTTGTTTAAAAATATAGTGGTCTCTAAATTTTTTTCCATGGCTGTATATTAATCAATTTTGTAAGCACCTTAAACAGTCTAAACATTACTGGGATAAGCCAGTCATTATGTACAGCACAATCAATTACATTAGCTATTATTATTATTATTATTATTATTATTATTGTTATTATTATTGTTATTATTGTTATTAGTATTATTATTATTGTTGTTGTTGTTATTATTATTATGATTATTATTTATGAGTAATTATTATTATTATTTATTTGAAATTATAATGACTCATTATTATTGTTAAATTTGTTTCATTCTGCTATTGTAGCGGAGATATTCAGCTGACAAATGTTCTTAAAAATATAGGATGTGTGAGGAAGATAGTTAATGGACCTTGCTGAGTATGGCTCCCCCTGCTTCTGTGGAGTGAAATTGCACATGGACAAGTCTGACTGGAAGGTGGAGCAGATGACCTCAGTGTCCTTCTGCTCAGTCTAGCTGGGTTTCAAACCTCTCCCTTTTAGCATGCATGGCTTCTCATAATAATGTTTCACCAATCTTTGCTGAGGTCATTAGTTTAATCAGGCTGACCTCATTATCAAGCACCAAGGCTGTCTTTGGCACCTGCTGAAGGTCAGCTGACTCCCAGACGGCTGAAACGTCAGCAGGGAAATTCTGGCACGTAATTCTGTCCGACAGGCTTATCTATTCACATCAAAGTTTCAGAACTGTCCATTCTGAACAATTCAGCTTAGATAATCGCAAAGAGAGGTTCTGAAATAACTGGTTGTTTCCTGATTTCTTCATTAATTTGAGATGAGGTCGGAGTCCTCTTTGTCCACCAACCCCCCAGCAGTGAAATGTTGCCCTTATGTATCTGTCTGTGTTGTCACTGTATGATCCCTGTGTAAATAAGGGGCGGAAGTATACATGGTTCACTTGTTAGCTGCCGCCTTTGCTAGTGCAAGACATGCTGTTGTTTATCAGACTCTGAATTCATGGTATAGAAATTTGCATTCCAAATATAAATATGTAGATTATATATATTTTCATCTATCTCCTGTAAGCTGCAGTGAGCCCCCAGGGTCGCTCAGAGGAAGCAGCAGGGGACAATCGACCACAGGGCAGACTCTCTCACACAAACACATGCATACATGTTCTGTAACCGCATCTCCTATTTATCGTCACAGGAGGTCCAGAGCCTATGGGCACAAGGCAGAGAACAACCCAGGATGAGGCACCAACACATTGCAAGGCACCCCATTCACAGCAACGGGCAATTTGATAACTCCAATTAGCCTCACCATGCTTTTGGACTGCAGGGGGAAACCCCACAATGACACAGGGAGACCATGCAAACTCCACACATGGAGCCACGAAAGGGACTTAAACACTGGTCCCAGAGGCATGAGGCGACAGAGCTCACCACTGCGTCACCATACATACGAGCCCAAAGGGGAATTCACAAACACTGATTCATCTAACTGCACTTTTATATTGGGACCTCAATAGAGAACATGCACACTTGGAGCGAGGATTCAAACTCCCAACCCTAGAAATGTTAGGGCACAATTTACTCAGGGAACCACGGTACTTGTGTGTGTGTGTGTGTGTGTGTGTCAGTAACTAAAACTGCTAAATTTTTTAACATGTGAATAAGAAAAATCAGGATAGTACACAGCAAAAATAAACAGACTATACCAACAAAGAACAGTGGTTGCAACCGTGGGAGCAGGTGAGTCATCTAGCCTAAGGGTTTCCAATGTCTGGACGTCCACAGACCAGTTTATGCTGTTCAAACAACACTGCAGACCGGTAGAACTTGTCCATTTGCCAGGGGGGTGTTGGAGACTCCCACCTCTGGATAGGTTTATATTTGGTATGGGCAGCCATCTCATCTGAATCATTTGGCCCAATTATTGCTCAGTCCTATAATTGCCAAAAAAAATAAATAAATAGGAGGCCATTTTGCAGACACGTGCCCCCTCATAAATGGTACAGCCCCATTACCTCTTGCCAAACCAACTAATAGGTGGTTTCATGAATGCAACAATTAAGTCAAATACCTTCTACGGCTTCCCAACTCACGAGATCTAATGGAAACACAGTGCAAATGATATTTTATATTCCGGTCCGTCACTAATATATCGCTAGTCATTTCCATGACTTTGTTCACCCCATGTATATTATATGCCCATGCATATGACACAGATATAAGCCTGCATTATATATGTATCTTACACGAATGTATGTTATTATTTCACGTGGTGTCATGGTGTACACCGTGTTGTTCGTTCATCTTTAGGGGGCGGGGCCTGTCTCCCACATGTGTGACGTCACGGGCCGCGCGTCGACGTAGCCGCCCCATGACGCGCTTTGTTGATACTGCGCGGGTGTGCGGCGCTGGCGATTCGGTGGGGGTATGTTAGGTTGGAAATTGCTTTGTTCCCTTCAAACGTTATTTGCTTGTTGTTTTGAGGAGGCGGGGTCGATTGTCGGTGCCGGAGTCCCACGTTTCTTATCGACCTTTCCGCGGTTGCATAATTACAATTAAGCAGCTGTGAGATACGGCGCAGCGACCGCGTCCGACAGGCTCCCCTGCGCACAAAGGTCCGGCTGGATCGCCGCTCTGTTCCGTACCTATCTTACGGAGCTGTCCCACAAACGCGCTTTGTAATGATGGGGCTTCGGCTCCGCCAGCCGATCGCCCATCGTCGGACGGATCTGAGCGCATTTGTCGCCGGTGATGTCCAGATGCCTACGGTTTCGGGCTGAAGATCATTCTCATTTTTGATTTTTTTTTTATTGTGATTTTTATCCCTATAGCTTTGCGATCTGAATACGCTTTGTCATACCGTAATGTCTTCGGTCATCAAGATAGCCATGTCGCTTTGCACATCGCAGTGCGATCAATATCGATAAAACATCTTTTTTCGGCCGATTTCTTTAATACCCCTGTGGCCCCGCGTGTTTGTTTTTTTTTTTTTTTGCTGTACAAATAAATACAACATTGGTAAAGAGGGATCGGCGCGGTTTAATGCCCTCTTGACGAAAGGGGAAAATGTGGGTTAACCCAGATGAGGTCCTGCTGGCTAGCGCTTTATGGATCACGGAGAGAGCAAATCCATACTTCATCCTGCAGAAGAGGAAAGGCCATGGGGACGGCGGAGGTGGAGGAGGAGGTCTCGCAGGTAAGCAAGCAACAGCAACTCTCTCACTCATCAATTATTTAACACTCGCTTTATATTTAGGACAATTGCAAAGCGATTAATGGCTCGTTTTTCTTTCAGCCCCTGCTGTTTCAGTGAGTAGGTAGGCATTCTTTCTCATATTGACGGTTGCGTAATAGCTGTCAAACAGATACTACTGACCCCTAAACACTCATTATTTCACTCTGCAGGATAAACTGTAGGGTCTCACTGCGGCGGGTCAAATGCACGCAACCTGCATGGTCTATGCTTTTTAAGCTGTTTTCGTCGTTTCAGTATAGTTTACTGTGACAGCAGAAGATCTCTTTTAGCTACATCGGTCATGATTTAGGCATACATGCATCTGTAAGGAAAGCGATTGTGCTTGGAGAGTCAGACCGCCCGTGTAGGCGTTGATGCAGGGCTGATGCGGTTCTATTAATAACACCAGGCGTCTCCCCTTTGATTGTTAGGAGAGCCAGGAATGATCAGCCTTTCATGCGATAAGAGTCCTTTCACCTCCGGTGCGTCCCCAGATTCATGTCGCTGTCACACTACATGTGCGTTCCCCATCTGTCTTTCCAGAGGGCATGTTTAAGGCCCACATGATTCATCTTTGTCTGTGGTACATCAGTGGGACAGTTAAGCCCTGCCACCTCTATTTGGTAGCAACGTGACATAAGTGGAAGCAGCTGAAATTAGCAGATTGAAAAGACGCCTGAGGTTTGATGATAACGGCCTGGCTTTTTGGAGGATTGATCCTTGCCGAAATACATGCTGAATCATTTTCTTTATCCCGGGTCGGTCACCTTGAAATTGGAACTTGCAGTTGGTCCAAAACACGGTGGTTATAGCTTATGTTCCTCTTCTCTGTGTTTACTGATTACATATGATTCCTCTGAGACAGGCAGAGCTAGTTGAGAGCCTAAAGGAGATTGGGAAGTCGATGAACTTGTTACGATTATTGTGACTTAAATGAAGGATGTCAGCAGAACTGAGACCCAAATTTGTCACAAGAAAGTCTGACCCAAAACTGCATTTGTTCAACTCAGGTTCTGAGAAACACACTGATTAAGGCAGCTAAGCTGTTAATAGTTACAAAATCATTAATGGTTACCTAGGGTGAATCTTATTAAGATGGCACTCTTTCTAAAAATTTGCTTTCTGGAAAAATGTATAGAATCGTCTCAGTATCTTCAGTCCCAACTTGATGCCATTTTATTCTAAATACATCAATGCCCCTTGAACCATTATATAGGAGGGAAAATAAAGTATTACTGGTCCCAGTAATACCTTTCCTCCCACAGTCCAAAAGCATGGTGAGGTTAATTGGTTTTACCAAATAAAATATTAGTAGTGAAGTACTACTGCTGCAAAGTTTAACTGTCCCATTTTGCCCAGTGTCCCATTTTAACAATACTCACCATAAATTTGGGGAGGGACTGGGACACAAATCCATAGTGTTAATAAGGATGTGAGGAGTATATTGATAAGCCAGTTATTTTAATCTCAGAATGAATATGCTGTGACTGCGATGAATGATATAACGGGGACTGGTGCATTTAGCGAGCGCCTTGTTCAGAGTGCGGTGGGTTATTGCCATGGCTGCCTGGAGCTGCTGTGCGGCTGTAAATTGTCTTCTGTTTGTACAGTCAGGCCTCGTATGTGTCCTCAGAATGTGACTCTAACCCTGGAGGACTCCTTCAGCTGAGAATCATCTGGTGGATTTCTGCAGTAAGGCCTTAGAAATGGTCCCGGCCATCGGATCTCCGGCGGCGGTCTCTGTACCCTTTTCCAAGACGCATCACGGAGCCGCGCGCTCAAGGCCCCGGGCATTATGTCACCGTTATGTAAATTTAGAGCTGCCTCTCCGAGTGCCAGCTGGTGCTGTGGGGTGAGCCGGGGGGGAGGATGGGGGGGGGTGGTGGTACAGGAAACTGGCACGGGCTTCGGGAAGGTTTGGCATCAGAGACACTGTGCCCACGTATGGCACAAGGGAAACCACAACTGCGGCTGCACATTGGCATCGCTAATGACATGTGTGGCACCCTGAACATGCACTTTGTGTTTTAGTAGATTAAATGCTGGCACATTTCCACCCACCCAGAATATTCGGGCTGGTGCTCTTATCCAGAGCAGATAGATCCTTTTCCAGGACCGTTTTGTGCTTAGCACCCAGTTCAGGAGTTGTCACCCACAGAAACGCCCCCGTGTTTCCGTGCCAACGGAGAGGCGGGGAAAAAACGGATTAGGCGGATAACCCAGTGATGGGCAGCTGCCGATGGTGGGAGAGGGCGGTGAAAATGTCAGAGGAAATTTCTTCAAGGGCTGTGTTTTAATTTTCACCTTGTGGTGTCACATCTGGTCACTTTGGATCTGAATTGACGGGGTGTGGTTTAACCTTCAAGCCTGTCCTCAAACCCCCCCACCCTGAAACACCTCCTTGTATGTGGTCCTGTGTCTTGGGTGCCCTTGCCATACAAACAAGCTTAACATTGCCTTTTAAAAATATAGGCTAAATAACTAAATGGATGAAAATCATAATCCCGAGTTTTAAGATTATCTCTGAAGCACCGGTTGAAACTAGCTAGCTAATCACTTGCCCTGTTATCTGTAAAAACAAGTAATCCAAACTCAATTTAAAAGCGTTTTAATCCTCTTTGTGGAAGAGGGAAATATGTTTGTGCTCCACAAGAACTGATTAAACAAAGTTAATGGGTATACAGAGAAGAAATTAGATATGGGGTATTTTTAAGTGAAATAGTAAGAAATATGTTAGAATAGACAAAGTGAAGAGTTGTATTTTGGATTATAGATTAATGATCTCCACAGGTTTATGTAAGCAGGCAATATTGTCGGGTGCTTTAATGTCCGTTTTGATCTTTTGTTTCCTCAAAATACTGAAGGAAAATCTGGTCTGTTCCTCTTTCTTCGGCCGTATCAGACAGTTGTGTCTCTAGCTAGCGGTGCGCCAGGGAGCCTCCTGTCTCATGGTCAGACTCAGCCTCTCTGCTCTGCGTTAAATCCTGATTCCTGTAACCGTCCTGTGGTTAGAGGTCCTCTCTGCTCTGCGTTAAATCCTGATT
>JABFDZ020000087.1:1130611-1165123 GCA_019775955.2 Pollimyrus isidori | reverse complement strand
AGTTCACTGTACTAAAATGGCCTCCACAGTCACCAGATCTCAACCCAATAGAGCATCTTTGGGATGTGGTGGAACGGAGCCCCTGGTTGTACATCCCACAAATCTCCATCAACTGCAAGATGCTATCCTATCAATATGGGCCAACATTTCTAAATAATGCGTTCAGCGCCTTGTTGAATCAATGCCATGTAGAATTAAGGCAGCTCTGAAGGCGAAAGGGGGTCAAACACCATATTAGTATGGTGTTCCTAATAATCCTTTAGGTGAGTGTATGTCAATTGTAATGCAAACTTGATGTATTTTTTTATTACATTGCATTACAACTTTTGCATGCTAAGTTTCCTGTTGAGCGGAGCTTCATAGTGTAGCCAGGAGGGCCCGATGCCCAACAGCGTTCCACCCGTTTCCTTACAAAGTCATTCAGGGGTAGCTGAGAATGTCCTATCTGTTCAGAAGTTAAAACAGAGTCTCTGCAAGCTTTGGTTGCGTGATGAGGAACTGCGACTGCGTCGGTCCTCTTTGTTCTTTATTTTATGACGGACCCTTCAGAAAAATATTAAAGCTAAATGATGTTCAGAATGACGGGGAGGTGGCTTCCCTTCAGGGTATCATAGCGGAGTATAACAAGAACCATGACATCCGGGAGGACGATGACACGGACAAGTTCAAGGAGGCTATCTCCAAGTTCCGCAAGCTCTTCGGCATGCCCGAGGAGGAGAAGCTGGTCAACTACTACTCATGCAGTTACTGGAAGGGCAAGGTTCCCCGACAGGGCTGGCTGTACCTCAGCATCAACCATCTCTGCTTCTACTCCTACCTGTTGGGGAAGGAAGGTGAGCTGCTAGTGGTCTTTCTCTTGAATTCCAAATGGTCTTGTTTACCACCACTCGAACACACTAGTTTGCATGCACTCTCCCCCAAGGTTTGGGCCCCCCCTGTTGGCCAAAAACAGTCACTACAATAACAATGTAACAAACTGATTCCTCATTTTGGAGATGCCAATTCGGGCATGTTCTGCTAATCGGCTAGCTATCTATGCTCTTCTGAGTCGACTCACTAACCATTTGTTTTTTTTTAAACAAATGAGGGAAGGCAGGGGGCCCCACAGTGACATCTTGAGTGGGGCCTCTGAAACCACAATCTTGTCCCTGTTTACAAGTGTGCAATCAGTAAGATCTTTCTTTGGGCAAGCATGAAATTGATCTGGAGTGGCACTTCTAAAACTCGTATAAAACGCTGATTTTCAAGATCCACTTGGCCTCGTGTTTCTAAATAACTAGACCTTGCAACGAAGCCAAACACATTAGCTAAAGAAAGGCAATGGGGCTAAATGTCTGGGGATCGGGAAGATGCAGCAGTTGTAAAAGCCATCGTTAAGTAGGAGGCTCCTCTGCTAACACTGTTAGCCTCGTAGTAGTAGTATTATTGGCAGTGTTATGTAGCAGCGGGTACATCCAGGTCACCCAGTGAGGCTAGTCTGACCGAGTAACACTCCGTTTCAATAAATAGAGCCGTGTTTCTGCTCTGGATTGTTTGATTGGGATGATTGAGTGTGCCGTGGAAGTGTATAATAGTTCACATGGGTGCTTGGTAATGCACTAGGGCTGTTTGGAGTTGTTAAACAGGGCTAAAGCTAATGCTACATTTATGGGAGGAAAATTCAGAAAACGGATTCGGCGTGCGAAAAGTATTACATTTGATACAGAAAATGGAAACCTTGTTGAGTGTGAAGTCGTTCTCGTTGACTAATCAGGATGATTAACTGTGTGCAGTCCTGAAGATAGGAGATCTTTATGTAGTGGTGTTAGAATCCTGCTCATTTTATACTGTTAATATTAGCCAGGGGTGTTTCTGGTCTAATAAAGTGCCCTTTATTGATGAAATGAAAGTGAGAGTTTTATATGATGGGTCTCTGTAGCTTTCATAAATGTGTTCCTCAGAATCGGTACATGTCAATTACAGAGGTTATAGAAGCGGTCCTACTTTTCTAAAAGGTAATCAGAACTTTTTGCCCCTCCCCCACAGCCAAACTGGTCATCCGATGGGCGGACATCACCCAGCTGGAGAAAAGTGCCACCCTGCTTCTCCCAGACATGATCAAAGTGAGCACAAGGTCCAACGAGCACGTCTTCTCCGTCTTCCTCAACATCAACGAGACCTTCAAGCTGATGGAGCAGCTGGCCAACATCGCCATGAGGCAGCTTCTGGACAACAAGGGCTTCGAGCAGGATCGCTCGCTGCCCAAGCTGAAGAAGAAGTCCCCCAAGAAGGTGTCGGCCCTCAAACGGTTAGCGAAATCGGCACAGTGCTCTCGCTGACATACACTAAAGATTATGGTAGTGTTCTAGGCACATCAGGTGCCACACGAGGCCGGTCGATTTTTGTTCCTGGTAGCTAGTAGAGGGCCAGATATTTACTCAACATATAATCCAAGATCTTTGACGTCTGAGTTTTTCATGAGCAGCACTGCATATGTTTGTCAGCTGAAAAATTTCTGGCTTCATTCTGGATGCCTTCTTCCTGACAGGGACCTGGATGCCAGGGCCAAAAGCGAGCGGTACCGGGCCTTGTTCCGCCTGCCCAAGGACGAGAAGCTGGATGGACACACAGACTGTACCCTCTGGACCCCCTTCAATAAAACTCACATCCTGGGCCAGATGTTCGTCTCCACCAACTACATTTGCTTTTCCAGCAAGGAGGAGACCCTATGCAGCCTCATCATCCCTCTGCGTGAGGTAGGGGGGGTCCTGTCTTGTCCTTCCTGTCAGGTTATGAGTGCAGGCCTAGTACAGGTTAAGATTATTGACATCATGGCATCAAAACAGAAGCGTATGAACTAGGATGTGTAGCATTGCCAGATTGGTTGGAAATTCCTGTTTATGAGGGCAGTGCAATAGAGCAGACTGCAGTCGTCACAAGCGTTGCTAGGTAACGCCGCCTTTGGCTGCGATTGCTATTGCTCTCCGCCTATAGATACACATCTCTGTTGTGTTTTTTGTGGTTTAGCTGCAGGTCCAAATGCTGAGGTGTTGATTGTCAACAAGTCAGCGTATGCATAGATGCATGACTCCATATTGACTTCAGTTTTCATTCCTGGCAATGGTACTGAAGGCCCTCTCTTCGGACAGGTGACTATCGTCGAGAAGGCGGACAGCTCCAACGTACTGCCCAGCCCTTTGTCCATCAGCACCAAGAACCGGATGACCTTCCTCTTCGCCAACCTCAAAGACAGGGACTTCCTGGTCCAGAGGATTTCTGACTTCCTGCAGCAGACCACATCCAAGATTTACTTTGAACAGGAACTAACCAAGAGCCTCAACAGCTTGGACGATGAGGTCAGAAGCACAGCCGACCCACCTAGCTACCAGAGTCACCATGGGCCCACATCTCACACTGCCACGCTTTGTGACCAGTGTCACCGAATGTCACTTGCAAACTCACAGCAGGAACACTGATAGGATAAGTACTGTAACACAGGTTGTAAGCTGCTAGCTATCAGCTATATACATTGCTGGTCTTAAACCCCCTTACTCTGGCAGATTAGTCATATCACCATTGGGTCTTTGTGCATGGTCCTTAACCCCAGGAAAACTGCCTGTTCTTGCTCTCTGGTCCTATCTGGAATCATGTACACGTCTGCCGTTTGCACCCTCATCTTTTGTCTACCAACGTTTGCACCAATGGTGTAATGTGATGGTGTCATGTGATGTCATGCTGGGCATTATGATGCGTTTTGAGGGTCCCTGAATAAAAGGTGTACTCCCACCAGGGAAGCTTGATCTCCTGCAGCCCCCAGAGGAGCCTGAGCTCTGAGATCGAGGGTGAGCGACAGTTCAACCTCAACGACAACAGCATGTCTACCGCCAAGCAGGCACTCATGACTATGTACCGACGCCGCTCCCCCGAAGAGTTCAACCCCAAGCTGGTAAACCCCGCCACCACACACTCCAACCAGGCCTCCAGCAACATCTGCTTATAACTATTTATAATCCTTAAGTTTTTCTGAGCAACCCTAAGGCTACCTCAGTCTGGGGATTAATTTATTCCATAATTTTTAAGGCGATAGCTTCTATATTGAAAAAGTTAAGATACTTTAAGCTTAATGAACTATTGCAGAAGGAAGAGTTTTAGAGGACCCCCTGTATCTCCTCACCCAGGCCAAGGAGTTCCTGAAGGAGCAGGCGTGGAAGAACCACTTTGCAGAATATGGCCAGGGTGTGTGCATGTACCGTACGGAGAAGACCAAAGATCTGGTGCTCAAGGGCATCCCAGAGAACATGCGAGGAGAGCTCTGGCTGCTCTTCTCCGGTAGGTGCCATTGCCCAGCTAGGGTTACCGTAGAAACGGGCCTGATGATGAGAGGGCCGGTCGAGTGCCCCGGTCTCCAGACATGTGTCGGCAGCCGTGCAAGCAAGCAGACACACACCCGCCTGTCGCATCCCATGCGAGCTCCGTCGCTGCCTTCCAGCCATCTGTCCGCTGCAAACCGTGCATCCAGCACGGAGGATCCATCTGCTCCGGCACCAATTAGCCAACCTGGTTAATCTGTTTATCGGTCTCCAGCACGACACAAAGAACTCCCACGGACGTCGTTATCATTAGTCACCAAGCTGCAGTATTCCGTTGCTTGTCGCGTGTCTGGTTCTTTTTTCTGATTAATGCTTTTTTATTTGCTGTGGCAAAAAAAATTTTACAAAAAACGTCGTGACTGTAATTGACCAGCAGGTTTGAGTGGTGGTAGACAGCTCTGCTAGCTGTGGAGAGGGCCCCGTGAAAAAAATATTGCACGAGGTGGTGTGGTAGTGGTGCTGTGGGGGGAGGGGGCACAGGAGTTGTTGAGCCGTGTCGGGCTTCTGTCACCTCAGGGAAATACAATATGTGAAAGCCCCATACTACTCTAGGGTAAGCGGTTCATACCCAGATCTGTGTGCTTGTCATGAATCTTGCTTGTCACCTGGGGTTGGATTTAACCGTCTGTTGAGCTGCCCCCAGTGCACTTGGCAGATTAAGCTCTATGCCTGCCCCCTGTCAGTCATCATTGGGCACCTCTTCATAATATCAGGAGTCAAGTAGTGTCAGTAACTTATTTTTTCTACTGACTCCATAAGTTCCATAAGTGATGCGCTGATATCTCTAAGTCCAGGCGTCTCTGATCACCCATGCTCCCCATCTCCGTAGGAGCCATCAACGAAATGGCCACGCATGCCGGCTACTATGAGGAGCTGGTGGAGAAGTCCCGGGGCAAGTACAATCTGGCCACGGAGGAGATCGAGCGAGACCTGCACCGCTCACTGCCGGAGCACCCCGCCTTCCAGAACGAGATGGGCATCTCCGCGCTGAGGAGGGTCCTCACTGCCTACGCCTTCCGCAACCCCCACATCGGCTACTGCCAGGTGAGGCCTCCACGATGACGCGCGGCTTTGTCAGCAGTTAGGACCTCCCAGTTTCCCAGCTCAGTCGCCATCTCCACCCACCCCCATGTCCCCAGGCCATGAATATCGTGACTTCAGTGCTGCTGCTATATGCTAATGAAGAGGAAGCTTTCTGGCTTCTGGTGGCGCTATGCGAGCGGATGCTGCCTGACTACTACAACACCAGGGTGGTCGGTGAGTTCTGCTGCCAGGGTGTTGGATAAGTCAACATCTGGTTAGAATGTCAAACTTGCGTATCTTCTATTAAGCTCTATGTTGACCTTCTCTGCTTAGCTGCCATAAGGCTCCATGGGCTGACCTGTGTGTGTGTGTGCATGTGTGCATGTGTGTGTGTGTGTGTGTGTGTGTGTGTGTGTGTGTGTGTGTGTGTGTGTGTGTGTGTGTGTGTGTGTGTGTGTGTATGTATGTATGTATGTATGTATGTGTGTGTGTGTGTCTGTGTGTGTGTGCGTGCACTCATGTTCTTCTATGTACAGAGGTGTTCTTCTATTAAGATCTCTGTTAGTCTTCTCTGGTCAATGGGTACAGTTGGGGTGCTTTTCCAGGGTACCAATTACTGTAGTTTTGGTACAGTACTTCACGTACTTTCCCTTTTCCATTGACTTCCAGTCAAGTACCGCAAGTGCCAAACCTGCCAGGGTTCTTCTTTGGTACTTCGGTACTTTGGGGTGGAACTTGAGCCGGTTTCTTTCTTGATTGGTTATGCAAATAGCCTGCCGCAGAAAACAGCTGTGATCTCAAAACAATGATAAAGTTAAAAAAAAAAAAAACAAATTGCAACAAAAACACCAGAATCGTATGACAAAATTAAAAAAATTATTTTGTGTAATATACTAGGACTAGCAATGTGATTTTGTTGTAATACATATAGGGCTATTTATAAAGCAACAATGAGTTAAGTTTCTCACAAACCTGTCGATGACTGACTGACTGATTTTAAACCGCAAGAATGAAAATGATTGTGATGGTCTCAGAGAAGACATGCAGCGCTTATGTGAAAACAGGTGAAGGAACAAAAATATGGTACCTAGTGCAGTGGAAAAGCGCCCTTGGTTATGACTGCCGTGTCGGTCTATGGGCTCTAAGTGCCTTTCTTATGTTCTGTCAGGGGCGCTGGTGGACCAGGGTGTGTTTGAGGAGCTGGCCAGAGACCACGTGCCTCAACTGTACGACTGCATGCAGGACCTGGGCGTCATCTCTACCATCTCGCTGTCCTGGTTCCTCACACTCTTCCTCAGCGTCATGCCCTTCGAGAGCGCAGTGGTGGTCGTCGACTGCTTTTTTTACGAGGGCATTAAGGTGATCTTCCAGCTGGCGCTCTCCGTGCTGGACGCCAACATCGAGAAACTTCTGAACTGCAAGGATGACGGAGAAGCCATGACCGTCCTGGGCAGGTGAGACTCGGATGTCAGATTTTCAGAATCTCATCTAACGTGTTTTTGCAAGAGTTTAATTCCATGTTGGCGGAACTAATAGTCTAGAAAATCCCTTGTTTCAGAGGTTCAAAAACAGGACCCTGTTTGGGATTTGAACCCGTAAGCACTTTTGTTTGATTTCCTCTGGCCCATTGGGCTACTATCGCCTGTCAGATTGCAGCAACAATTCTTAAAATACTCTCCTCAAAACATTTAATCTTAAAATTCCTTACCCACATCCTCGCATCATCTGAGCAGAAATGATGCAAACGGTTGAAATGGGTGCATGGGAATTATGGCCGGTATTGCCTGTCAGTGACTGACTGATGGGGGTTCTGTGGGTCATCCCTTGGCATGGGCTACAGGTACCTGGACAGCGTGACCAACAAAGATAGTACCCTCCCTCCCATCCCGCACCTTCACTCCCTGCTGACAGACGACGGGGAGCCCCACCCAGAAGTAGACATCTTCAAGTTGGTCCACATCTCCTATGAGGTAAGTATCTTCTGTCCTGATACAGCCGCCCTCAGGTGGGTTTTCATAGTCGTAACAAAAATCCAGTCTGGGCCCAAATCAGTTCAAATAACCTTGACACTTGGTAAGTGCAGCACGACAAACCAGGACAAAAATGAAAACAGTTGTGCAAATAGGAAGTATCTGAAATAAAGGTAATATGCCGCAGTAAAATATGGGGAATGTGGTGACTATGGGTGACAGAGTGGATTCCTTGACCAGAGATCACCATTGTGATGGTCTGCTGAAAGAAACCATTCCAGGTCCTCGTTGACCTTCGGTTGGCGTTTTTCCCGAAACAGAAATTCGGCACGATCCGAGCTGATGTGATCGAGCAGATGCGCTTCAAGCAGAGGCTGAGGGTGATCCAGACGATAGAGGACACGACTAAGCGCAACGTGGTAAACACCCCAAACGCTCCTCCATTTAAACGCACGCGTCTGATTCTGAGGGGTCCGATGAATAGCTGAAGCCAAGTCCTACATCTACTGTCTCTTTAAGAAATTAGTGTTGGTATTTTGCAGCTACTGGGTGTTTCAATTTTATGGTACTTTTTCCAGTGGTTGTTGAGGAACAAGGGAAGGTGGTAGTGGCTGGGCTATAAATACACCATAAGAGAAGGTTCTTGTTGAGGCATGAATCACGGCGGTCCTAACCGGTTTGATTCCGGATTCCCGCAGGTCCGGACCATCGTCACAGAGACTGCATTTAGCATCGACGAGCTGGAGGAGCTATTTGTCCTATTCAAGGTGGGCGACTGGGCCTGAATCATGAAGGGGGGAGGGGGGGTGTCTCGACTTGTTTCTGAGTTGGCATCTAAGAAGGAGTGAGATGAGTCAGGTGTCCTTTCTCGTGGCCCTAAGCCAGGAGGGGATGGGTTTGGAGTTGATTGCGGGTTTTGTGAGTCTAGGAGACGATACCAGCGAGTGGCACCGTGCGGGTCCCACCTGTCAGCCTGGATTCGGATCAGTACCGGCAGCGCTTCTCTCGTTAGCGTGTCGCTGGGGGAAGCCAGGCCCCCCACCTAACGTAACATTAATGTGCAGCGTGGCTTTGGCTCAATTGAATCGCAGTCGGCAGGGGCAGAGAGCACGCTGGGTAATTCTGAAACCGCTTGCTGTACATAAACGGAATAAAGCCGCGATCCCATTTGGAGATGTAGGCTTCCGATGGGGGTGTCCATTCTTTCCTATCTTATCGCCGTATCTCCCCCCACGTCCTACCCACCATGGCGCAGGCGGAGCACCTGACAAGCTGCTACTGGGGAGGCACCAGCAACCCCACGGACCGGCATGACCCCAGCCTGCCCTACCTGGAACAGTACCGCATCGACCTGGAACAGTTTAAGAGCCTCTTCGGGCTGCTCTTCTCCTGGGCCAGCGGGGCACACTCCGATACCCTCGCACTGCGCTTCTTCCGGCTGCTGGACCATAACGGCGATGGCCTCATCAACTTCCGGGAGTTCGTCACTGGCCTGAGTACGTTCTGTGGTGGTGGGGGGTGGCGACGACGGCGTCGAGCGTTCCCGGGCATCCCTGACCCTCGGCTCGTGTGCTTTCCAGGTGTCCTTTGTCACGGCGATCTCACCGAGAAGCTCAAACTCCTCTATAAGATGCACGTCCTGCCTGGTGAGTCGACAGCCCCACCCACCCACGGCATGTTGCCGCTCATGCTGTGCCTCTCCTCCCCACCCCCAAGCCGTTGCCAGCTACAGCCTGACACGGGCTTTGGATCTGAGGCCTACCAGGCTGAAATGGCCCTTCCTTGGTGTATGTTAGCCAGCTTTGATCTGCCCTGTTTTTTCGCCTGATTGGTCATCCTGGGCCCCTGTTCGGCCCTGGGTCACCAGCTCAGGAACTAAACTCCACGCTTTGTGATCGTGGAGGTTTTTTATGGCCAACGCATTCCTCTGCTTGCGGGTCGCCTATCGATTCCAAGCTCGGGTCAGTTCCCCGCACCTGGCTGCTGGCGGACCCCAGCCATCCCGCAGAGTGGCGCGGTTCGTCCATATGCTGCGTATACTCACCCCAGGCAGTGAATCAACCAATCCTGTGTAAAAGGGCCGTGTGCTTCTGTGACCACTCCTCCCTTCTGCCCCTCTCCGGAGCCTGGCAGGTCCCTGCTGTATGTAGAGGTGACTCGTATCAGGTTACTGTGGCAGCCGGGGGGGTTGGTGGGGGGGGGGGGATTGTGCCCAGACTTCACACTGATTGATTTCAGACATTTTTTTCTGACCAAACTTAGTCAACTTTATATACGTCTCTCTCTCTCTCTCATTCTCTCACTCAAAAAAAATCTCATTTCCATGTCAGTAACACCCATCTTTCTGTTCCTGAATTAGTAAATGTGGCATAATGTTGTGGGCCCCTAGCCGCTGCATAGTAATTATAGTACGATGTTATATTTAAATCTGACAGGGATTTCTTTATTGTCAGTTTCTGTGAATGGGAGATTTTGAGGTTTCGCTGGTCTCCACCACTCTGACTGGATTAGTGGTTGCTGAGTACGGATCATTGTATGTTTCCATTTGTCCAATGGCATTCTGGGTAACGGAGCCACTGTCCTGTTTTTTTTTTTCCTTGCCCCCCCCACAGAGCTGTCACATGACCAGGAGGAGCCGGACTCGGCATTCGAGGCCACTCAGTACTTCTTTGAGGACATCACCCCCGAGACGTCCCACGGTGCGTGAGCTGTCTGCTCCCCATCCCGTTCAAACAGTCCGTGCCTGCACATGCAACTACTCTGCTTTTAACTGCCCCACTCTGCCTACAGGGCTCGACTCCAGGTCTAAGAATGACAAGGATGACGGTTTTGTAAGAGTCAGCTTCAAGACTGAGAAAGGTAAGTATTTACCATGTATTAAAGCCTTGTTTACTTGATTAGTCTTGTCTTCTTCATGTTAAAAATTTTTACAAAATGGAGAAAATTCTAGTTTCCTGCTATCTATTCCCCAAAAAAATCCATCCATCCATTTTCTGTATCCACTTGTCCTATGCAAGGATACAGGAGTCCAGGGTGCCAAAACGGTGCAGGTTAAATGTCCGACCCCCATGTTAGATAGGTGGTGGATTATTAATAATTAAGTTGGTATGCAGGCCGTGAAAATCCCCTTTGGAGTTCTTGAAGTCGTGCTCTCTGTCGCTGTTCAGCGAGATCCACACATCATCTTGTAGACCTGTCCAGCCACAATTCCCTGGATATTTAAAGCAGTATTCCTAGAAGGCGGGAACATATTGGTTGTGGGGAGATTATGTGATGGCACATAATCCCGATTAACCACAGTCGGATTTTGCCTGGTCCAAAATGTGCAGTAGTGAAATTTAAGGAGCCCTAAGGGTTAAACGAGCCTCCTTGTACTTCAGATTTTTTTTTTTCTGCTTAGATAGTAGATGTGTACTGGACACAGACAGTGATATTACAGCTGTTTACTGAGGGGCGTTCGCTGTCTTTGAGATTAGCCAGCTGTAGGTCACTGATAAATTAAACGCTTTGTGTTTGGGGAAAAAGTGTCAGAGGACAGCGATTCAGGTGAAACACAGAGGAGTTTCCCTATGCGTCTGCGTTGGGGGGGGTGCTGTTTTACAGCATGAAGGTACACCTGCCGTGTTTGTTCTCCCTGAACAGTGAAAAAGATGCACACTCCAGACTACCGTGCGTATCTAAGGCTGTGGAACCAGGAGACCAGATCTAAGCTGGAGAACATCAAAGACCTTCCAAAACTGAACCAGGTGAGTGTCGCGAGAAGCCCCCCCTGATCCTGTGGTGACTGATGTTCCTCCATCAGTGGCCACAGAGGAGCTCTTTCAGCTGCCTGTGATTGTGGAGTCCTTGGCACCAAGGGCTCCAATGTCCTACACCCCCCAGGAACAAATATCGGAGCAAACCAGGTCTCGTATTTTGGCGAGATATTCAGAGCTCTGTATGAGCCATGAATAATATCATTAATTATTAATTTAGTGTTTCTTACCCTAATCCTATGGGACATCTGAGTAAATCAGATGATCAGGAACACCAAAGATCATGGGGGGAAGCGTTTTGGGAACAGAAGTGGGTAGTTCAGGTCCAGAGAGTAAGAAAAAATCCAGGCCAAGATTTTGTTTCAACCAACCAGTTGAGTCTAAAGAGTCAATCGCAGTGAACTCAGCTGGTTGGCTGAAACAAAAGTCTCTGGACCTGAACTACTCGCTGCTGGGAGCTTGGAGGAAACAAAAATTTGGACCGGCTAGGGCTCCCTGCGGACCGGGGTGAGAAGCACTGTTTTAGCGTGTATCACAGTGGCTCTGCCTCGTCCCCTCCTTCTTCCAGGGCCAGTTCATCGAACTGTGTAAGACCCTGTACAACATGTTCAGCGAGGACCCCATGGAGCAGGACCTGTACCACGCCACAGCCACGGTCACCAGCCTGCTGCTGGAGATGGGTGAGGTGGGCAAGCTCTTCATCACCCCCAGCAGCAAGGAGGAAGACGAGGACGAGGAGGAGGAGGAAAGCGGGAGCACCAGAGCGAGGGCGCAGGGAGACGGCTTCTTCCACGGGCTTGATGTGGGGGCAGGGCCTGTCGAAATCGGACGGAACAAGTCGCACGACGCCGGCAGAGTGCCTGCGTCCAGCCCGCCAATGGAGGACGTGAAGCTGGAAGACTCGTCGCCGAAGGATGCGGGTCTTTCCTCGGCCATGCTGATCTCCGACGACGAGACCAAGGACGACACGTCCATGTCGTCGTACTCGGTGCTGAGTGCTGGCTCGCACGAGCTGGAGGAGAAGCTGCAGTGTGAGGACATCGCCGACGATACCGTGCTGGTGCGTAGCGGCAACGGCGGGAGCAGCACCGACAGCAGCGGTACCCGTGGCGACAGGCTGTCGCGCAGCGCCAGCCTGGACAAGGACTGGGCCATCACCTTTGAGCAGTTCCTGGCCTCTGTGCTGACCGAGCACGCCCTGGTGCACTATTTCGAGAAGCCTGTGGACGTCGTGGGCCGCATCACCAACGCCAAGAATGTGCGCAAGGTGGGCCGGCCTCTCACCTCCTCTAGTGATTATGAGATATCACTTTCAGGGTGAGACGGACGGCCCCCAACAGAAGTGGCTTTCCTGAAAAAAACTACCAAAACATTACTTTGTAAAATGAACAGTGTTTAACTGCATCTTTGTTTGGGTGGTAGGAGAACTTAATCAGATACATTTTTATGTATAATAATATGTATGATTTACGCAAGGGAGTTTAGAGGACAAACGTAAACATTGTATTTTATCTATAAAATGTGAAATGGCTGTTTTATTAGACTGTGAACAGAGTTTTATTGGAGGGGCCGGAGATGCTTTGTGGGAGGTTGCTGACCATAGAACGAGTTGTAAACATTGCCCCATGATTGTGGGACCCTGTCGTGAATGACCTAAACGTGCATGGACCATAACAATAGAGCCGAGAAACAGAAATTACTCAACCTTTTTTGCAATATCCGCAGATGTTATTCCCTGTATTTGGCTGGCAACAAGAATCATTTCAACCTCTCTGATCCAAAAAAGAGCCTTATTAAACAAGGTAGCAACCAGTACCTGTGCGTATGTTTTCTCCATATAACTGCGACTTGCGATATTTGCGACTCGCGTTGATTCGCGGTGACGCGTGGTTGTGATCCGCAGACCGCATTCCTGTGCTGCCGGAGGAACTTTTGGAAACGCCTGATTCTGTTTATTTTCTAGAGCTGTTATACCGAAACTGGTTGTAACCGAGCTTTGTAAACCGACTCTGACTAACTGACGCCCAGGTGTTAAACGAGCTTGCCGTGATTTAGGTGGAGTCCTGTGCAACGATACCAACTTTCTTGATAATGATAGGCAATGTAATCACTTAGGCTACTGTGTCCTACTGTTAACGGTCTAAAAAATCTGAAATCCCCGATGCTCTGAGCTGTATCACATATATACTCCTGTGATTTAACCACGTAATACTTAACCAGTACCTACACTTTGTACAGAATCTGTGTGATAGTTGCATAATTTTTTAAAAAACTGCCCGTTTAATTCTAGAGCACCCGCACTTTGAGTCACATTTGTTGCCAGTAATGGTTTACATGTTGTTATCCTTGATTTTCATACAGGGAATTCGTTTTTATTTCACTGTTATCCTTTTTTATTTCAAACGTGTTCCCTCCTGCTGAATTATTTTTTTTAACCCTTCTCTCTTGTCGAAGCTGCTGTTTTAAGCTCTTCCTGTGTGAATAGTCATAAATGTCATTAATGGAGTACACCACTTTAGCTGATTAAATATATGGAATGAAGTATTCTAAACCAGACATACAAAATAAGTTGTCAGTGTTGTCTTTATTGATCTGAGTGAACCGTTCCTTTATAATAAACACCTTAGTTAACATTCTGGTTTCCCCTCCATTTTCCATTTAGCTGAGCTAGTCTTTCTGTTCTGCTGATTCATAATCTTCAACTATAAGCCGTGACCTAGAATAACTGGCACACATTCTCTGGCCCAGTGCCACACTGTCGGTCACAGCAACAGTGATGAGGGTGCGCTATTGCACTGGGAATCCACTAGAGGGCAGCACCACACAGTGACGTTTCTAGAACCTTTATACTTCCAACAGTCTCTGCTATGTAGCCAGATTAAACCCGATCTAGTCACGTGGCTTTGCGTACGGAGTTGTACAATTTATCTATACAATAAAATCAAGTAACAGGTTTTTCTTGTATCATTGCAATATTTTGGCATTGTAGCTTTATTACTGTTTCATTTTTATTTTGTTGAACATTGTATGAAACTCCAACCCTCATTTGATTTAGATTTTTTTAAAAAAGTTAATTTATCTGTGACCCTCTGAAGTTTTACCCTTTGCTTGTTGGACCCAGTAATTATGGCATTATTACATAACAGGGGAAATTGGTCTTGCAAGTTCAAAGGATTCAGAGATACATTTGTGTTCTGTTTTGCATTGCCGGGAGAGGTGTGTGCAAATTCAGCCAACCAGAAGTGCCGGTCATGCTCTGCTAATATTACAGCATTATGATAGTTGTCTTGGGGTGCTGTCAATGCCAATGCGCATTCCGTGTGTGCTCTGTCCAACTTGTCTTATTACATTTCAGTCTAATTTATGTTTGAGAACCAGGAACTCCAACACTAAGTGAGGTTGGTATCACATTTGCTGGCCATTCAGAGAGTTAGAGTTAGAATCGGCTCACATTTGTACCTAGGATGGACAAACGTTTGGGGCATGACTCCCTACTTCCGTCCCTAGTCAGCAGTCGTACTTTGCAGTGTATTATCTGTGTGGTGGGGAACTGGGCGTTCGTATAATCAGCGATGTCTCCAGTTCACCCGCACTATGCACCTTTGGACTGGAGTGAGGGTCGGGTGCAAAGTTGAACCCACAGCCCTATGCATCCAGCTACCGAGGACCGATGTGAACAAGGCTTGATGCCTTCAATGGAGAAATTAGGCCAAACCGTTCCCAGTTGTTTTTGTCAGTGTTGTCTTTGTTGTCCGGTGTGACTCGCAGTTCTGCTTGTACCAAATTACTTTGGCTGGCGTTACCTGCTGTTTTTTTCTTTTAAAAAACATTGTCGGGTGATTAATGATAGAATCCTAAGCGCTCAAGTTATTTAACTGATGACTGACATGCTTGCCTGCTGTTCAGGTTATGGCCGGTTTGCTTCTAACTTCTATTTTGTGCCTGGCCTCCGCTAATGAAAAAAAGCCGGAACTCCTCATTTGCACATTTGGAAGAATCGTGTGTTAAACATTAAAGTCATTGAGCCTCAGCTATTAACCGTAGTTAATGGGAAGCATTTATCACAGCAGCGTAAATAGAGCGGTAGGTTTGAGGTGAGAGCTGGCACAGTTGTTTCCTGACTGGTTCTCTTGAGTGCCTTTCTGCTGCTAAAGGTCTTTATTTTTGCCCAGAATCAGCTTCTGTTCTGCTAATGCTTTAGTTGTTGGAATAACCAGCTTTTTGCTTCACTGCTTGGTAATTTGGCCATGGCTCAGTGTGTGACTGTGATGATTTTAACGTGGCACAGGACATCCGACACTGGTATGTCATTAAGGTACAATGCAACACAAGAACAACTCCAAAGGATATGTAAACCAATGTTCTTGCTTTAATGGCACCACCTCCCCACATACATTGTCGTGATTGTCAAGAGCTGTGGACAGTTGGGTCTCGAAGCAGCCACCGGATAAGCCGCAGAGGGTCGCCAGACCACCTTCGTGGGCAAGAGCTTTCTGCGCATATTTGCGAGTGTCCAATAGCGCATTATGCAATACTCCGCGGCCTGCCGCCACCTCATTTGCCCTGGACTTCAGCCCACGGACGTCATATCCCCCCGCCCCCTTTCAACTTTCAACGACCTGCCGCCCCTCTGATGTCACAACGTGGGACAAACACGGCAGGACGGAAGGTCCAATCGGCAGAGGGGGTGGGGTGAACCGGTTCACGTTTTTGCGACAGCTGTCCGTGTCATGACGCCATGAGGAGGAGAACACCCATGCTGCCACTCCTGGTTTGAGCAATCGAGGGCGTAGAGGTGAAATCTGTGCCTCGTCCACAAGACGTTCTCCCACAAGGAGCTCAGTGCTCTGTCGTTTTGCCCATTTCAGAGTTTCACCTTGAGGTGCTTTCAGACTTTGTTGTCGTTATCTTAATTAGATCCCTGGGTTGATCAGTTAACCTTTACTGTAAATCAAGACACACAGGACACCCCCTCCATCCCACTCCCCACCACAAACACCTTACGGTCTAGACCAACCTGTACACAAGAGCCACTCCAGTCAGAATATGAACTTTTTTTCAGCTCCTGGTGTGGAAGGGAGGTTGACACACTGACAGCGAATGAACTTTGAGTTCCCGACCCACTGTCCCTGCCCCCAAGCGTGGAGTGACGCCTTCTTTTGGCTGTCACAATAAAGGCGCCCAAAACATGAGCAGAGCAGAGAGAGGAAAATCTTGGAGGAGTGAGCGTGGAACACCCTGAACGCGCCAAAGCACAAACCAGTTTCCGTTCCCCAGGGGTGACAAAGTAAGTGACTTGTATAATTCTATTGCTGGGAGCAACTTTGCTAACGGTTTGCAGTGTACAGGTGAAGGTTCTGAGCAGAGGACGGTCACGATTTAACTTCATAGAGCTTTGCCTTTTAATGAAATGGAAAAAAGCTGCCATGTTTGAAGCCGACAAATGCAAGCAGCAATGTAAAATGAAATAATAAATGGATGAATAAACCATGTCAAAATGCAAGGGGAAATACAAGTATGATGAACTTAGAGATACTCCACTACTTGCATATCTTAGAACATTATTGATTTAAACAGTGGTGTCTTTTAAGACCTGTGGGAGGTGAAAGAATAATAGAGAATAATAATAATAATAATAACAGGTGAAGTAACTGAACGTGTATCCCAAAGGTTGCATGTTTAAGTCCCAGTAGGGAGTGAACTGTAATACCTTTGGGCTACTAGCATTGAATTGCTTCTGTAGCTTCCTGCAGTTTACCATTCAAGCTGTTTACAGCTGAAGTCATTTTAATAGAGTGCCCATTCCAGGGTTCCGGAGCTTCATAATATGCAGAAGCAAGTATAAGGTATCTTTGCCTACTGGGAAAAAGTTTACATGACAGACAGCTGGGATCCTTGTGTCTCTCCACAGGTAAGGATGGTTGGACTGAAGCCCTCCGAGGTACCTCCACCTTTAGGGGTTAAGATCCTGAGTGCTGGCATGGCTGGTTGCATCGCCGACCTGGTCACTTTTCCCCTGGACACCGCCAAAGTTCGGCTACAGGTACCAGTCCTCTGTGGGTGATTGATTTCTCTCTTCCAGGTTCCCGTTTGTTTAGTCCCTCGTCACAATTGTTTGTTTTCGCAAATCATAGATCCAGGGAGAGAAGGCAGCAGCTGGGGCAGCCAAGGATATCCGCTACAGGGGCGTGTTCGGGACCATCAGCACCATGGTGCGGACCGAGGGGCCACGCTCGCTCTACAATGGCCTGGTCGCTGGTCTGCACCGGCAGATGGCCTTCGCTTCCATCCGCATCGGCTTCTATGACAGCGTCAAGCTCTTGTATACCGGTGGGAGAGACAGTGAGTCTGGGGCAATGGCAGATGGCAGGACGACAAGCGATGTTGGGTTTCAATCTATGTCGTCTCACTCTCTAGGTGCTAAACCTGACAGGAAACCCTAGTTTGCTTATTCTTTGTGACATCCGAGAACATAAAAGTTACAAGAACGTCTGTTAATCTTGAACTCCTTTTATGGGAATCACTTCTATCCAACTGGCATATTCTCCAGTCCTTTGTAGCCAAATCAATCATTTTCAGTGCAATGCTCATCTAAGGAGCCTCTCATCTGAAGGTGTAGCGTGACTCTTGGTGTCTTCCTCACCCTACCAGATCCAGGGGTTGGGACTCGGATCTTGGCTGGCTGTACCACTGGAGCCATGGCAGTGTCCATCGCGCAGCCAACAGACGTAGTCAAGGTTCGGTTCCAGGCCCAGTTAAACCTCCAGGGAGTGGATCGCAGATACAGTGGCGCCCTCAAGGCCTACGGCAAGATCTTCCGGGAAGAGGGTCTGCGAGGCTTGTGGAAAGGTGGGTAGGTCTCTGGGTTTGACGGCCATTATTCACACCTCTGCCGGCTCACAGTCAAAACCTTGACAACAGCATCTCGTTAAGTTATTAAAGTATTAAAATCTGCTGCTTTCAGGAACTCTGCCCAACATAACCAGAAATGCCCTGGTTAACTGCACAGAGCTCGTTACTTACGACATCATCAAGGAAGCTATTCTCAACCACAAACTGATGTCGGGTGAGTAAACAGGGGAGTCTATTGCAGGTCGTCTTCAGATTTGAGGGCCTTGCCATTAACAAATACTGTGCTCTTGATTCCCGGGACCACAGACAACCTGCCCTGTCACTTTGTGTCGGCATTTGGGGCTGGGTTTTGCACGACGGTCATCGCCTCCCCCGTAGACGTGGTGAAGACGCGGTACATGAACTCCCCGCCTGGCCAGTACACGAGCGCCGTCAACTGTGCTTGGACCATGCTGACCAAGGAGGGGCCCACGGCCTTCTACAAAGGGTGAGCTCCCAGCATCAGCTACAATGGACTCAATACCCACTGCTGCTACCTTATCCAGGGCAGCCAATGAGAAGAAGCCTCAAAAAGTCAGACATAGCCTTTGGCCATCATTGTGGCACAGCATATCACCTGTACATGGAGCCGTGGAAGTTTGTGTTGATGTCCTTTTCTTCATCCTTTTCTACAGGTTTGTTCCCTCTTTCCTACGACTGGGCTCCTGGAACATAGTGATGTTTGTGTCCTTTGAGCAGCTGAAGAGGGCCATGATGGTCTCCAGAAATAAGGCGGAGACAAGTGACTCTACACCAAAGAGGAAGGAGCCTGTGTGAATCTCTCCACCCATAATCCGGTCGACCTGCACAGAACACATACAGATCATCTCCTCTCTGTCTTCCGGAGAGCAACTAGCCAAGGTGGATATTTCAGTGTCAGGAATGAAAAACCCAGACTAAGATTTTGTTTCAACCGACCAGTTGAAACAAAATCTTTCGATTTTTAACTTTCTGGACCTGAGCTACCCTCCTCTGACAACTACCTTTAGATAGTATAATTACAAAAAATGTAATTGGTCAATACAAGGGGACTGGATGACTGCCTATCCTAAAACCCAAAGTAATTAGTCACCAGCTATAATTAGCCATGTGTGCCTAGCCAAGGTGTTTGAGCATGATCCACTGCTTAAAATGTCTGAACAAGGGGAGCACTTTAAGAAGAGAGGTCTGTTCTCCCAGATGGCAGTAACTTTAGATACTCGTTGATGGACTTGGACCTCAGCTGATACAAGGGCTTCTCTTCTCCTATAAACAAGCTTCTGTGTGCTAAACCTATGCACTTTGTACTATGGGGCAGGACAATTTTTTTGACCTTCCTTGGCCATTGAGTATCGACAATGACCTCGATTCTGTTTTTTCGTAAACTCTTCAATTCTCCGGCTGCGGGGTAATTGCAGTGGAGAACCTGAAGTAAATGAGATACGCACAGCAGACTTTTTCAAAAAGGTTTTTCCACCTGCATCAATTGATAGAATGAATGTTTATATTTATTGAAACAAAATGCACTTAATTTTCTTAAAAAAAAATACAATATGTGTTTCCTGTTTTTTTAACTAAGGCATGCCAAGCCAGACAGACATAGATTTAGTCTGCTGACACGCAAATGAAACAAACAATCTGAAGCAACAGCCTGTAGATATGAGTTGTACAGTGTTAACCAATCATCTGCTCATATTTAAGCCACTGGGCGCAGCTTTTAGAAGCTGGAAATTTAAAAAGTGCCAGCTGGTGTACTACATAATCACAGCTAAGGGAAGAGAGCTACAGACTACTTACACAGCTAAGGGAAGAGAGCCACAGACTACTTACACAGCTAAGGGAAGAGAGCTACAGACTACTTACACAGCTAAGGGAAGAGAGCTACAGACTACTTACACAGCTAAGTTCGAAGCGCTTCTTGCGTAACGTGCAACAGAAGCAACAAAACAGACTCGTGAAAAGTCAGTTTATTCTCATGCGAGGCGCTCTGCCAGAATGTACAAAGGAACAGACTGCCAAATTCCTCCAAAATTACAAAGTCTTCAGAAGCAGAACACGGTATATAAATAACACGCTAAAACGTTGCTTTAATGCACTGTGCGTGACTGGCCAGAGCGGGCTGTAGGGGGCACAATGGAGCCTCCACTGCTGGCATGCAGGGGATCAATCAAGAACAAATCATCAAAACATGTCTTTTTAAAGCACCTTCAGGGTCATACCAGGAAGGTAAAAAAAAACCTCTAAAAGAACAATAGATGGTAAAACGTAAAAATGCAGTATAGCAAGTACCCACGTGGCCATGAATCAAGTGCCAGTAAAACAATGGGGATGTTGGTCTTAAATTCCTGAGAATTCCTGAGATTCAGTCACAATAGCCAAAGAGGCAGGAAGTATCTTTCCAAAAAAACAAAAACAGCAGTCAGTCTTATTTGCTAAGCTAAATTTAATTGGTTAGCATTCTTCTAAGAAAATCAGCTTCAGTATCCCCTGTGTGCAATTGATGCCCATTACTTAAATACACCCATTCCATCCATAGTCAATGTGAGTATTAGGTGGGCTTTTTGGGCAAATTACAGTTTTTTTTTTTTAATTTATTACATTTGAATCGTGTAAAAATGTAATGGTTAAAAAAATTAAAGGGGATGGGTACCGTATTGCTAATACTTATTCAGACTATTAATTAAACGCATAGGTCCCTTTAAGAAATTCAGGGTAACGGTTACGACGTCAGTTTCAATGAGAGGGACACGTCGGGCTCCCCCAGGAGCATCTTCACCTTCTCGTGAAACTTCTCCCTGTACAGATTGAACTCCATAATACTGGCCGGCTCTTCTTCGATCCAAAACTTATCGAACTCGTAGGCAAGGTAACCTGCACAAAATGAAGACATAAGAAAACAGTAAGGTTACTGCCTTGTGGATCTGGCTAGCCATTCCACACTAGACGGCGATCAGTCTCTTGGACAGGGAAACAAAGTGGGCTACGTCTCCCAGAAGTTTCCGTTAGCAACCTATTCATTTGCATGATTCCAACTATGTAAGTTGCTACCAGAGTTAGCAACTATACTTTTGGGAAATGTACCCCTGGACAAATGACCAATCGTGGTTCATACTGACTATTCCAAGGGCAGGAACATCCACCCTTCCCCCCTTAGACTTCTCACCCCAACCCCCTGCCCACTCACAGTAGAGCTGATGGAAGTGCTCCAGGGACGGGCTCCCGGCCACAGTGTTGTAGAGGTGGGGCTTGAGAGCGCCGCTCTTCAGGAGACTGTAGGCCATCTCCGTCAGGTTGATACCGACTATGGCGTAGGAGTAACTGCCAACGCAGACAAACAAACTCCGGAGGCTAGCGGGAGGCCCGCCGAGGACAGAGACCCGCAACAGCAAGACCGTACACGTGTGCTGGCCGCACTGCTCAGATGTGTGGGAGGGAGCGGCCATCTTACCCTAACTTGGGGTGATTTGCGTGTGACAGGACCTGCCGCGATAATTCTGTGTATCGCTCACTAAAGAAACTGTAAAAAAAAAAATCACAAAATTAGAAACAAACCTAAAACATACACCAAGCACCAATTTTATTATTATTACTTATTTGACTAGCAGCAACACTTGATTGATCCCAAGGGAAAAAATCTCTTTTACCTACCTAGTCTTGCTCTCCACGACCCACAAAAACGCATGAAAGCAAGCTTGGCTACAAAGGGCAGCCACCTGCAGTGGCACCCATGAAGCTGGGGGTTAAGTGTCTTTCTCAAGGGCCCACAGACATGTGGCTATTCCTGAGGCTTCGCTTGAACCAGCGACCTTCTGATCACATGCACTGTGGCGTAGCTCACTGAGCCACACGCTGGCCCCTAGCCATTTTAATTTTCTTAATTTATTAAACATCAAGAATCAGAACTGGTAAAATTGTTTTTCCCCACAGTCCTTTTTTCCCCTGTTTGAATGCTAATTAACTTTAGCCACTGTAGCATCAGTATGCAGGTCACATGTCTCGCACTCACACAAGATTGGTTAAGCCCAGCATGCCCATTCCTCTAAAATCAGTCTTGGGGTCATCGCCTTGGAAACCAATATCTCCCCACTGCTTAGTAATTCTGGACTGCAGCTTCACAGAAGGCATCAGCAGATCCCATAACTGCAAAAGAAATGCTAGCTAAGCTTCAACCGGCTACACCGACCTCATGGGCACCAAACAGCACATCAATAGCACATATGTATGAAGTTAATGCCTAGAAATACATATCACAATGTTATGACAAATGTTGTTTTCGTGATCATTAATCAGAGAGAAGATTTTCCGTGTCATCTTGCAAATGTAGCGGCTCTGAGCTCTACATTTAAATCTGTCGGCAAAAAACAGGTCCTACCTTCAAAAGCAGCTCCTCATGCTCCTTTTTCTCAGACTCAAACACCTGCTTTCTGAGGTCCTCCACATACAAGTACAATTTCCTGTATCCATTTATTTGGAGTAAACAAACCTTCAGGTTTGTTTTAAACCTAAACCATAAACAGCACATTCTATCATTAGTAAACGATAGCTTATATAAAAGCTTTTTTTTAAAAAAAATCTTAGGCCTAATTACTCAAACGGGGGATTCTGTGAATTTCGGGCACCTTGCTGTGAATCTGTAAGCTCTTACATGGGATCTTTCTCCGGTCTGATGTTCTTCTCCGCCATTATAGCATTGACACACTGCTCTAACCCACTTTCTTCAACATTGATGGCCGTCCGTAGTGTCTATCGCAAGACCGATTACAGCGGGGGAGATGGAGAACCGGTTTTGTTTTAGAAAAGCAAACAAGCGTGGCATGTAAAGTGTCACAAAACAGAGAAAAGTTATTTCCAAGCAAAACAAAAAAAACAAAAACTCACCATGCTTTTTGAGCATTCAAGAGAATATTCTGTAAGTGAAACAAGAGCCATATTAGGATAAAGGTCTGACTGACAACGCCCTACTTTTCACCTCCAGGGCAGAAACAAACGTACAAAACACACGAACAAAGAGTCCCAGCCATTGTCACGGTCACTGGCAGTCTCCTCACCTGCTCTGCTTGTCCTTGCCCCTCCCTGCCTGTAACCATCGCAAATCCTTTGGAGCTCACATTTTCCCGTTATCTGTCTGAGGAACCACTTCAACCACAACCGAAAGAGCGAACTGTACAAGTACTGCCAGATGTACCCCAGCATTCTGTAGGACAGACAAAACAAAAAGCACATATATTCAGTTTTAATCCAACATTTCTTAAAAGAAAAAATGAAAATAACATGTATACATATTACAATGAAAAATACTGCTACAAAAAGCATGTAAATTTATTTTGAGATTAAAGCAAATGTATGCATTTTGATTCCATTCATTTGCATGCCACACCAAAATATGCGCAATCAGTCCATGGCAAGGCTATTCAAGTCACGGTGTTCAGGGTTGAGCCCAGCTGATTTTCCAGTTTTCCTTTACCTGTGAACCAGGTGTGAAGCCCCAGCCAATCACCAATAAGTAATTACTAAACTAACTACCTGGGAGAACTGAAAACAAGGCCTGAACTTGGAATCGAGGGCCAGATTTGGAGAGCCCTGGTCTATCGACACGTGTACCCCAATGATGGCTCCTTTTTAAGCTCTCCACGCGCCGCTCTCCTCCTGACGTGTCCAACTAGCGCTATTCGTTACTAAGAGACATAATGGGCGGTGACTGTAATGTATGACAGATCCTTAATCACCATTAGTTATAACACTTTGTGACCATCCTAACTGTGTGGAAGCGGAGGCAAGTAAAGGTAACCTTGCACCCCCAGGGCGGTCGTAAAATCTTGAGACGGAGAGCACAGCTAACAAATGCGCACCATAGTTCTTTACAACCAAATTTGTGCAAGCCATATATTT
Organism: Pollimyrus isidori; assembly: GCA_019775955.2. Lineage (NCBI taxonomy): Eukaryota > Metazoa > Chordata > Actinopteri > Osteoglossiformes > Mormyridae > Pollimyrus > Pollimyrus isidori. Next base: position 1,141,267 of record JABFDZ020000087.1, on the reverse strand, counting down.
AGACTTTACGGCAAAAATTACAAAGAACTTCTTAGATAATAACATGCTGAAATGCAGTACTACTTGACTTTCTACTGCATCGAGCATACCAAAGAACATCTTCAAAGAATCCTATTTATATAAACTTTAACCGCTCATGAGTTACTGGAAAAGCACAGCACAAGCGACTGCCTCGCTCCATTACAGTTCTGGATAAAACGTTAGCTAGCAGTAGCAGGCTGATTCATAATAGTGGGCTAAAATTCACTCCGCAGCACCAGCGGGTGTGTATAGCCAGCAAACCAGCAGGCAGCAGTACGATCCTAAACCTTCAACAGAAATGAGATACCTGAAGCCCAGTCCGGCCGTACACAAAAGTGGGGGTAAATAAATCCGCTACTAAGTTCCAGTTGCCTGCTGTTTTGATTAGCATCCGAAGCTTGGGAGCCCGGAAACAAAGCCGGAAGCGGCCGCGTCTGACATGCGCAGAAGCGACGGTGACGCATCTAGTTGCCGTGGTAACCCATAATGGGAACGCTAATTGATGCCGCTGGAGTGCGGAGCCTTTCTCCCCCTTGGCCTTTTTACAGCTCGCCTTCTCTTCCCTGCAGTGTCCCTTTAACATCGACCTTGCCAGCCAGCCTTATTCGCTCGGTCTAACTAACTGTTAAGGGGGAAAATAAGCCGAATCATGTAATGCAAAAATCTACACGTGGCATTACATAGCATCTTTGTTTCCTGACCAGTATTTGGGGTTTTTACCCTAAACATTGGTTATTTTGAATTGCTGCCTAAATCAGTACAGGGTGCAAGGATATTTATTCAATATCCACCAGGGGGCGTAAATGTGCTTTTATTGACCTTTACTGGTAGTTATATTGTTTGCACTAGTACTGTGTACGGGACTACTGCAGCATAAGAATAATTAAAGTTGGCTCAGATATTCGTGAATCTGTTATTTGTACTGTGTGGTCAATTTTCAAATACAGGACTATGAACTAACCTACAATTTTTGTGATTTTTGAATGGAAACCCATGCTTTATTCAACCCGATCTCGTTCAAAAATTATTGTAGTGTTTCAGTCCAAAGACATGCAGTTTGGCTAGCTACTATCTAAAATGACCCATAGTTCAAACTATTTATTCACATTTAAATTTCCACAGTAATCTAATCTAGCTAAGATTCTACATTAGGGTCAGTACCTTTGCAAATCTTTCAGCCTAAATAAACTGTGGAAGCTCCTTGACAGAAACCTCTCTCACAGTGAGTAAGGTTAAACAAATTTGTTGCTGTAATCATGTAATGACAAACCAAGGCTAAATAAACCTCCCCAGTCTGTGTAGGATGATCCAGGAGCGCCACCAGGTGGTGGAGTTGACCTGCAGCTAACACCATTATTTTGTCCAAAATCCTGAATACTGAACAGAAGGCCTACATCTCAGCAAAAAGAGAGACTAAAGAGTTTTTGCTGTTAACATTCTGGATTTATACTGAACTTGTCTAAATTCCTCTTCTCAGGCTGTGTTGGATTCTGGTTATCCTGGACTGGAACCCTGCTTTTGTGATTAAATTGATACTGAACAAACACCATTAATATGTGTGCATGTCCAGATAAGGTAGACCACGGGTAAAGGGAAGAGAAACGCTGGATATAAGTCAGGAGAAAGTGGAAAGACCAGATTAAGGAAGATATCATTAAGCCTTAATGATTAAGGCGTAAGTAAAATGAGTGGATGCTTAACACCCAGCGACCACCAGGGGTCTCCCCATCTGATCAGCCTGTGCTGTGTTTATGTTGCACCACATCTCCTCTTTAATTGTGAATACAATGGCATATTGTCATGTTATACTTTGATATTTTGCAGTGTAGTTATGTTATATTTCTGTAGAATATAGTCTGATATACCTCAGTACTGGAATAAAATCCATCTTCCCTGACCCCTTATTTCAGTCAGATTCATGGGACGGCAGAGGTCAATCCCGAGTCTTCCGTCTATCGAAAACTGCAGTATACAAGTCTGTGAATGTAGGACACCCAGCGACACTCCGAGATACATGACTGCCACGCCTTCACTTTGCACGCTTGAGTCTTTCTCAATAATTTTATTCATTCCCTTGGCCCCAGTTTTGTCAGAATAAAGCCAGGAAGTAGGTGACTCTTCAGGGCCATGTCACTGTTTTTTTGGTACAACTCCATTAAGCACTGTGCTGGACTCCATAATCTCAGAATGACATAAACCCTACTGCCTCTCGATAGCAGCTCGCTGGTCAGCTGTATGATTTAACATGGCAGTCAGCAGGGAAGTGCTTTGTTTGATTTAAGTCTAGCTGACCATGGGTGTCCTTGCCATGTTCAAAGGCATGATCTGAGTGACCACGCTGCTCCTGGGAAGAGCACTTTAGTTAATTGAGCCACTTAAATTGATAGAGTATGAACATAAATTTTTAATTTGAAGCCTCACAGGAGATGTTAGCAGTTTGGGCTGAGTTCTTTATATGTGGTTGGCCAAAACTGTTGTACTGCCAATTTTACCCATCTTTAGGGGTGGATATGCACAGCATCGGGGTTTCATACTTCCAATACAGGGGTTAGAATCCCAACCCCAATCTGTGTTTTTGAAGTATGCATGTTCAGCTTGGAGTTTCCTAAAACATGTATGAATATTCAACAGCTTAAATATTTTGGGAATACTTGTATGTGGATCCATTACCTAAAAGCAAGCAGTCACCATTACACCAGTGCATGATCCATTCATACACTCTCCACGTTCTGGCAGCTAACCGGAATCCTTGGGGACATGCGTGACTGAGCCGTCATCTAGCACCCGCTCCCCATGCTGACTTGTGGCCCTTATCGCTCGCGCTGCTGCATGCAGGGCCTGGAACCCGCTTCTCGGAAATAAGTGAAATGTGACGAGCAGAAGCGTGTCCGCGTGCCGGTGTGCCGCCCCTCTGCCTCGCGGACGGAATGCTGCAGCACGTCGCCTGCCTGCAGCTCGAAACGGCGGCCAAATCTAGCGGGCACTGCAGCAGCCCCTGACACTGTAGGGTTTTTCACATACATTGTCTTCATCCGAAGGAGGCAAAATACGTGATCTAAATGAGATACGCGGTACAGATACAAAACAAATCAATGCGTTTACAATCGCAGAGTACCGATGCTTCGGGGTGTAAATATACGAAAAACAATAAATTTTAACACGGTAGCTCTCAGACGATGCTGAATTACAAATTCATGTCAGGAGCTTATTATGAAACAGGTGTTTACGAATATGTTAAACAGCACCAATACCACCATGTGTTTCCGTCCCGTTGAGGTTGTATTTCTCTACACAGTGCGGTGGAGATTGAATCCGTCCCACATGAGAGTGCTGAGGTTGGGCTATGTGATACATGTAGGCCTATGTATGATTTCCTGATGGGTATTGTAAAAAAAGTTCGATGTAACAATTTATGTGAAAGCCCCATTCGAATTTGACAGCAGTGGGTCTGCGCGCTCGTACATCTCAGAGTAAATCAACGAACGTTGTGACCTAATTATCATTTCCTATCCTGTGGTTTGGACCACATTCAGTCGCCCTCCGAAAGGCGTGGTTTCGTGACACTGACGTCCGCCTCAGTCTTTCATTGATATGCAGCTGAGTGCCTTATAGCCGGACAGACACAGACAAACGATGCTTAAATAGCGCAGTAATCAACATCAGAATTACCGGAGACGCGGGCAGAAAAGGCAGCTCCACGTAAGCCGTCCCTCATTTGCGATTCACTGGCATCCGATGGATTTCATCTTAACAATGAATTCGTCCGCAAGGTCAAATGAAGCTTTGAAGCCGGCTCCTGGAAATCTAACGTTCAGTGAGGTGGGTTTGGTTTCAATAATTCATATAACTCAAACATAATTGGTTTGATTATCTTTCTGTCTAGTTGCCTAACTTGTGTGCCAAATGCGAGACATTGCACTCGCAAAATAAACTCTCTTTTAATTTATTGCACACTACTCGTGTGATACCATGATCTTAATTTTAATCCGGGTGATTTTAGTCTGGTAAAAGGGTTGATAAATTTTGTAGACATGCTTGGTGTTCGTAGAGAGTACAAGCTTTGATTTGTGTCCAGAGCATCTATAAATTCAGTTCAGTTTACCTTCTTTACAGTTCCCAATAAATTGTTTGTACTTCTATCCAGTATTTACGTATTTTTTCCCACTACATAAATTAACATTCAGCGTTAATTTGCAACCTTGAATCGTCGTTTTCCTTTGTCGACGAATTAATTAGAAGTATTACGTAGCCCACAAGTCCTACATTTCGAAAGGATAACTGGAATATCAAAATGTTTATAAAGTCTAGCATACAAAATACTATATATAATAGCGTCGATCTGGGATATTAACCTATACAAACGTACATAGACATTAATGTGCATATTGCTATCTGCTTGCCAGATGCCGGGCACGTGTGAAATACGTTTCGGCAATGAAATCGAACCATAAAATTAGGATTATGCAAAGCAATATACGCATACGGTATCATTTTCACTCATTTCAAAAGATACAATAGATTTGGAATATAATGTTTGTGGAAATAGCATCATTTTTCAGTGCGTTTAAAGCCAGAAACGTCGTTTAAATTTACAACACAAAACCAATAGGCTATGGGCTGGAAAATGAATAATTTCTCAATTATCGATTAATACATTTTTAAGGTACCATCTGCAATTCGTACACTTAAAGCAAACAACTGTATGCATTAACAGTTAGCAGCTAAATGACAAGCACGTTTTATTTCAAATAGCAAGCACTTTGCGAAAGCACGAGGAGCGTTTTTTTAGTATGTAGCAAGGCTTTCCGTGCCGACCTACATCATACTCTGCGGATCCTGCGGATCCTGGAGCATCTCCTGCTCTTTGTTTTTCTTAAGTAAATTTACTTACTGTTTAGTACCCTTGATGAAATGGAATGCACTTGGATGGATGCGAGTGTTTTGATTTCGACACCAACTTCCAGCTGTCCATGGATTTGTGGGGAAAATAGACGCAGTGCCGGTTTGCACGCCCGCTGACCTGGGCAGTCGCATGTTGGGCTGAACGCGCGTCGTCCGACGTGGAGAGTCGATACGCGCCTCGCGGCAGTGACCGCTACTCCATTTTACTGCCACTAACCTATTTATTTTCTCAGAGGACACACTTTCGGGTACGTTGCTGCAAAATGCTATCTGGTCAGTCCTTTATGTGGGTGTCACACAGATGATGCACCAGTCAAGTCTTAGGGTTGGTTTCTCGATGGGAATGAAAATGAACACTAGTCACCTTTGGTGTCTCCATCACTTGATAGGAAAAGCAGTAAAATATTGTTTCTGAAACTGGGCAATATTTTAAAGTGACGGATCTGTTACTCAGGCTAAACTCATCCCTCAAATCCCAGATCCTACATACCGACGGACTGTCTTAAATCTCACTTAGCCTAAATAGGTAGCTGTGCACCTATTAAATTTCTTATGATTCGGTGTCCGTCGAGTTAATTCGGTGTCAGATATTTTAAGAGGTGCTCTCTTGCTTTTAGAGTTGTTCACTTTTTTCAAAGATTGGCCTACCCTACTTTTAAACTTATATAGTTTATTATTTAGAAAGTCGTCGCAGTATTTACGATCTATGCGTATGTCTAGTTATTTTAAATATTTACTCATTCCGGTCTAAAATGGTGTTCTATGATTGGTTAAGGACTGTTGACTGCAATGTTATTGGTAATCAAAATTCAGCTTCCGCACGCCGAAGGACGTAGTAAGAATAATAAGATGCCAAACAGTAATGACATCATTTAGGTTAAAGTCTGCTGTGGCAGGAATATGGAATGTCATGTGGCAATAAATACCCACGAAGTCACATGAAACGTGTCCTGCACCAATGACATCCAGATTCCATCTTTTTTCATTGAGGGAAAATTTCTAGAATACTTAAGCAAACAATACAATGAAGGTTTTAACTTGTACTCACGAAATACACGTTTATTAAACATCTGCCTCTCATGATTAACTATAGACTCAACTAGACTATTTGTTAACTGTAAGCAAATTGAATTTGACTTTTTGGAATTATTTGACAACCATATGTGGGTTAGAGAATTTTCTCTTCACTGAACTGTCAGATGTTATGTTATTTCAAACAAAAGCAGGTTATCTAAAAAGGTCAATCTCGCCTATGACATGATTAGGTCTTTATGTTCCTCAGCTGCAGAGGGGATTTCTGAAGTCCTTGGTTTTGCAGGAGGTGACTTTCCCCCTGTGTGTGTGGGGCCTTTCCAGCCTTACTGGAGGCGTTTGTGCTGCCAAAGCTGCGACAGTGTTATCTGGACACCGTGGCTGTCACCTCCGTCACATTGATGCAGCAATTTGCGTCTAGGCTCCAGAAGAGCCGGACACGCCCCCTAAGACCACCCTGCGTGGCAAGACAATTGGGCTTGGATTGAAGATCATTGCCAGGCCCAGAAACCCATACGCTGCACGTCCCACTTTCAGTTCCATTTCAGCATTTCAGCATATATGCTACTCTGGGACTTCAGTGTTAGGACACGGGGACCACTGGGTCTGTGCGTTCTCCCCGCAGCTCATTTAAGGTTCTCTTGCGGAGACTGTAGGAAGCACAGGACAAGCTGGCTGGAATGGAGAGGACTGTGTGATTGTGCTGAGAATACTGGCCATTCTCTGTTAGGGATACTAGGGTCTGGCCAGAGGAGGAGGCCTGTACACAATGCAAAGTGGTGATGCATTGTGGGTCACCGTATATAGCAGTTTTCATCAGGCTGCGCTGGAATGACATAAACCCTACTGGAATTCACTCTGATGTTTGTTTTCTGCTTCAGGAAATCCGACGTGGAGGCAGCTGTTGACTTCTGAGAAGTACAGTTACCCCCTGGATCCCTTCGCTTTTTCTGTGACGTAAACGGGAGTTGAGAATGGGGACTGTTCCAAATCCCAAACGGACCACTACGGTTCAGCTGGCCCCTCAACTAGCTGTCAGCAACTCCTTGAGAAGGAGGGATTCAAGCACCATCCCGGAAAGGGAGAGGAACCAGAACCTAACATCAGCGGTGACATCAAAGTGTAAGCAGGGCGAGGAGAGCTCAGAACCACTGAGCACTCTCACGACGTGCAAGCCTCTGGAGAGTGGAAAGTCACGGGCGAGGTGCCCATCTTATCCAAGCAGACCCGCAAGTGGCAAGCTGGAGAAAGATGAGGAGCCAGGGGCTAGTGAAGGCCAGACGGGTCAATGCCCGAATGACGTGAGGAGCAGCTGCGTGGATAGTAATGCTAATCTTACCACATTAGCCACTGCTGGGAGAGTAGATGCTTCTAAAGCCGGTCTGCCTGCATCAGCTGCACCATCAAAGGTCGATACACCGACGGACAGCAAAGGAGCGAAAGCTCCATGTTCTGAAGAAATGTCAACAGAATCAAAAGCACAGAACCTCAGAACGGATGCGTGTGAAGGGTTGCGGAACAGTAACGGTGGATCGGCCACGGCTCTGAAGTCAAATCGCAACTCGGATCGCGGCTCAAGTCCGCGGAGTAGCCCTTCAGAAGCATCCCACGTGCAAGGGAATGCAAACAGCACCAGGGTGGGCTCAGAGGCAGACACGCCGCTCTCCCAGATCTCAGAGGGTGGCGCTATTCTGCCTGGCATCTCCACCTCTCTGGTCTCCAGCTCCATGTTTCCAGAACCCCCCCTACAGAATGCAAAGACGGACGGCTCTGGAACGTCTTTGGTGGGTCGTCAAAAATCAGAAAGCAAAACAGGGAACAAGTCGTCCGACAATTTGAGAGATGGGATGTTTGCGGAACACCGGCACGTGGCAGAGGCCGCAAAAAAACCACTACAGCCCGTGGGTCCTGGGATGGATGTAAAGAGTCTAGGAGGCTCCAAGCCCATCTCCAAAATGGATTTGCCATCAATGGTTTCACCAAGCAAGAACCCCACATCTGAGGGGCAAAGACACAATGGAGAATGGTCTCCTATGGATGTGGGGAGCAAAGCTATCAACGGTAAGGACACCACTGCAGAGCAGAAGCAGGCAAATCTGCAGGGGCGCCAGAAGCAGTATAGGGAAGCCGCTACCATGACAGCCTCCGTGGAATGCTGCCCACCATCCGTGAAGAGGTGCCAGGATGCTGAGGTGCAGGCGGTCGCCGATGTCCGTAGCCAGTCCGCAGGCACCAGCCCGCATATGATTCCCTTCGCAGTGCCACACAAGCCCACCAGCACCGCGAAGGAGGAAGCAGAGAGCCTCGCCATCGTCTACCGGGCAAATACAGAGTCTCTGTCCTCCGACGAGATGTCGGCAGGGGGCATGGTCTTCTGCGATGCAGGGATCCAGACGCTTGTGGCCACACACATCCACACGGGCCTTCAGCACCGTGCCAGCCTCCAGGCTGTAGACCACTTAGCCGAGAAGGTCAGATTAGAGGCCGGTTTGTGTGCTAACGTCAGCACCAGCATCAACCAGTGTCCAAGTTCGGCCTTGCAGGAGGACATCGGACTGGGGTCCAAATCGAATGAATCAGGGCTTCTATGCAACATCCAAAAAGCTCCTCTGCCCTTGCAGCCAGTTTATCAAATAAACATCGAGTCTCACCCACCATCTGACAGCGACCTGCACAATAAAGGGTTACTCACAACAGCCCCGACTGCGTCTGTGGCACATCCTAGTGGACATGCAGCAGAAGTGTCAGACACAGGTCTGCCCGTAAAACCTGCAACATCCAATCAGGCGGTTCAGGCCATCACTGCCTCACCACCAAAGGCAGCTGAGGGTCCCTCTGCTGTACCGCCTGCCTTACAAATGGACCTTTGCACACAAACCGCACCTCCTTGCATGAAAGGCAATGAATCAAAAGTGGATGATCCACCTCAATTAAATAAGCTATTGAAGGGAGATGGGGTAGAGCTGAGGAAAGATGGAGCCGTCAAACAGGCAAATCACCAACGAGGCAACAAGCCCGACCGAGAGACGGCCGCGAGCCGGGGTCCGGTGGGGCAGAAGAAAAGAGAGCAGGACAAGCGGAAGAAGGACACAGAGGCCGCGAGCAAGTCAAACAAGGGGAAGAGCATCCACGACGTGGTGTGGGACGAGCAGGGCATGACGTGGGAGGTATACGGGGCCTCCGTTGACCCCGAGTCCCTCGGCTTCGCCATCCAGAGCCACCTACAGAACAAGATCAAGGAGCACGAGAATCAGACGCTGTCCCGGAGCTCACTGCGCAAGTCCATCTCCTCACAGGCCTCGCAGGGGCGGAAGCCCAAGCGCGGGAACCGCAGCCTTTTCCGCTCCATGCTGCGGAGTGTCCGCCGGCCGAACTGCTGCTCGAGACCACCCCCCTCCTCGGTGCTGGACTGAACGATGGATGGCAGGCGGCCCGCATGGTGCTGTCTCTGCCGTAGGGATGCTGGTACAAGAGACTACTCCCAGCGTCCAGCTGAACTCGTATGTCCGAGGAATCGGCCAGTCAGGAAAGAGGGTGTTCTGCTGACTGTTTTATAACCAGTTTAGATCATACCACTTGGGGGGGGGGCAAAAACTTTAACAGTATTTCAAAAACAGCAATAATATGTAGCAAGCTGCATGTGAATTAGTGCTGACAGTAGATCCCCCTCCCCCGCAACACGGACTTGCTCCCATTCCACATAGTACTGTGTACCATTCAGCAAATAACTTTTACACACCTTGTATGACTAAATATCGCATTGCTCTTTACAGTGGAGTGTATGAATTTGCTTAACGTTCCCCCGGGATTTACCGAGTACCCTGATTTATATGTCAAATTGGTAAGATTTTTTATTTCACGTTTCTCTTTGGACTTATTATTGTTATTTTGTCTGGATGAGAAATAGACCACCTTTTCAGCTCTGTGTTTGTCCCAAAGCCGGCCTCCGGACTCGACGGTGCTGAACTTAATCTCAATTCATTTCTTTAATTTCATGTAAACACAGAGTCATTTCCCCCCACACTGAAAGAGGAGAACATATTGTACAACCCTCTGGTCTCCTAATTACAGCCTGATTTTTGACTAAGTCAGTCAAAAATGAGTGAGTCAGTTATGCATCCGAAACAAAACCCAAACTGCCAAAGTCTGTTTCTCTAAGATAGTTTAAATGTGACAGACTATCATATAAATCACTCACACACTCTACCATGTATCACTGTTTATCTTTAAATCCTAATAAATGCGACATTGATGTTATCAATTAATTTCCTTCCTTTTATTTATTAGGGTTTTTTTAAGTTATATGTTTGACTAGGGTCCTGCTTGCTGCTACAAGTTACACTTGTGGTGAATGTATAACTCTTGGGGTATTGGCTATGATCACAGAGATGAATATTGATTCAACATCTTCGTGGTTTATCTGATTTCCTCGGCTTTGGCAGCTTTAAGACTAGGATTAAGGCCTTGGTGCATCTTTCACATGCATATTTAAAGCAGTATCGATTTGTGAAATTTTGAGGAGTTTTAACATTGGTAGCTTTTTGGAACTGTGGACACAGGGCCGGGTATTAGCTGTAGGCTGAAGAGGCAGGCGCCCAGGCTTCCATAATTACCCGGGTTGTGGAGAAAGCAAAATGATCATCGGTTTTCTTGTTGTTATGGGGGGGGGGGGGGGGGCCCCAGAAACGGGAGGGGCGGGCC
>JABFDZ020000087.1:1109975-1124044 GCA_019775955.2 Pollimyrus isidori | reverse complement strand
ATCACATTTTATGACCTATCTGTGCAGAAATCTGTATAATTCCAAAGGGTTCACATACTTTTTCTTGCAACTGTATAATAATAAGTAATACTACATAATGTTTAAGAATGTGATTACTTTTCATGTTCAGCTGCCCCTATGAAATGCTGGGCCCTCCAGGTTGTATCTTTGAAAATGCATCCAGAAACTGAACGATAATTAATGAGCCAAACAAAAATGATAAGGGTGCATGGGAAGAAGCTTTCTTCCGTTTTCTCAGGCAGCCGTGGGGTGGACATTGAGGAGTGGGCATGAGATTGATGGCAAGCGTTTCATTCAAACCTCGTACCCCTTGCCTCCGTAATCAGGTTGCGTTTTATTTGATTTAACCATTAATGAAAGAACTCTGTCATCCTGGGGAGGACAAGGTCCAGCCAATCACAGTCCAGCAGGAGCAGGCCACTATAAACCTAGACCGCATAGCGCCTCAGCCAATCACAGTCCAGCAGCAGCGGGCCACTATAAACCTAGACCGCATAGCGCCTCGCCTCCTCTTGCATCGGGACGCCGTCGCCGCAACACCATGGCAAAGAGTAGCCGCCCCACTTCCAGAGGCTTCTCCACCTTGGAGAAGTGCTTGATAGCCCTCTGCGTGCTCTTTACTGGGGTGTGCATCGGACTGGTGGTGGTCTACGTTGTCGAGAACAAGAAGTCTTCCAGCGGAAATGGTGAGTAACCAGTAAGGCCTTGGCATTCAAACCTGAGGGCAGCCAAAGTAGCCCAAAATAAGCAAAGGCCTTTGCCGTCGAGGTACCATCCCGCCTGGGCTGTGGATAGGTGCACCTGGGTGAATATAAGTTATATTATATTATGCGTCAATGGCAGACACGGCACAAATATTACTTATTACTGCTATCAGTGCTATCACTGATATCAGTTCTGACTGCAATACTGTGAAATTAACCTCTTAGTACTGGTATTAGGAATAAACATTCCGAAGCAGTCTGATGTAAAAAAATATCAGTTAAATCACGTAATGAAAGTTTGGTAGGCTGGAAACAAATCATGGCTGTCAGAGGGGAACTGGAGATACATTTTCAGGAGCTGCATGCCCTGCGTCAGCTTGATCCGACTTGGTGATCGGGGGCGGGGGGGTCAGCAAGACTGACTCTCCGTGATATGAACATCTGCCAAGGTCGTCCTTGGCCAGCTGGTCCCCCGAGCGGCCCGGAGACGGCAGCCGGGTCTCGCAGTGCTGGCAGGGGACCGACATGCCGGGTGAAGCAGCCCTTACCGGCCAGAAGGCATCCAGGAGCCTCGCCGGTTTGGGGCGGGGCGACAGCGGCCCGTTTGTCTGTGCAAGGGCATCCGTGTGCGATCTCGCTGACATGTATGTCATTACATACTCACGCACGCACCAGCTCTGATGTGTAACTATCTAAACTAAATATTAGTTTACAACACATTTAATTACATTAAATAAACTTTACTGACCCCAGGGGTAACATATTGACCCCAGCATCAAGCTACGTAGTGCACAGACAAGCATACAACTATTACTTCACCTTCCCGGATAAATGCCTTATTTAAAGCTTTTTGTATATGTCTTATGTTTCATATTTGGAAAGATTTTGTGGGTCACAGCTAAGGACTACACTCTGACACTCTGGGGGGCCAGATCCTAGTCGCTACGTGCCACACGGTGTCATGTCCCGCCCACAGCGCTCAGGGACGGGGGGGCTGGGGGCCACAGCTGTTGTGAGAGGAGTAACCATGCGTGTGTTCTGTTTTTGGTGGAGGTAGTGATGCCAGGGGGCAGGGGGGGGGGGGGGGTTAAGGTACCGTCTTTAGCTCCCATCCTCTGTGTCTGTTGCTCGCAGTAGAGATCAGGACTGAAGACCAAAAGCTTCTGACACCCAAAGGCAGAAGATAATTCATCTGTCACTCCTCTTAAATATCATATTAATATTTAATGATTAGTTCTGTACGATCCAGAGTGGAAACACCTTTTTCACTGCTCTCCGTTGATCTGTGCTTCGCGTGGGAGCCTTTAGATCTGCGCAAGACAAATAGATCAGCTCAGCCAACTTGTTAGCTGGCATACTGCACTTAGATAGCATACACAACCTAGATAAGATAACTACGCGAAATCAGTGGAATTATCAGTATTTCAGCATTTGGATTGGCCAAGACAGTGTTTTCTGGCCAATTGCAACCTTTGACCACACCTATGATCTGGATTGGCCCATGGAAGAGAATCTTGTTTGTGCTGAAGTGTAAAAACTGCTGAGCTCGGAATTGCTAGAAAACAGCATCATACCCTTATCAGACTATTTCAGTGTTTACGTAAGATTTTAATTAGACCTAAAAACACAGAAACAGCACACAGTGGCTTGGCAGAGTTTAGAGCTGAACATAAGCATATATTAGCTGTTAAAGGATATATTAACTCTCATTAAGGCCATAGCGGTTTTCAGTTCAGCACATGGCACAGTTAGTCAGGCAGATGTAATGGATAAGCTCCAAAGGCAGCGCTGGTGCCCCCACGGTTGTGGGTTCGAATGAGGTCCCAGGTCTTTGTGGGAGCGTTTGCTCATTCTCTCCACACGGGGGCACTCTTGGTGCCTTAGGTTCTTCAGATACACTATTTGGGGGAATTATTGGTGATTGGTGTATGTGTGAGTGGACCACTCTCCCATCCATGTTGTACATCAGGCTACAGCCCCCCACTGTGTATATGCAGCAAATTTATGCTATTGGTGCCATTGCACAACTACAAAGCGCCGTTAACTGTCCTGTCTGAACCTGAAGGAATGTTAAATGAAATGCCAACCTGCCGGAGGTCCGTCGTAATGTTTTAAAATGGAAAATAATAGTTTCCCTCCCAAGCTGGTAGCTCGAGCTAACAGACCTACACTCCCGCACATTATTTGCTGTGGCACAGAGCAAATCAGTTATAGTAACTCTTTCACACTCGCGAGAGTTAGGAGAGGAAGATCCCTGGCAACGTGATGATACAGGAATCAAAAATTAATGGTACTGAAAATGTACTGCATGGGATTGCACAGTCAAGACAGGCAGCTAACACGTGAGTGAGGGGTGGGCCAAAGACATGCCAAGATGCATAGATCCCACAGTTTAATATTAAAGATGCGTTATGCCCTTACATTGACAAATACTAAATAACATTAATATTTATATATAATGTGATTATTTGTAATTGAAATCATTGTCAGTATTGTTTATACATTTCTGGCATTTGTGTTGACTGCCAGTTTCCGAGATCTTTCAGCACACTCCAAAAATATTCCCCTTTAATTACTCATGGCCAACTTATGAATAACCGACCCCATAAATGTCAAATCTGCAAATCCAGAGGCGTGACTGTACTGACTGTACAAGCTTTACATGCATTTAAGTGCCGGTACAACTGTCTCTCGACTGGCAGAAATTGCTGCAGGAGCCGACTGTAAGATCTGTCACTCCGGGAAGTAACAGGCATTTGTTTACAGGGTCTGTTCTCTCATCTGCACTCACAGAGGCCGAGGTGGAGTCCCAGTGCGGCAGCCTGCAGCCTTTGCACGGTCCGTCGGGACAGTTCGCCAGCGGGAATCACCCCGGCAGCTACGGCAGCGGCATCAGCTGCAGCTGGCGCATCACCGTCGATCCAGACAAGGTGCGAGATAAATCCGTCCTGGCCTGACCCAAAAAGCCAGGCCGGATACGGAGCGGCTGGTGAAAATAGAAGCGTGTTCCCCCACGCTTGGCTGCCCATGCGCCCGCGCATATTAGCTCAATTATCTCCTAGTCGCATATGGCAGAGCAGACGTGGGATATGCCACTGTGCAGTTATCTCTTAGCATATGCGCAAACTGCGGCAAAGAAATAGCCGCATATGCATTGTGACATAGTGCTGCAGGGATGTATTTTATGGTTAATAAATGTATTGTTTATCTCAGGTAGCTGCTTCAGTGGGGATGATGTGTGGCTCAGCCCATTAGTCCTCTGTACTAGTAAGTGGAAGGTTGCAGATTCAAATCCCATTCTTAGCAAACTGGTCATGCTGTGTAAATGGCTGACCCTGCATTCATATGCAGAGCTTTGGTCTCAATTGTACACGTGTGTCTTAAAAGGAGAGCAAGATGGGACATGCGAAAAGCTGAAGGATTCCAATGTATCTGCGCTAATGCAAAATAATTACAAATTTGAAGAAATAGATTTTCAGACCAAAAAATATGGTTGCTATAACCAGCTAGCTGTGTAGCTTGCTTTAAGATAGCTGAAGGTCATCTCTGTAGAGATGCCACATACGGATCAGTGAGATGTGTACCTGCCTGGCTTTGTGATGGAGGCATGGGCAGGGCTAGTACTGGGAGCAGCCAATCATGGACAGACTCTCCCCTTGTTATGTTTCAGGTCATCCATCTGTGGTTTGAGGACTTTGCCCTGGAGGACTCTATCTTATGTCAGTCGGATTCTGTGTCAGTGAAGGACGACCTGGGGATGATTGGTGAGGATCAGAGGGTGCTGTCATGGCCGGGGGGGGGGGGGGGTCTAGCATCCTAAAAGGTAGCAGCTTGACACCCTGATGATATGAGGGGCAGCCACTGCACGTCCCTATGCGGTTACATTGTAGGATGTTGTGAAAATCTCCCCCCATTGTCACACATTTAGAGGCCCCTCCCTGTGATTATTAACAAGCCTCTCCAGTCACCATGCAATCTGAAACACGCTTATTCACACCCCCCAACCTCCGAACGCTCACTCTCTCAATTTCCTTTAATGTTGCCCATTTCCTTTAATGTTGCAGGCTGTGGTCGGAGTTGGGTCGGGCATCCAGAATCGCTCTGTGATACTTTACCCGACTGTTTTTTCACGTGAATAAAGGCCATGGTGATTAGCAGGGAGCAAAGCATGCAGTCGATGGAGAAAACGTGAACAGCCGAAGGCGGGATGGGACTTGTGTTTAGCTGAGCTGTCACACTTTTTTAACCTTTGCAGGAAAGTTCTGCGGATACTTCAAACCGAAACCGATCATCTCCTTGGGAAACACCTTGACAGTGTACTTCGACACCAACGAGCGGGGCACAGACACGGGTTTTATAGCCCGCTACAGCGCCATGAGCCCAGACCGTACCGCGGGTAGGCGGCCAGCGGACCCGAGTCATGTGACACGTGACATGTAACCGGAACAATGAGTGTCGCCTCTGGGGCCAAGAGGACCGCAGGCTTAGTTACAGGATCCTGCTGATGGGTGGCGTGATCGGGGCAGTGACAGGGGTGGAGGTATTTCCCATAGGCGTCTGAGAAGCTGAGGCGATTTCCGTTTCTGCTTCCAGAAATAGCCGGAGCAGGCGGCCACCTGCAAGGTAGCCAAGGGGACCTGCAGACCCCAGGATTTCCTGAGAAGAACTATGAAGATGGGGTCACGTACCAGGTACCACCCGGGCGTGGAACCCAAACACACCTTATATAGCCGTATGAACCTCCAAATGAAATGGTATCACTGCTGCCCAAGAGTTTAGGAATGTCATTCCACTTCTCAGTATCATACAAATAAAAACTATTTACCACTGCCACATTAAGCTTCTTTGATGATGGGAATGTTATAAATTATTAGACGGGAATAAGGTTATTATTACAGTGGCTCACTTACTTAGCAGACACTGTTACTCAAAGCCGTCGAGACAGATTGCGATTTTTATGTCTATTTATGCACTTGAATAATTTAACTCCAGCAATTTGGGTCACAAACCCCCTGAAAGAGGACAGCGCCGTTTCCGCGTCTGGAATCTGAACGTCTGGAGCCTCAGAATTGGAAGCCCTGTGCCAGCTTGTGTTAGAGCCGGGGTCAGCCTCCACACTTGGGGGGGGGGGTTTGCATCGTCCAATCAGCATGCAGCAAACAGACCAGTTAGCGAACAGCGAGGCGACCCACATTTGGTGTTAGCACTGATGCAACTGTTCAGGGAGCAGCCTAATTTTAAGATGGGGGGGATATTAATCCAAACATCGGTGTGTGTGTGTGTGCATTGTGTTTATATTACATTGTGGGGACCTATTATTTTGACATTGTGGGAACCATTTTCCAGGTCTTCACAAAGATCTGTGAATGCAATCAAAAAACTAAAAATGCCAAAAGTCTCGTATTTTGTTCATATATTTGTTCATATTTTGTTTGTATAAACCTGTGTGTGTGTATGTGTGTGTGTGTTCCTGGCCTTTTTTGGGAAAACCCTGAGTCTCAGATCCGGTTGCTGTGACGCTGTATACAGGAATCCCGCGCACCTCTTCTATGTATGACGCTAACATGTAAACATGTGTGATGTCACAGTGGAGGATCACGGCGCCGGGAAGGGCGAGGATCTGGCTCACCTTCTCCGATTTCGACCTGGTTCCCGAGGCCTGTGGTGACTTTGTAGAGGTGTACGATGGCCCCTCCTTCCTCGGTAAAGACACGTGACCATCCCTCCCCTCTATCACCCCCCACCGGCCAGTAAAACCCAGCTGAGAACCTCTGTCTGGAAACATAGATCCTGTTTTTTGGAAGCCAAACCCTTGTGGTGGCATTTAGAGCCACTCCTGCGCATTTGAGTCATAAACGGGACATGAGACTTTAGGAAACAAAAAATTCAGCACGTAAAACAATAGGAATGCCTGTGGCCTCATTCCGCTGCTGCTTCACAGCATCGAAAATTAATTGAAAAGACATTAATTGGAAAAACCGCACACCTGCTTTGAGAATGTCATGATTGAACGCCGCCAAGATTAAATGAATCATGGCATCAGCCCCACCGGTGAGTAACAGTCTGTACTTTTCGGCGCGATAATGGAGCCAGCGCAGTTCACCGGGTCCAGATGGCGAATGATCTCGGGCTGGATCCCCGGGGCAGGAAGGCTGAAGCCACACCTGTCGTTTCAGGTCGCTTTTGCGGCGGCTCGGTTCCAGGTCCGGTGGCCTCCGATAGCAACACCCTGACGGTCCGCTTCAAGACTGACTCCAGCTTCAACGCTCGCGGCTTCCGAGCAGTGTATGGCACAGCCCCGCCGGCCGCTGTCACCACCACCGCCCATACCAGCACCACCAGAACCACCAGCACCACCAAAATCACCAGCACCACTAGAACCACCAGCACCAAGCCAACAGCCACCAGCGATAAGCCCCACATGACTACGTTGATGCAGAGCAATGGTAGGATCTCTGCCCGGCATCGCATCAGCTCCACTGATTTAGCTCTCATTTTCGTATCCGTTCTCAGCATTTTAAGCTCATTTTCCACTTTTTCACCTTAGACTAATGATCCGTGACGACGGCTTGACAAGCGCAACATGCTTAAAGGAGCATCTTTATTTAAAAAACACACAAAAAAATGCGGAACTTCCCAGCCAACTCTTCTAACGCGATGATTTCCATCATTTGCACTGCTGTGCAGCTAATAGGCACACATCTGTCATTCTGTCCCCAAATGGCGTACACTGGGGCCTCGGCAGTGGGCCGGAGTGGTGGTACAGCCTGCAGGGGGCGCCCTTTGCCCACCTGACACAAACTAGGGCAGCATGGAGAGTAATAGTTAAAGGCCCACGGTCTAATCTGAGCAGCTTGCTTGGTCCCAGCTTCTATGTCCTTGAATAAAATAAAGAAAAGCCTCAGTAAAGCATACAGGTGTAAGGACTAAAGCTGTATTCATACTGGTATTTCAAGTAGAACCAGTAGTACAGTGAGTTCTCAGTTTACATTTAACATACGCTTAAAAGTAAAAAACGCATGATCATAAAATAACAGCATGCGGCATATCCTCAGGTGTGTTTTTTCCTGTTGTCACAAGTCAAAGTAGCAGCAGCCATTTCTAAGACGGCAAGCTCTCATCCAAAATGAGCGCTCTCTGTGTGACGCTTTTCCTCTGCCTAGACTCGGGCTGTGGAACGAGCAGCCTTCAGCAGGGCCGCAAAGGCACCATCAGCTCTAAGGGCTTTCCTGCACCATATCCGTCTGACCTGCTTTGTGTCTGGAACATCACCATCCCCGAGGGTCTGCTGGTGAAGCTGGAGGTCACAGACATGGCCGTGGTTGGGGAGGCAGGCCAGTGCGGCCCGGACAGACTCCTGGTGTCGGATGAGCTCCAGTCTCTCGGTACGTGCCTGGGGTAGCGGTTAAGGTACTCGAATAGTGTCCCAGAAGGGCAGTGGTTCAAATCTTAGATCAGTTGCTCCACCTTTAGGAGCTTATCAGTAATATACCTCACTCTGTAAAATTTATTGTCTTACTATAGCATCTGCCAGGACGTTACATAATAAAATTGGTCATATAATCCAATATGATTTGTTGACATGCCAAAAATGTATGTGTGATCTTCAGACTTTGACTTAATCAGACCACGGTTCTTTTTACGTAACGGTCCTGCTAATCTGTGAAGCTGTTGATCAGCATCTCGGCCTCGGGGCAAACATGCCGTTAATTTGTTATTCGCACCAGGACTTGTTATCTGCACCTTTGAGAGTCGAAGCGACGGCTGGAGCACAGAGCAGAGGGGTTTTCGGGGAGAGGGAGGAAGGGAGGATCGGTGAATTTTTCTGTAACGCTGGCTGCTAGTTGTGATGTTTCGCGGTGCATTCGCTTATCTCTCGGAAGTCGGAAATTCCAAGGTGAGTGACATCACATCAAACGATCTCCCGCTGGAGCTACGCAGCTTGGAACAAACATGGCTGCCCCCATGAATAAGTTGTCGCGCACTGATTTTTTATACTTTAGCAGATTTAGAGTGAGAGTTTTTTTTTTCGAGAGACAAACAAACAAGAAACACAAACTAGTCAAACCACATTAAAGGCTTTATAATTTATTAGACCCATAGCGATATTCTTTTTTCGAGATGCAAAGTACAAATAAACAAAAGACATTAACATGTCTGGCAAAAATCTGATACTGCATGTTAGGATACTGTTTACGGTCATGATATGGTATTCTCTAAGTCGAACCACATGCGATGTCATTTATAACTATTAATACATTTAACAAAATAAACATTTTTAAATATTTATAAGTTACAATTGCTATTGGCGATGCAAGCCACCGTATTGATATGACATCACAGGCGAATCTCGGATAAGAAAATTCCGCCCGATATCACCGTCAGAAAGGAGGTCAGGTTTCCAACTCGTGTTATCCGAATTCCGACTCAGAGAGAGCTGATCGGATGCAGGACCTGAGTCTTTGTGAGGGATTGCTGCTAGCTTTGACGATGAGCCGCAACCCACTTGCCCTACACATGTTGAAATTAATGCACATGGGTGGATGGATGGATGGACGGACGGATAGATGTCTTGGAAAATCCAACCTTCCTGTCACATGCGCTTAGTGCCTTGCCAGCTGAGACATCTCCTACCTAATGCCCCAGACAGCCTGAGAGTAACCTGAGAGTGGCATATTTCAACACAATTACTCACAGTTCTGTGCTTAATGAATGCAGCCACGCAGCTCCAATCAGTTCAACCCCGGCTGTACCTTTGAATGAGGATCTGTTAGTCTTCATCTCGATCGGTTTCTCCAGTCATTGATGATATTGCTCCTTGGCCACAACATACGTTTTGTAGGTTTGGTGGTAAATTTGATATAACACTGTACTGGAATATAAATTAGTTTTTATTTATTTGACACTTTTACCAAAAGTGGCATAACTCTGAGAAATTAGGGTCAGTCAGTCCCTGGAGCAATTGGGGGTTAAAGGTCGCCAAAGGGCGCAGCCATGAAATCCCTCTGGGATCTGAATCCACAACCTTCTGGTCACAGGTACAGCATCCTAACTAACTGAGCCACACAGCAGCCCAGAATAATGTTACTGTTTCAAAAGTAAATGGCAATGCAGTTATAAAGAATCCAGTTCAGCAGTTCTGGGTTTTGCCGTGAAGATGGTGAATGTGTTCACGCCCCGTCTGTGCGTTTCCAGGCGCCCACTGCGGCTACGTCCTCCCACCGCTGCTCATCAGCGCCAGCAGCCAGCTGCACCTCAGCTTCCAGTCCGACGCGCGGCTGGCCGACCGTGGATTCACCGCCTCGTGGGAGGCTGTGTACCCAGAAGACATAGGAGGTGACACGCCTGAGCCGGAGGCTGCAGGAGGGGGCGAGGGAGTATCTGATTTCACTACTAAGAAGATAAGGGGCCAGGTTTTCTGGTTCTGGAGGCCAATTAAAAAGTCCCTTCAGGGCCCTTTATCACCCCAGTGTATTAACTGTATGTGGCCAACAGGGGGAGCCAGGCAAATGCATGGTTTGAAAGCAAATAAACCTAAATGTATCGCCACAAAAAAATTGTGCTAAGCAATCTAAATAAGATGGTTAGTGCTTCATCCTACAGCATGCAGACCTGTGGTTTTTGTCATTAAATTGCACTTAATGTATGGTCCCAGGGATGGATTCATGTCCCATACTGGGTTTCTCCAGCCCTGTTCATCCTGGGACGGGATTCCCACTCTCTGCAAAGATTTCAAGTCCAGAGAGTACAAATCCAGACCAGGATTTTGTTTCAACCAACCAGTACAGCATAAAGAGTCTCAGTCACAGAGTACTCAGCAGGTGGGTTGAAACAAAATCTTGGTCTGGATTTGTACTCTCTGGACCTGAAATCTCCACCTCTATGCTGTAGCCCCAGATCAGCAGTCATGGAAACATTATAATTGCTTCTTTCTGCATGTCAGCAGTCCAGGGCTGTGGGGGTTTTTCCCGAGAGAGGACGGGGATCATCACGTCCCAGAACTGGCCCTTGAACTACGCCAACAACAGTGAGTGCCTGTGGATGGTGGAGGTGCCCACGGGGGAGACCATCACACTGACCTTCACGCACTTCGAGGTGGAAGAGGCGGGTGTCTTTCTGGGGAGGTGCTTCGACCATCTGCAGGTCTATGACGGCGCTGCCACGGGAGCTACAAGATACGGTAGGGAACCCCACGCTGGTAAACGACGGAACAACAAAGCGGACTGGCCAAAAACTGAATGGCTCTGAGACTGACATGACGGACTTTTGAATCCCAGGAAAAGTATGTTTACAGATGCACAGATCACCACGCCTTGGAATCGGGGCCTTGCAGAGCGACTGCATGCACTGAAAGAGTAGTTCTGAAAAGCTCCTGTTCTTCTGCTCCCCCCTCAGGTCCGTTCTGTGGCACTAAGCTCCCGTCCACCATCCAGACTACGGGAAACACCTTACTAGTTCGTTTCCACAGCGACTTCTTCACCGAGGCCAAGGGCTTCAGAGCCTACTGGACGACGGACGCCACTCAGCCGGCCCCCACAGACCCCCCGGTGCCTCCCAACCCCTGGGATGACATCATCATAGGTAACCGTGACATCCGCCCACCTGTCTCAGTCCTCTGGCGGACCCCCCATCTGACCTCCTATATCCACCACACCTCATTGACTCAACCCAGTTTCTCACGATCTAATGTTTTGTCTGTGAAGGCTGATCCAATCAGAAAAAAACCAAAATAGCAGATCTGGACTGTAACAGAGACACATAGAGGTTCCTACGAGACACGCCTGCTTCATAAATCAAAGTGAGAAGCCTGGGAAGGAGCTGTGGGGTCGTTTATAACATTGAAGCACTTTACAGCCCCGTTAATGTAAAGAGGACCCACTGGACAGTTTTTTGTAAAAGAAACCGTTAAATTGTTAAAGTACTAAACATTTTAAACCAGCTGTGGACAGTATGATGTGTCAGTATTTTTGGCAGCATATTGTCTGAAATGATAAGTAGTGTGGACAGTATTGTGTCTGAGATGGTAAGTACTGTGATTAGTATTGTGTCAGATGGTCAGTACTTTGGTCAATATTGCGTGTCAGATGGTTGGTACGGTGGTCAGTATAGAATCTCAGATGATCAGTACTGTAAGTATAATGTGCAGTATAGTGTCTCAGATGGTCGGTATTGTGGTCAGTATTGTGTCTCAGATGGTAAGCATTAAATATCGCTTTACTTTGCCAAATCCAAAATTACTTCCTGATTATCCAAAGTGGCCACCAACTGGGCTGTTTGCAGTTGTGATTGGGAAGCTGGCGCATTAGACATTCAGTTCCGGCTCCATGTGGGCCAGGTGGGACAGAGTGTTCCGTGAAGAAATGGCTGTCAGCCACAGGCAATCTCCAAGTCTGAATGAGTTTGGCATTTCTTACAAATCTCCCTCCCCGCCACCCCGTCAGACTGGCCAAAGACCTGTGGAAAGCCTGCCTTCCCCCCCATGGTCAACACCCGCATCGTTAACGGAGAGCTGGCCATCCCCCACTCCTGGCCTTGGCAGGTTTCCATGCAGGTAATGCGATAAAACAACATGGAAATACTTCTCCAAGTCTCTTTCATGGATCAATACATATTACGCAGTTTCACTGCCCGAAGCTACAGTACTTAAATGTTTGCATGTTGCAATTCATATGGCTGAATATTTAACTGAGGCCATCCTTTACTCAAGACCTTGCCTGGGACTCAAAACTATAATACACAACCTGCATCATCAACCTTTTTGATGGTTGTATCAGCAAAGTGACTTGTTCCACCAGAAAAGCCTCTGTCTGGCACAGAATTGTGATTGATCGATATAATGGTACTGAAAAATAAGCTAATGATCTGGAAATGATCAGGCAAACATCAGGGCACATGAATTGTTTAAAATACCCGTGAAAGGCAAATACCTGCAATTTGATGCCTTAAAGGTTTGGCCAGCCAGCCAGGAAACGGCCAAGTTCTCACACACCTGTGGTGGCACCTTGATCCACAGCAAGTGGGTGCTGACCGCTGCCCACTGCTTCATCAGGTGAGCCCCACTCCCCGACAACATCAGTCACTGTCAACATTCATGGTTTGACTGACCTGAAAATGAAGGTCAAATCCACGATAAAACAATGCAATGCTACTTACAGGACATCCTCAAATGAGCACATGCTCTGAGGGCAGAAAGACAAATGATTGGTTCAGAGAGATAAGCAATCAGATTTTGGAGGAGGTGGGTCCAAGCAACTAGAGGAGGCGGAACCAAGACATCTGATTGGACTGGATTACTAAAAATCAAATATTAATTTTTGTGATTAACTCAATAATCATATTTTCAAGCCACAATATGCTTTTTTAGCAGCTACTGATTATCAATAAAATACCAACACTTCCAGATAGACCAATTGAACAAGGGATATTCTTGACAGTGGATAGGAGGGCAGCTGTTAGTCGATCAGCAGTATTGTGTCATTCACTGGGTGTTACACCTCTCTACTGGGGCGCCCCCTGCAGGTATGCAGATGAGCTGCAGCGCTGGCGCCTGTGCCTGGGCAAACACAATCTGACGATGGAGGAGCCCAGCCAGAAGTGTTTTGGCGTGCTCGCCATCCATCGGCACGAGGGCTTCCGCTACCCGCAGGTGCCCACCGTAGAGTTTGACATCGCTCTTGTCCTCCTGGATGGGGAGATTGTGCCCAGCGATGAAATCAGCTATGCCTGCTTGCCCCCCCTGGAGAACGTGTTGCCCAAGGATAAGAAGTGCTATGCTACTGGCTGGGGGGACGAGACAGGTCAGGCCCTCTTTCGGAGGCCTTTACAAAAAATCAAGTTTACGCATTAATAGCGTCTCTGTTTCCTCTAACTGTTACTGCATCGCCCTCTGTTGGTGAACATTGGATTTGCAGCACTCGTGATTCACCCGGCTGTCGCTCACAACTGCTCTGCTGACTTGTTAACATATGTGGGTCGTTAGCAAAATCTGGTCTCCCGCACCCATGACAGGTAACTCCACTGCCCCGAAAGCTGCAGAAACTCTGAACCAGGTGGCTCTGCCCGTCATCCCCTACGACACATGCAAGAGGATGGACTACTGGTGGTTCCAAGTGAAGCCGTCCATGATCTGCTGCGGCTACACCAAGCCCGACGAGCTGAAGTCCGTCTGCCAGGTCAGCGCCCTTTCATCCTGCTCCAGCGCACATCCTGGAGCAAAACCATTCAAATGGATTGCATTTGGTAAATGGATTGCATTTATATAGCGCTGTTCTACTCTTCCGAGCACTCAAAGCGCTTTACAATTTTTGCCTCACATTCACCCATCCACACACCGGTGGCGAAGGC
>JABFDZ020000087.1:1089104-1099535 GCA_019775955.2 Pollimyrus isidori | reverse complement strand
CCCCCCCCCCCCCCCCCCCCCCCCCCCCCGCCCCCGCCCCCCCCCCCCCCCCGGCCAAGTGGACAGATGGAACGCGCATCTGTCAGCGCAGCGCTTGTCATTGCCATGGGGGCTCAGACTAGCTTAACACACTCCGAAATCCTCCCGCATGAGCACAAGAGCCTGCTTTTAGATTAATTGGCACGGTTTTTTTCTATTATTTTTTTTTGCCAACCCAGCCGACGAAATAGTCGCTATGCGTGGCTCTGTTATTATAACAGGACGTTCAGGTGCTGAGAACATTAAACATTCGGTATGTGCAAAGTCCAGCGTTTAACAATACACTCGCTGATAACTGCTGTACCTGCCTCGCTTGTACGATTCTCGTAATAAAGCGTCTCCCAACAATAAATATTGATAAAAGAGACATTATTGTGCCAGTAAATATTTAGAGTCCTATACAGTGGAAAATATAAAATGACGTTGGTGTGCATGTGTCTTTATTTAAAATCTATATAAAAATCGGAGATAGAAAGGGTTATGTATCTTAAAGTGAAGATGCCTTTCCTTGGTATTCTGATGCTTCTCCATTTGTCATTTAATGGCCCTGCAGTAGGAGTGCTTAGTCACTATGCCGCAGGGGTAGAGTGTAAAGACAAACTTTGCATGGGCCCCGGGGGTCTGAGAGGGACAGTCGGGGTCTGTAATATCCTAGCTTAGCACCCTGTGCAGGGTGTGACCACACAGTGGAAGTGTAAATGCATGCCTCTTCCCATGGTGTCGCCAACCTTCCCCAATCTTTGGTGATGTGGCCAGGGCGCGTGGATGTGTGACGCCGGCCCAGTCATTGGGCGAGGAGTTTCACTCGGGTGTGACCTCATTGGTTGGCTGTGGGTAAACGATCTCTTCTGTCACTTATCCCGGGCCTCATTTCTCTAATTAGGAGATTTTACTTGACTGTGTCAGAGCCCTCGCATTAAGCTGGTAGGGGTAGGGCAGTGGTTAGCACTGTTACTTTGCACCTGCTGGGCCAGGGTTCAAGTCACTGCGTCTGGAGTTTCATCGCCCTCCCTCTGTCGTTGTGGAGTATCCTCCAGGTTCTCCGGTCTCCCCCCCCCAAAAAAAAAACATGCTGAGGTGAGTTGCTAGATTGTCCGTATGTGTGAATGGTGTGTGTCCTGCGATAGGTTGATGCCCCACCCTGGGTTGTTCATTGCCATGCACCCACACTTTCCGGGGTAGTCTCTGGACCCCCGCAACCCTGAATAGGAAAAGTAGGTGGGTGGATGGATCGATGGCTGACTGGCTGTTAAACTAGTCAAGGCCTGTGATAATGGCTGTTTCAGTTAAGAGCATAAATAACATGTTTCTATGAAGTGTCTTGTTCCTGGGAAGGTGAGAGGACGAAATTTTATTTTATTGTTGAACTTGATCACTGATCTCCTAAAAAGCTGAACCAATGGTCTGTGTCCTCACCTTTCCAAGACAGTTTGCAGCTGACAGTTATTTAGACAGTTGGAAGCCACCCCCCCAAACCTGCTGTCCCCTTCATCAGGGCAGGAGTTCCATCCTGCACATTGCCGGCGTCGTCTCTCCTCCACTTCTGAACAGGATTCCGAGTGTGCTGTCAGAATGAGTCGGGGCCCGCGTTTAGAGCGGCAAGACAGGGCAGCAGGACTCACTATGTCATCGCTGCAAAGTTTAATAAACCTTGATGGATAAAATTGTTCTGTTATGAAACGTGTGACCGTTGTCATTAATCCCTGTTCCGGGGCCACTGTAGGTTTTGGGACGTCTGAAAGTACCGAACGAGCAGAGGCGAGATGTCAGCAAGGTTTTTTGCAGTAATCAAGCCACCTAATAGATGGGAAGATGGAGGATGTTGTATGAAAAGTATAAATGGGTTTTATTCCTTTGTACACCCTGCCAGAGCAGTTTTGATGGACGCTCAGGTAAATATAAAATATCAAGTCGAAAAATTCACATTAGGAGACCTTTGCCGCTTTAAGGCCTCGGCCACCCTTGTGCTGTGATAGCCCACTGCCATGTGTGCACTCCGATTCGAGCCTTTAAAGACACGCCCCTAGATACGAGCACCAGGTAACTGGAGTCTGTGTTAGTTACGGTGGTGTGGGGCAGGCCCCTCCCCTTTTAGACCTCCGGAACTCGGTGTTCCACTGTGGGCGTCCAGGGAAATTGCCCGAAAGCTTATAAGGGGGTTGCCCCTTGGGTGCAGCTTGCCAAACGGGCCACCTTGCGGCTCCCGCCGATGGCGACGGTCCCCGTGGTTGACTGTGCGCCTCTCCTGTGCTTCCGGAAGCACAACAGGGCGGCCGTGCAGGTGAGGGAGGAGGTGAAGAAGATGGTGCAGCTGCCCATGTTGAAGCAGAGGCCCCCCGGTGCAGGGAGAAGGCTGTTCGGCGTGCCTTTGCTGGAACTCGGAGAGCTGGGCCTGGGGGCTGCCGGCGTGCCCCTGGTCGTCAGCAGCATGGTGGAGTTCCTTCGAGAGCACGGTCAGTAAGGGCCTGACACGTCCTCTGCATCCTAATGTGCCCCTTCTTTTTTGTAATGCTAAATTTTTATGTATTCCACTGGTTGCCATGGTTGCTGAAAAATGGATCTGTCAGTGTGCTTCTGTCCTGCCAAGGCAGCAGAATCAGTTTCCAGTTCTTCCCCCCCCTTTCCCCCAGTTGATGATGATAAACTTGATCCACAAATAAATGTCACTGGGGAAAAAAGTGGAGAACACGCCTTCCAGGGTCTGGCCATTTGGATAGTTGGCTTCTTCATGCAGAAGGTGTCTTTGTGGCGCCACAGTACAACCAGCCTTCTGTAAAGTCCTGATGACCATACTTCCTGAAGGTCACGTTTCCCCGTACAGTCAGTCGCTCCTCGCTCTCCGACGGCTCGACTTGCTGAGACGTCGATGCACAGTCATCAGAAGTGGTCTTCGGATTTCGATCCGCTCCCGGGCTGGCGATATGCAGTATGATACTTCCGGCCGATGGCCTGGCGCTCGCCGCAGCCACGCTTCCAGTGTCTGCAGCGATCGTGATTGGAAATGTCTCGCACAGTATTTAACAATGTATCATACCGTTTCTTTTCTGTTTAAGCTCATTTTCCAAAACTCTATCTACCAAACGCCCAAATTTCATTTCATATTCATATTTCACTTGCAATACTTTCGATTTCGATTGGATTTATCGGAATGCAACGCCATCGTCTGTGGGGGAGCTTCTGTACAGGAAAACACCCGTTGTCCGGCAGATCAGCTGCTGGTTGATATTTGGCCACTGGATGGCAGTGTTGGGCTTTTTAAGCTCTTTATTGCTCAATGTATTTACTTTTGATAATGTAAAGTAGCTGTTGCTTTAGTTTATTGTCCGTTGTGTGTAATATTTAGAGTTTTTCTGAACTTTTTGGCCACTTGATGGCAGTGTTGAGCTTTTAGACATGTAATTGTATTTACTTATGATAACGTAAGGTAGCTGTTTCTCTCTCTTGTGAGTGGTTGGTCTTGCCTGCCTTCCCCCAGCTCTGCAGCAGGAGGGTCTGTTCCGGGTCAACGGGAATGTGCGGATGGTGGAGCACCTCCGGCAGCGGGTGGAGAGCGGGGAGGAGGTGAACCTCCTCCAGGAGGCAGACCCATGCACGGTGGCCAGCCTGCTGAAGCAGTTCCTGAGGGAGCTGCCAGGGGGCGTCGTCACCCGCAGCGTCCAGGCGGAGCTGCTGCAGCTCTACCAGGGTGAGCATGAAGGTGGCGCCGGGGTTTGTGTGAGGTGGGAGTGAGGCTTCGGAGGTCCGGTTGGTGTGTGCACACTGCCCTCTGCTGTGCGTTTACAGCACTGCACTGTAGGTCATGTGGGTGGCGCTCGTCCGTTCAGGAAGCGCCGTTTATGTAAAGCCAAGTTGTTTAAATCCAGACTTATTGAAGATGCATAGTTTGTGGAAGTGCTAACATAAAACGTGGTCTTTGCATGTACATTATTTTTGTTTTTAACAGGTTCTTTAGTATATATTACTAATATATTTTTGGCTTGTGCATTTTGTGCTAAAAGGCACTTGGAATCTGACAAGGGTTTGTGGAATAGATTAGTGCTTGGTGTCAGCTGAGAACTGCCTGCATATCTTTCTATTTGCCAGTCTGCCCCCACTGTCCCATATCACCTGTATATCAAAGTTCAAAGTTTCTACTTGTCACATGCAGTACAAGTGAAATGCTTGTTCTGGCAGATTTGCCAACTGCCATATAAAAACATACCTGCTAACAATATACTAGGTATATATGAACATAAAATATATGTATATATGTATATGTGTGTGTGTGTGTGTGTGTACATATATGTGTGTAAATGTTTATATATATATATATATATATAAAAAAAAAAAGATACACAAAACACTTTATATATAATTATTGTCAATGTTATGCATTACGTCATATCTGCATATGGGGGGGGACTGTCATGTTTGTTTGCTACTGCCTAACATTAGAAACTGGGCTGAAATAACTGTGACCCTGACCTTGTGCCAGAGGTTTTCACTTTGGGGGAGGGGGGTGGTTATGGCGCACTATTTACCTGCAGGTCAAATGAAAGCACCTTGGTGCTGATGGTGGGTTAACTTGTCCGTCGCTTAGTGGGATGTACAGCTCTGCGCTACTCCTGTGTAGGGCAGGTCGCTGCAGACACGTGTTGGTTTGTTTATGGCCTGCTTGTTCTGTGTCAGTACTCATTGCACTGTTGTTTGGGTCGGAGTTTACATGTCCTGTGACCTTCACAGTGATGAGACACACTGGCTTGTTTTGTAATGTAAACACACTTTTTGTTTTGTTTTCACTATAGATGCGATGACTCTGTTTTGTTCTGTCTGTGTGAGTTTGAGCTAATGTAAGCAACGCTCCTCATCCATAAATGTCACTGCTATAAACTTGCACTTGCGCTCAAAAGCAAAACGCTGATTCTTTTTTAAAGAAAATGGCTTAATTTTGACATTTAGATGGAATCCTTTCAGTTAGTAATTCTGGAATGCATTCATTGATTCAGGAATCAGGAAAATGAAACTTGGAATTTAAATCTCTCAAATTCAGATTCAATTCCAGTTCTGTTCCCCATTGTTCCCTCCCAATCCTAACTCCATCTCAATTTCCTGATTTGGATTGGAATAGATGAATGCATTCCAAAATGCCCCCAACCCAGTGAGTATAATCACTTCAGAAAACCACGTGACCTCACCTTTTACATCAAAAGTCATTTAATCATCAAAAGTCATTAAATAATACGGTTTTCCCTTTGGTAACGTAGAAGGGCATGAGCATAATCTGCTTGCGTTGTTAAAGGGATCCCATCCGATTTATATATACCTACCCAACAAACAAAATTGCTCAATAGAGAAAACAATTTACATGAATGTTAAACACGATCCGATAAAGAAATAAACAATGAACTGTGTCTTTGGGGCCCCTATAGCTGTTGTGTTACACAGGTACACAGCTTTCTTGTCATGATGCTGTGTGTCTGTGACCCGCAGAGCGCGGCGAGGGCCAGTTTGGCCGCGCCCTCCGACTTGGCCTCCGCCAGCTGCCCGGGCTCCACTACGGCCTGCTGAGGTACCTGTGCCACTTCCTGTCCCAGGTGGCCGAGCGCCATGAGCAGAACCGCATGACTGCCCTGAACCTGGCCACCGTGTTCGGGCCCAACGTCTTCCAGTGAGTTCCCAGGGCAGACTGCCGCGCTTGGGAGAGGGCATCTCGCCGTTGGACCCCTGATTAAGCCGCATAGCTAGAATTATCAGAAATATTCTGCATCACCGCTGCTAGAGCACGCCATTCTGGAGGGTTCTGATGTGACTACAGCAGGCTGGTATGCATGATCCTCAGTACGGCTTTTCCAGCTGTCGCTGTGGCCACGGGGCAGCGATGCCCATTAACACTCAGCTTCCGGAGCCTGGCTGCAGTGCATCTGCCAAGTATGTGCCGGCATTGATTGGGAGAGTCCCGGTGTGACAGCTGACGTTCCAAATGTGCGCTGCATTGCTCTCACACACAATGTGACTGTGTGCGCTGACTTTGAATTGTCCGGGGTACAGGCCTGCATGCCCCCCCCCCCCATTCCGCACACACAGAGCCTGCCCTCTCGCTCATTGTGGATCTTGATGTCGGTCTCTGATTAATTCTGGTTCAATACAACTGTGATATGCGAGGACTTTTCTTGTTTGCTTGAGGGCTTGGCCAGCAGGTGGAGCTGTTGTGCAGCCAGTACTGAAAGGGCAGTAGAAAATGTAAAATCCCGGTCATCCACAGATTGGCTGTAGTGTCTGACAGAGTGGCAACCTGTTCAAGGTGTCCCTCTGTTTTCTGCTGCCTCAGATGGGTAATTGGGGAGGATCAGCAGTTATAAGTTGTTAATAAAAATAATCAATATTTTATTGATTAGAAATGTACATTTTGTCAACACTCATCATACCTGCTAAGAAGTAACCCTGTCCTTCCCTGTCATTTTAGAGCCTTGATTAGGGGTTCGAATAAACATGTATTTGTTTGCCTCTGACCTGTGGTCATGATCACAGCGTCTCTGGTTCAAACCCAAAGTATCTCGTCCTTGGATGGACATCTTGCACTGTTTCTGCACTCACTCTGAGAGCCGAATGGGCCCCCAGGTGTGTTGTGGTCTCTGTCGTCAGCTGACGTTCACATCTCTGCCACTCTGTGCAGAAGTCGGCACATTCTCCCCGCCCCCCCCCAGAGGCACTGATAACTGGGTCATGGGGGCCGAGTGGCCAGAATGTGATCTGTTCAGACGAGATGATGCAGCACTCTGTGATGTACCTTATGTACCCTACTGGGGGGTTGGGGGGTCAGCATAAAATTAGCCTTGCTGGCTGTCTGCAATTGCACAACATGCTTGGTGGGGGTGGGGGGTTAAATCTGGAAGTGTCACATGCCAAAAAGGAATTTGCAAAATTTGGGCTTATTTTTCTCTTTGTAATCTTTGCCCCCCCCCCCATCCTTCTAATTTCATAACATACCTTGGCGCTATTTTTTTTTTTTCCCTACTTGTGTGGCCCAGCGTCCCTCCAGGCTTTGATGGAATGAAGGAGCAGACAGTCTGCAACAAAGTCATGGTCCTACTCATCCAGGACCAGCAGAACATCTTTGAGGGTGACGCCCTGAACCCCGAAGACCCCGCCGGAGGGCTTCCCGCAGTCCTCGAGGTTAAGGTGAGCGTGCAATTACCCCAAAGCTCGGCTAATGGATGCAACAATGTGGGGTTATTTGCTTCATTAATTTTGTTGGCTAAAACGTGCCTTTCCTCCAAGGCTGTGAGCGGTGCAGTGTGACTAATTACGACGTTTCCGGGAGCTGAGTTTACGGAAGGGATAGTGTTGCCTCGTACCTCTGCTGGGGGGGGGGCTGATCCCGAGCAGGATGTGTAGAAGTTGTTTCGGGGGGTGCCGTGCTTCTCCAAAGCTTTAAGGTGGCTGGTGAAGGCCCAAGGTGTGTCCTTGGATGGGCACCCAGCCCTGCAATATCCTCATTCTGTTCAGTCTTGAGTTTTGACAGCTTTGGCTAATCAGGTAATTGAAGTGACTGGCTTTCTGTGCAGCTGGTGGGGGGTGGGCATGGGGCATCAATGAGTCTGGTAGCTGCTAACCTGTACCTGTTTCAGCCCCTCCCCCTGGAGGGCCCGGAAAGCCCGCTCACAGAGGATGTCCAGCCCCGCCAGCCTGCTAAGGACGTGCCGAGCCCGGGCCCTCGGAAGAAGGTGGGTTTCCTGATGGCTCTCAGTCCAGGGGGCTGCCTTGGCTGAACCTGGCTCCTTCCGTTATGACTTTTCATGGGAAGTTCTCATGTGTTTCCTTATCCGGTTCAGCGAGTTAAGACGACATGCCCGTGAACAAAAGGTTGCTGGTTCCAATGCCGCTGTCAGTAGCGTGATTGTCACCACTGAGAGAGGCTCCTTTTGCTACTGGTAGTCTGTGCCTGCTGAGACCTCTCTCACGCCTCACCTTCAGGGTGTGCAGAGCGGTGTGTCAGATAGCGATTCGCCGAGAGAGCTGGCTGGCGAAAGCAGTGCGTCTACCCCGAAAAAGGTAACTACCACCACCAACCTGTCATGTTTACACCAACAACTTGGATTTCGGCAGAACATATGAGCAGATAGATCTTCTTCTGGGTCTTCAGGCCTGTCTGCTGCTAATGGTGTGAGGATCCTGTATTACATATTCCCCTCTCCCAGCTGCTTATCTGGTATGGGGTCGTGGGGTTGAGGAGGGGGCTGTTTTAAGCCCGTTTCGAGCACCGTGGCCTAATTTCGTCATGAAAATTGTTCATATTTGTCTCAAACTCAGTGTTTTAGAAGTCTGACTGCAGTGAAAAGAACTAAAGATTCTGAAAGTTTTGTGTTTTTCTTTGGTTACTTATGGTTAAGTTTAGGGCTGGGTAGGGGTTAAGGGTGTCGTGATTGGCATTAGGGTTCTTTCCCACAGAAATGAATGGACGGTCCACATTTAAATAGGAAGACCAACTTGTGTCTGTGTGCATGTTTGTGAGAGAGAGAGAGACGGAAAATACTTAATACTAGCTATTCGGACTCTGCACGCCTGGCTGAACGGGTAGATCGGACAGGACCAGTCACTTTGAGATTGAAAAACGGCAAATCAGATGGGGACAGGTCTGTGCACAGAGCGACCACCAACCCTAGGTAAACATTGGGGAGGTGCATTTCCCAGGGCCTTCTGAAAAGGGGGGTGCATACTAAAGATAATTAAAAGGCATAAAAGGGAGACGACACAAAGTCTGTCTCTAACACACAGAAGCAGGCCCATTCCCTAAGTTCATGTTTTGTAATAAAGAATTACAAAATACACTTTGTAAATTTGTAGCCAAGTTTGATGAAATGCAGTACTTGGTAGTAATAGTAATAATACAGTAATAATAATATCAACTACTTATGTCACTGTTCTCTACCTCAAGCCGAAACAGTGTAATGCTTTCACAAACGTCATAAATTAGTGCGTATATTCGTTATTACAAATCGTATTTATCCTGAATTTTCAATATAATGGACTTTATAGTATGTAAGTGTGTATTTTCTTAACTCAACACCTTTGGCTGTGTGTGTGGTGCATAAGTTATTAATTCACTAAAGTGTTTTTCCAGAATTATTGGTGTAATATAAAAAATGACTCATTTGTTTACAATAATATCACGTTAACAATAAGCATTAGTTTTAAGTAAAACATTTATTTCAAGTAGTAATATACTGGAACCCAAATCATAGATCTATGAGCTATTCTGAGTTTAAAAGTTTATTGACAATCAGCCTCATTGGGTGCTTTTTAATTACTAACACCTTCGTACAGGGTTATTCGAATCACGGTCCTCGTGGTCCGAGTCTTGCTGGTTTTCCCAGCCTTCCTTTACCTGTGAGTCAGGTGTGAAGCCTCTGACCAATCAGAATCGGTAATTATTAAACTGACTACCTGGGAAAACTGAAATCCAGGCCTGGATTTGGAGTCAAGGTCCAGATTTGAAGAACCCTGCCATGGTAATAACATAAAACACCAAAGAGTGTTTAGTATCCCTTTGGGGGCTAATGACTACAACTGTAATTAATAGATAAAAGGCAAGAACAGAACTGAACGAGTCAGTCAAAAAAAAAATCTGACGCAAAATGAAAAGAAAATGTGTACAGATATGTTAAACAATGGAGGGACTTTTGTTACGAAACGAATAAATTTGCAGCAGGTTAACAGAATTGAGCAAGCATCCCGTGTGTATAAAATAAAATATTGATTTGGTTTTTATGCGATAAACATTAGCATGTTTTCGTCCAGCTGTGACCTTGACATTTCACCAGATATTGACCACATTTTTGGAGCGCCATGCTCTGCAATGCCCCCGCCGGTCTGATTAACAGCCCACTCAGTGCTCACCATGTTTCTTGTTCAAAGAAGCGTTTCAAGCTTGTGTGTGAAGTGCACCGTTAGGACAGTTTATATCAGGCTACTAGAATCATAAAGCAAGGAAGAAGCCCTTCATTAATGAAAAATGGGGAAGAACCCGGGTGCAAAAAATGTGTACTATTGAGACACACACCTATAAATTGAGAAATGAGTGAAACAGAATAAATTGTGCTGTGGTCTCTTCTTCTACAGCTGTATGTGGAGTGGATGAGGAAGTGAAATGAGCTACAATATGGCTGCCTGTTGGCCAGTCATTGTGGTGCAAGGTGAGCTAAGGTGGAGTCCCACACAGGTGGTTTATGTGCTGCTCTGACTCTCCTTTGGCAGGAGATGTGGAAATATCATTAATTCTAGCCTGGGGTGTTCTGCTAGTGGTATAAATGTGATTGTAGATGACATAAGTACAGTACCTGACAAAAGTCTTGTTGCTTGTGTACAAATTGAACTCAAGTGCCGCTGAAATATATTTCTAATCAAGATTTTTTT
>JABFDZ020000087.1:1029463-1046331 GCA_019775955.2 Pollimyrus isidori | reverse complement strand
AGTACATATGCATCATGTAGCCTTAGGTATTTCTGTCTAATGCCTACGTACTCAGCCGTTTGATTGACGATTCAGGTAAATTGATGATGGATCTGGCCAATGGCTGGATAAAGTCAATGATATTCTGGTCATTCTGGAACAGCTGACATTCGGGCAGTAGGAGGAAGATCTCCACTGATCTCATGTGCTTTGAATGGATAAAAAGGTCGGAGACCAATTTCGCAGCTGCATCCTGTATGAACAGGAGATATTTTTCCCCATTGGGAAATGTGTTGGACATCAAAGGTGATTTATTGAGAATATGTATTGATTTTTATTGAGAACATCCAAAGTTCTAAGGAATTGAGAGCTCTACCATCCAACTTCCCTCCTGCAGTTGGTCGAAGACCCGTCTGGCACCATGTAGGTCAACAGAAAATGGGTCACCCGAAGGAGGTTCTCTGCAAGAAGCACAGCAGTCAGCAAAATGCATGGCTGTTAACGACAATGCGTTGACTGCATTTTGAAAATCACCTCTCTCTAAGGAAACTTGCGACCAGAGCAGAACTTGATGAAAAGATAAGGGCAGGATCCCTAGAGGAGCAAGAGATGAAGGTGATTCAATTACAGATGACTGTCTAATTAACACATACTGTATGTTTTACAAAGCAAGTGCTTGCAATACAATTCATCTTGTAAACAAATATGTAAAAACTACCTTTCTACGTTCCCAGGATGAGTATTGTCTGGAGCAAGTGGAAACCATCGCTGCAGTTTCTCGCAAATATGTCCGACAGATTCCTAAGGAACATGATCTTTACAAAGCTTCTTATATTCACAAATACACCTTATCTGGAAATTCACAAAATAATTCACAGTACTGATAAAGATTTCAGTCTGAAATTTTAATTACACTAGTTTCTGATGAAAATCTTTGTTGTTGTTTATTGTTGGCAATCGATTTCCAATAATAAATGCATAAATAATCAAAAAACAATCATGCCTTGCCAACTCTAATATTGATAAGAATATTAACACCTGAAAAAATCCCTAATTGTAAATGTTGAATGTTCAATAAATTCATGATTTAATTTGCGATTAATTTGTGATCAACTATTAATCACGATTAATCACGATTAAATATTTTTATCTTTTGACAGCCCTAATATATAATTTTAAAGGTCCTGAGTTAACCCACCCCATTGACAGGGAAACACTACCTCAGGTGGTGCGGAGTAAATGAAGCTTACATTCCAACCTGCTGTTATCTTCATGTCTTTGAGAGACCAGAGATTGGAGAGTGTTACAGGGCAAAGCAGTAATAAATGGTGTTTTAATACAACCAAAATAATCAACAATGATGCTGTCTTTAATCAAACGAACGCAATGTTCACATAAATGTTAACAGCCGTCGCCTCTGACCATGTCAGTCTTTTTGAAAAGTGTCTTGATGCCATCATTGCCATTTATCTTTATACATCAAACATACATGAAATACAAGTGTCATCCTCTGATCTATGAACCTCTGGGCCAGAACATTTGTCACGGGGTAGGGGGTTTATCCAGACCAGTCTCTGCAGACGCTCCAGTGGATCTCCAGGTTTGTTGCACGGGGGTGGGCTGTAGCTGGTTCTCTGTCCTCCCGCTCCCCAGCTGGCCCACAGATCCATTCCCGAACGCCAGCAGGTGCCCGGATGCCATGAGCACCAGTGTGTGATGGCTGCAAAACCGGAAATCATGTGTTGGAAATTACATTGGAACTAGTACATAGGAGTAAGTGGACAGAAGCCTCTCTGTAAATGAGACTTTTCATACCATTACCTGCCACATGCTATCTGTTGAGCATGACCCTCTAAGCCCTCCACCTTCTTAGGTTTCAGCTCATTATTCGTAGAGTTGTGCCCAAGTTGACCATGCTTCCCCTCTCCAAAGGTGAACACATCACCATCCTACAAATCAGAGCAGCGTAAGGAGACGTGCTGGACACCCCAGAAATGGCAAAGAAAAACAGCATCTCACCTTGGTGAGGACCACGGAATGGGCTTCTCCACATGATATGTTGCACACGCTAAGGGCTCTAAGGGCAGGAACTGCACATACAGTGAATCTCCCTGCCAATGATAACAAGATCAGTTTCTGTGTTATCATGGAACAATGCAATATTTATGATGGAAGCATTTTACTCAAGCTCTGTTGTTTTAAAAAATTAAAACTTTGATTACCTTTGTCCCAAGTCTTGAAAAATCAAGAACACTGAACAGTAAACCCTCAATTCGGGTGATCGTGAAAAACATACCATTTTCATCCACCCTGTTGAGGCCCAGTTGGCCCACATTATTGGCTCCGCAGCAGTAAATCTCCCCAGAGAGGGAGATGGCAAAGCTGTACTCTCCTCCTGCGCAAACCTGGATCACTGGCACCCCAATAAGAGAGAGGACCCGAGAGGGAACAGCCTGTGTGGAAATAGCCTTGCCAAGGCCAAGCTGTCCATAGCTGTTCCTTCCCCAAGAAAACATCTCAAACTCTACAGGATAAAAAGAAAAACCCAGCAATTAAGCTAAGATTCACCTGAGCCTTTAAATAACGGCAACGTAACTTTCCTCAGGTAAAGGTTATCTCTTTCAATATAATGTGCTCAGTGTATGGTTCTTACATGCACCATATACATGTACCATCATACTGAGCAATACATTAAACTCCACTGTGCAGTTACTTACTCTTAGTCAGGGCCAGGGAATGATATTTTCCGCATGCAACTTGAATTACAGGTGTAGGAAAACTTGATGACACGGTTAGATGTATTATCCTGCAAAATATATATAAGGCAGTCATGATTTTTAATCATTATTAAGTATGCTTTTTCAGCATTTTTTTAATTTCAACACATCTTTGCTAGCATGTGTGAGTCATCTTGATCATCACTGACATCAATGGATTCAGTTCTTCAAATTACGAATTATGAAATTCTTTTCATAACGAAATTCATTGCCTTGCATTGAGCTCCTGTTTATTAATAAATGCGCGTAGCTCTTCTTACGATTTACCTTGGCTTCAGTTGTTTATCGAAGCGGCCGGTCCCCAGCTGGCCTTCGCTGCCACGCCCCCACGCCAGAACCCCCCCCGACTTGCACAGCGCTAGGCAATGCTCCTTGCCGCAGGCCACGCCCACTGCGCTCTCTGGCCTATCCAGTGCCACTGAAAGTACAACCCAGTCTTTACCTCACTGTTCATCACTTAGATCCAATTTATGAATGAATTACTGAACAGAGGGATTGTTCATATCACACATGACACAATGCCTGCACTTCACTTACCAAGAATGACGTAATACACGTACGTGTGACTTTGTCTAAATATTCTTAGGTTGTACACCCCCACACAATAATAAAAACCAGCCAATACAACTCCCTGGACCCCCTTAAATGGGTGGAGACGTCAGCCTCCACAATGCTCAACCCAAACTTACATGCTTGCACCTATTTATTTAATAAACTTTACGAATATCGGGCCTGATTATACTTGTTGTATTATCATCAAATGTATTACTTTATTTTAATGTATTAGTGAATTGGTGGTCTTCTACAGGACTTCGAGCAGAAAATACAAGAAAGATCCGGAGAATGAGTGTATTAATGATCAAATTAAGTTTCGATACTCCAATCTCATGAGAAACGAAAGCGAAACCGAGCTGAAATTGCCGGTATGTAGGCTATACAACAGAATAGGTTTATCATAGCTAAAGGTATTCCAATACAAAAATGACCGTTTCTGAAAAATTTACGTTTTGTGACGATTTCTCCGATAACAAAACGTTCTTATTTACGAGAATGCTAAATAATTAAACAATAAAAACCTATGAGTTAAGTGTGCTCTTAAGTTTGAAGTTTTATTTGACACATGCACAAGCATGCATGCATGTAGTGAAATTCTTTGCCACCTGCTCCCTGGTCTGCACGAAAATCTGCGCATTGTATTTATTACCTGGGACACTGTTCGTTCCTTTTCGTCTTCCGAGTTGTCCCGATGAGTTTCGTCCGCATGTCCAGATCTTCCCGCTATTGCTGAGAATCAGGGTATGGGATTCTCCAGCGGCTACTTGCATGACCTGTTCGGAGAAGTCAGTAAGTTCTCGGGGCACCGCCACTGCTGTGCTGGCGCCTTGCAGCCGAAGCCCGAGATGCCCACGCGAGCCGTCCCCCCAGCTGTACATCGCGCCCTGTCTCGGTCGGCCTCAGAAATGCGACTGAACTCACTGGTGCAAACATTCACAATGTGCTTTCAGCCACGTATCGTACCTCCTCCTAAATATCCGCGCAGGCAAGTCCCAGTTAACGGGAAGTGTACCAAAATGACGTTTATTATCTGCGATGCAATCATCAAAGCAGAGTACAGGCATGCATTTGTGTGTAAGATGTAAGAAGTTCTGATATCTTGTTGAAGGTCGTTTATTACAAGAACATTTTACACGACCCCAGGACACTGGACAAGGGATAGTCTTAAATTTGATTGTCACACGTGTTCGGAACATTCATCCATTTTCCAAACCGCTTATCCTACTGGGTCGCGGGGGGTCCGGAGCCTATCCCGGACGCAACGGGCACGAAGCAGGGAACAACCCTGGATGGGGGGCCAGCCCATCGCAGGGCACACTTGATCTTATTCATTGTATTATTATTATTGATTTGGATTTTATTTCTTGCTACCATCGTGACCTCAGTACCTCATTTCATTTGCTTCATGTACAACATCAAGTGTTTTTGCTTTGTAATGACTAAGTATATAACATTCTTTATCCTTCCCCTCTCTCTCTCTCTTATCTTGTATTTAATCTGTATTTATCTGTATATAAAATGCATACAAGTACCGTATTAGCAGTATATTAATAGTGTGCAGTACAATAGTAATCCAGAAGATGGGCATGTGTGGTCATCGGTTGTTTATTGACCTGATAGCTTGGAGAAGGGGACAGTCACTGAAGTTCATCTGGAATCTAGAGGCAATTGGTGGAACTCTCGCGACAATCACTGTTCAATGGCCTAACAGAAAATAGAGCCGGGGAAACGTTTTCCTGTACCTGATTGGTTGTCGAAGTGTTCAGTGTAACATGATTGGCGGAGCAGCACGTCTGTGCAATGCGACTCAGCGAGATGTTTTCTCTTGTTGTAGGATGGGCTACGGGTATAAGAAATTCAAGGGTCTCACCTTGACCTTTTTTTAAACTACAAGAAGAGGACTAGAATTTTCTGCTGTGATCGTCTTCCAAAGTTTAAGGTAAGGCTGAAACGAAGGCATAAACAAAACATCCGTTCTTTTGAAATAACGAAATGTCCAGCTACCGAGCCCATGAAGAGCTTCTTCGCCGCTTTACTACAACGAATTAAACGACGCAGGACAGCAGACGGAGCTTCCAGTTTAGCATTGATACTGGATGAAAGCTGCAAAAATACGAATATATCATATATGTAAGGGTAACGTTGCCTATTTACACTTAGCCTGGTCGCCTCCTATTGTGTAATGTTAAATAACACAATTTGATTGTTGCGTCATGCAAACCGGTAGCGACGTTCTGGAAATATGTGTGTATGTATATATTGGAAACGGATCGCTGAAACGGATTCTTCCATTAAAACAACCAGTTACATTAAAGGCACCGTTTTTTCACTAGATTTAC
The DNA here is from genome assembly GCA_019775955.2 of Pollimyrus isidori. Taxonomy (NCBI): domain Eukaryota; kingdom Metazoa; phylum Chordata; class Actinopteri; order Osteoglossiformes; family Mormyridae; genus Pollimyrus; species Pollimyrus isidori. The sequence goes on along the minus strand of JABFDZ020000087.1, from coordinate 1,040,681 downwards.
TGACCATCGCATTATCGGCGGGGTGTAAAATACGCGTCTTATTGCTGCATTGTGGTGTTCCGTAGAGCTGCACCCCTCTCAGGGAGTGCTGGCCGTAGGCGAGGCAGTCATGGGCATATCTGTACTTATTGCGATCCCCTAGCGCAGCTTTAAGACTGAAGCGCGTGACATGACCCGCCCGTGCGCGTTCCTGATCCCCGACCCGAAAGGGGTCATGGGCAAACCGTACCATGTTCATTTCCGGTGTGTTAACGTTGGTATCAGATTATGCACGGATTAGCAAATTCGGAGGTTTTAACGCAGACATGAACCATTACCACAGTTGGTCCGATTTACGGTATTTTGGCGAGAATGTCTTGTCATATTAAAAATATGAAACCTATCCTACTCCTAAACTCTTGTCTATCCCCTTACAGGCTTCTGCTTTCTCCTTGCCATTCATTGACAGCATTTTGGAGAACTTGTATTTGGAGTCACAATCCAGAAATCCCCCTACTTGCTTCACACGGGTGTTGTGATGTCTGCAGTAGCTTTCGTGGGCCTGGTTCGGTCCATGGGGTCCCGAATGAGGCTGCAGGCCTACCGCACTGTTACGGCCCTGCAGGAAACACGGCGCCCCTTCCATGGACCGACTCATGTACTGACCAGCAACTCGCGGTTTGACCCAGACGGAAGCGGCCGGCCGACCACCTGGGATGCCTTTGGCATCTGGGACGACCGCATCGATGAGCCCATCCTGCTTCCTCCCAGCATCCGATACGGGAAGCCTATTCCCAAGGTGAGCTTGTCCAATGTGGGCGCCGCCTCCCTGATAGGCCTGCGCAAGGAGAACGAGGACCGCTGGCGGGCCTCCCAGCTGAGCGACGGCGTCCTGTTCTTCGCCGTCTTCGACGGCCACGGTGGGGCGGAGGCGGCAGATTTCTGCCACAAGTACATGGAGATGCACATCAGGTTGGTGCTCGCCGCGGGTGGAGGTGTATGTCCAGGGGGAGGAGTCTGAAAAAAAATGCCTTTTCTGTGAACTTCATGCAGTCTATCTGTGTGAGCCTACAACATAATTATGGGCTTGTATACCTGTTATTTGCAGATGCAGTTATGTGTATTTATGAGTGCATTGAGGGTAATACAATATTAAGCATTAGAAATAAGAGAACTGCACAGTGTATGAGCTGGATTCAGTTGGAATAGTCTGGTTTTGTTTTTTTGAAAATTAATTCGTTATTGCCTACTTTTTAAAACAGATTATTGGCTTAATGGTGTCAGTTGACTGGCGGTTGGCCGCGTCCTGTTTTTTATATTTTATATAATCACTGTTTTAGAGATCTGGTTGCTAAGGAGGAAAACCTTGAGATCGTTCTATCCAGAGCTTTCGTGGAAGTTGACAAGGCCTTCGCCAGACATTTGCACTTTGATGATTGCTGTAAGTATCTTAAAATCAGACCTTTAATAACATGTGTGTAATTTAGTAGTGTGTGGTAGTGTATTAATCACTGATTATGAGAAGCTTCTTCTAACGGCAGTGAATTTCTAGTTTGCTATTAATTCTGAATTATGAATGATGTCTAAATCACAGGTTAATTATTCGTAGCTATTCACCTGGCTGTCCAGCTGCCCTTGCTATAGAGGACAACCTTAATTTTCTGTATAATAATTTTATATGAAATATTATTTGTATAGCACTGGGTTGAAACATACAGTGACACAGGTTTCTTCCTTAGAAATCACTGTAAATTGTAAACTATTGGGGGTACAATAAAGCATAGACAATATGTGACTGTAGTGTTCTGTAAGAAATAGAGAAAAAACTAATCAGTCTTGCTTTCATTTTTTTAAATCACAGTTGATTAAGCTCGCCCTTCACATATGGTTCTTTATCACTGACTGAATGTAACTCTAAAGCAATGTTTATATATGTATACACATTCATGTTCTGATTGGATGTTAACAAAGACCTTCGTCGACCAATAGGAAGCACGGGAGCTGCCAACTGAGGTGATGCACCACTGAAACATTTTTGCCTTTGGGAATTCTTGTAGGTTGGGCCGGGTCAAGTGTGGGGTGGTGTTCTCTTCCGAAGTAAGAAAAGAACAGAGCTTAAGTGGATTGGGCTGATCTCTATATTTAGTTTTAGAAGGGACTTTAGATATAACTGTTGCAATCTTGCTGTGTTTTTAATCTATATAGCGGGGGTTCTCAAAGTCCAGACCACAAGTTAATCCAGAGCCAGCCAATAATGCACCTTACGAATTAATATGGTTGACGTAAAAAGGGGTAACGTGGCATTAAGTATCTTTTAAGTAATGTTTACATATTTATACATATTCCTGTTCTGATTGGACATTAACAAAGACCTTCGTCAACCAATAGGGTATGGGAGCTGCAAACTGAGGTGATGCACCACTGAAAATATTTGCCTTTGGAAATTCTTCTACAGTACAGCCAAACTACCAGACTTCAAACACACACAACTCATCATGATCCCCCACCCCACCGTGACAGAGAACCCGTCTTTACATTAAGTTCCCATATTTGTTCTATATTTATGTCGATATTGAAAGTTTATTGTTGCATCATTAAAGTTCATGAAATGCCATTTGGTTACTGTCCATTGTTCTGGACCTCTGACTTTGAACAGAAATGTAATGTGGGCCCTTGGTCAGAAAGTTTGAGAGCCCCTGCTGTGTAGATCTGAAATTCATTCTGCCTCTGAGTTTAATCTCCATGACCCCCGCGACCCACCCCAGCACTGACTGGTCCGGTTTAGCGTTAATGACCGCTAGCTGTCCCTTTGCACCTCAGCGGCACGCTAAGGGGAGTTCCTCCTCAGTTTTAATAACTCGGGGTGACTCCTCCTTTGGCCGCTCCTCCAGTTCCTGAGGGATGACTCCCGTCACTTTGTTGTGTAACTGACATCACCGCTCTGATGCGATGTGTGAGCAGAGCCGCGCGCGAGACTCTCCCATCTGCTTGTGTGTGTGCATGTTGTTCAAAACAGCTGCTGTCCCGGCTGTCGGCCTCCAGAACTGGAGGGCCCGGGCACCGTAAGGGTGGGCGTCAAAGGAAGGCCAAGGGCTAGATTTTGTCCCAGATGTCCAGCGGGTCCTTTCCTGGACTACTGGAAGGTTCCACATCCTTTCTCTTCTCATGCCGTAGTTGAGATGCCAAGCTTTGTAGTACTTTCTCAGTGAGTGCGTATGATTTGATTAAATATATTCCGCCGGCTTTGTGGCACAATCTGTCAGGAGACTGCGATTTTCGGTTGTGTATCTGTGACCTCTCTCTGGATAGATGTAGAAATAATTGGTAATTTAATCTGTTAACTTTTACATATAGTCAGAAGCTACAACTAACTAACGATGTCATGGCAACTGCCTCGAGGTTTCTGTTCTTCCTTAAATCCCTAATCTGGGATTTATTTGCTTAAATCTCACATGTGAACAGGCAGTCTCCTTACGGTGCCTAAGTGGCATTTATCAGGTTGCCCGGTCATCTTCCTGTTATTGTACCATTTCTTGTTTTTAATATTGGTCGAGATTTTGTCTCAAACTGCGTTCCCACCACATATTTTCACCAAGTAGAACCGAGGCTCTGTGAAAAGGCAGTTTCCATGACAACGGCAGGAAAATTAAGCTTCCACACGTTTGCCAGACTACCCTGCTATACATTCCTAACAGTAATTACCATTCACTTACCTCTGTCATCCTCTATTATTTATCTGAAAGGGCAGACTGCTATATTGAGCCTGTTGCAGAATGAAAATATGAATTGTGCATCCATCTAAACTTTGTGTTTACTCTCTTAGCTTGGAAACAACATCACGTGGTTGTTTCCGTTTTAGAGCCTAGGAACTGGTGGCCCAAATCGATCAGGTGTTTAAAAAATTGCTAAAAATGAGTAACACTTTTGTGTGGCTGGGAAGGACAAGCGGCCAGTGACGCGACCGTCATTCTCTGCAGGACAATAGAGCAGTTTGCTCCTGCCCACGGGCTTCGCTCTTCGCTCTTTGCTCTGTGTCTCCTCACATTTTTATTTTTTGCTCCGCTTCATTCCCCATGACGCCGTTTTACAGCAGGGTTATGAAATATTGATTTGTTACAGTGTTAAATATACTGTTGGCATTTAGTGAGGTGGCAGGCCGAGTGGGCCGACCCCGCCACAGAAAACGTTCTGGGCCCTGTTATCGTAGCAGCGGTGGAGCCCTTATGGTGGCTCCGGGGGCCCCCATCACATGACACAGCATATTCTGTGGCCCCTGAGTGTCAGCCAGCCAGCGCTACTTTAGCGGATATTTTTGGCCGCTTTGAGTTTCACTTTTAGTTTTTATAGATATTAACCATGTTAATAAAATTTGGAAACCCTGCTGTAAAATAAACCCTTTTAATGTCTTTCTTGTCTGCCCCCCCCCCGCCACTGCCTGCTCCTCATATCCTTGCCTGTTTATGCTTTACACCCCTCAGCCCTTCCCATCCCCTTGACATGTTTTAAAGGGTTAAATAGAGGGGGGAGGGGTTTGTATGGTGTGGGGAGGGTCGTGGCGGTAGAGAGCAGAGTGCCAGCGTGTCACCCGCCTCACGCCCTCTGGTGGCTCTTTCAGCGTCGCTCCAGAGCTCCGGATCCACGGCCACAGTGGCCCTGTTGAGGGATGGCATCGAGCTGGTGGTGGCCAGTGTCGGGGACAGCCGGGCCCTGCTGTGCCGCAAAGGCAAGGCCCTCAAGCTGACGGTGGACCACACCCCCGAGCGAAGGGATGAGAAGGAGAGGTGAGGGTGGGTGGAGGCAACACGAGGCGGGGGTCTATGTCTGTACCGAGGCACTTAACCTAACCTTTGAAGTGACAGGTTCCATAAAAGTCGACCATGTGACTTTGGTCGATTCTATTGGACGCTACGTGGCTGCCATCTTTGACCCCGTTTTCTCCCCCAGGATAAAAAAGAGCGGGGGCTACATAACATGGAACAGTCTGGGGCAGCCGCACGTGAACGGCAGGCTGGCCATGACGCGGAGCATCGGGGACTTTGACCTGAAGAAGATGGGCGTGATCGCCGAGCCCGAGACCAAGCGGCTGACAGTGAGTGCATCGCCGAGGATGCTGGGAGTTCTGGCACCTGCTTCCGTGCGGTTACCGTCTCCGGTGGGGTGACAGGGGTGCCGTGTTCTCGCCGTCCGCAGCTGCACCACGCCCACGATTCGTTCCTGGCGCTGACCACAGACGGGGTGAACTTCATCATGAACAGCCAGGAGATCTGTGACGTCATCAGCCAGTGCCACGACCCCAAGGAGGCTGCCCAGATCATCACGGAGCAGGTGCGACACGGCCGCCGACCCGCTTCCCACGGCTCTTCTGCGACGTCACCATCCCGGGGCTCCCCTGGGGTCCGATTAGCCAGGATCTTGTTATGCTTTGTGAAACTGATTGAAGTTCGATTATTTAGTTATTAAGCTCTCTTGGTTGGGCACATTAATAAAGGTAACATTTTAAAGGCCTTATAATCAGGAATGCACGCGTTCGCCGTATAAAGCGATATACGTGACAATTACTTGTAGCCGCACAAATCACATTTTATGTGCATTTGCGTTGTTATAATGAGAAATCACTGCAAAGCTTTAGCCTTTATAGCGCAAAAGAAGTACAAATTACCCACATAAAGCTTAAAATACACGGTAATTTCTCGTAGTAGCAGCGTGAATGCACACAACACATATTTGCTTATAAACCATTTACAAAGCATTACTTTATAGGTACTTCAAGCCACGTTACCCCTTAACATCAAACATATTGATTCATGAGATGGCCGGTTTCCGGATTAATTTGTGGTCTGGACTTTGAGATGATCTGCTATATCGATGAAAAACACAGCGACTGAGATCCATGCTCCCATTTCTGTCCCACAGGCCCTTCAATACGGCGCAGAGGACAACAGCACAATCATAGTGGTTCCATTCGGGGCCTGGGGGAAGCACAAGAACTCCAGCATTCAGTTTTCCTTCAGTCGTAGTTTCGTGTCCAGCGGCCGGTGGGCGTGAGGTGTGCATTGGTGGCCCTCTGCCGCCCCCTACAGGACTTTAGGGGAAGCACTTCCAGGGAGCGTTTGGTGAAGACCAGAAAAATGGCTGTGGAACAATACAGGAGATCACTTTTGCCCTATGTAACAGGAATATGGACCTACCTATATAAGATGCGCAGTAACAAACAAATGGTAAACAATCTGTAATGCCTATTTGGAATGCTTTAACTGTCAGTCACATCTGCATCTTCATCCTTGGAGTTACGTCACACGTTAGTTATATTTAGTTAGAGAGGTGCACATGCAAGTAGGGAAACTGTGTACCAGGCACCTGTCACTTGAAATTAGTTACTCCATGTGTGTTGGTGGATGTATTTTATGTTGATGTATCTCATTGTGCTCCGGCATGGGTTGACGCCTCATCCTGGGTTATTCTCTGCCTTGCGCCCGTACCCTTTGGGATAGGCTGCAGACCCCCCGCGACCCTGAATAGGTTCCAGAAGATGGATGGATGGATGGTACGGCATTGGCTGTCCTTTTAGGGACGGTCCTTGATAAATGAGACCTAGCAGGTATTGCTATACAACGGGAAGCTGCTTTTCTGCTTCTGCCGAAATGAGACCCATTATTTAACTTCCGGTCTAGGTCTCCTTGTGGGTCGTCGCTGGGCTGCCGACGCGAGGCTTGCTCGTTTGAAAGGACCCCAACACCCAGACACGCCTCTCGTGTAGCTAAAGCCCGCAAGCGTCTGTTCTCTTAATGAAATGTTTCACTGCATTCCGATGCTGCTTTTCTACAGAGAGAAGGAAGTTTGAACAGGGATGTGAAGAAGAGACGTGTACAAGCTTGATTTTTTTTTTTTTTCCTCTGGTTGGGAATATTTACATTAACATTAGCAGTACATGAAATGGAATCATTATACACACACATTTCGGTATTGCATATGTATATTATATATGGTCTCATGGAATAAGCTGCTTATTGCGTCTGATTTTTATTTCAGTTAATCTACTGTGAATTCAGCACTGTCAACAAAAATCTGCTGATTTTGTAGCAGTTTTAAACCCAGTAACGGGTGACCGTGTGCGTCAGAAGGCACTGTAGTGGCAGTCCGGTTCTGTTCGTGTGCTTGCCCGTTCAGATATTAAATGCCTCTAGTTTTGCGGCTGTTAAACGGTCGTCATCGTGACCGTGGAATGTGCATGACAAATTAGCAGCTTTGCGTGAGTGAATCTCATGTCTTTCGCCTCATCTTGCGTAATCACTTCGCTTTAAGATGCCAATCAATACTCATCCCATCATGTGACACGCAATCTTGTTTTAGCTTTAAGTCTGATCGTGGGCTTTAGCAAAGAGGCCAATCCAGCGATTGATTCTAACTGCACACAGTGTTTACGTCTCTCCAGCCATGTTAGACTGTTACAGTACCACAACCCTGAGTTCTGGGAAGGTTGTGTCTTCGACCCTGCGTGTCGGATCAGGTGTGTTATGTATTTTGCACTTGACAGATGACTTTTAATAAAGTCTTTAAAAGGACTTTCATTTTTCGTGACCTGAGAGATCATGACCTGATGCTTTTCTGTTTCAGCAGTGAAGAGCAGAGTGTTTTGTAACCTATACAATGTTTGCCCCTTAGCCAACTGGTAATATAGATGCTGGAGATGCAACAGTATCACTCTCCTTTGCTATTGTATCTCGTGACCTGGCCGCCTGACTTAAACACAGTAGAGAGGAGGAAGGAATTACAGCCAATGAGTGTTCAGCACATCAGAGGAGGCAGTAGGGTCAGTGAGTCTCTAGAGCAATGGTGAAGGACCAGATGGAAGGGTCACTCTGCCAACCTAGGATTTGACCCTGGATCCTTCTGAGTCCCAAATGATAGACCTGCACCACCAAAAGTGCGTAATACCATATATGTTATTTTATAGTTTGATGTCTTTAGAATTGTAAAATGTAGAGAAATGTAGAAATAAATATTTCTGTGGCTATGGGTGCAAATGTATGCATGTTGGCTAAGTCAATAGGCACTACCAAGCTTGAATGTAAGATTTAAGACACCATTTTAAGATTTTTTTTTTTAATAATGTTCATTTGAGATTAAATGTAGCAGGTGATGATAATCAGAAATCCCTGCACTTTATAGCATGATGCCAAAGAACAAAGATTCCCCCTGGCTTTGCAATAGTGTTTGTGTTGTCCAATCAAATTTGAGGTCAGTCATTGGTGTCTATAGTGTTCCATTTGCTATCTGAGAAATCATTGATCGCAGAGACCTTCGGCATGCAGCACAGCTGAAGAGGACTCCAAATGATAGCACCTTATAATGCCTAAACCAAAGAATTTTTTTGTGGGGACAGCTTGAAAGGAAAGAAGGACGGTTAGGGCTATTTCGTACATCCAAACCTACCCAGTACTCCTATGCTGACCTCCTTCCATATTTCCAAACAGCTGCAAGATTCAGACATATGTCACAAACCTGCACTCTTACACGTTACCTTGGTGGCTACCTTTGCGATCAGAATATCTCCCAGAACACGACTTCACAGTTTTGCAAAATCTCCCAATAGTATTTTAGTGCATAGTGTTGCGGTCTGGCACTGTCAAACAGATTCATTACCTGCAGATTAAAGGACACGTCTGTGGATGTTATCAATACTCTGAGAAACAAAGATTATCTGGGGGCATCATGTTGTTCAGTGGGCTAAGCCTGTGCGTCTGTGATTGAGGGGTTGCTGGTTCCAATCCAGCTGCTGCATGTCTGTAGGTCCTTGAGCCAGGCCCTTAACCCCCCAGCTCCCTGGGCAGCACAACAGGTGGCTGTCCTTCACAGACAGCTTACTTTACAAAGAGCAAGCTGGGGGAAGTGTAAAGAGAACTCCTCCACAGGAATCAATAAAGTATCAATTATTATACTTTATTATGCCTAAATCCAAACTGAAACTAATCTTGCACCATTTTTTCACAATGCTGATTAATTAACAAGAACATTTAAAAAATTGTATGTCATAGGCCTATTATTACCTGTGATACAATCAAAGCTGTAAATTGAGGATGATGTCAATATCTGAAGCCACAGCCTTCATGTTAAATGGTGAGATATACAAGCCTATTAATGTGCATGTCACATTTGACAAAGCAGATAAGTGATGCGCATTAGTGACTATACTTATACATATTTCCCGTCTGTTCAACACAAGTTTAAGTATATTCCTATCAAATGTTATGCAAATACAGTCATGTCATACACACAATTAATATTACAGAAACCTATTTGTCGTTGACAGCTTAAACGCATTGTTTAAATTGAAAAGATATACCTAGCTGAAGAAACGAACCTTTAAATGTTTGTAATGCATCTAAGGCTTTACTGACATGCTACAGATCTTCTATCTATTAAAAGCTCTAGACCTGATGGAAAAAACAGAGAGATTTAACGTTAATTCACATTCACAATTGGTTTTAAATGTGCGTTTACCACAATGAGCCACAATTCCAGAACTCGACATATAACTCCTAAACACACACATACCCGCGCCCACCATCTGGCCAAAAGAAGCCCGTATGTTTCTTATCTGTATCGGTGCCGCTGCGTTGTTCTTACATGAAGTTAAAGCCAAAAAGAAAAGACAAAAAAAAAAAACCTGCGGCCAAACACGTAGCCGAAGGCATGCACACACAGTACCGGTTCCACTCCTCTCGCGCCTCCTTAAAGCGCGTGGAATTTAGATCGTCGCGTGAGAGGACACCAAAGTTCAACAAAGTTCATTCCAAACCTTCGCAGGAAGGATGGGAAAAAAACGATCAGGCTATTTAACATATATAAAAAAACGTGTTTCTTTTTAACTGTAGCTGTACAATCCCATCGCGGAAGTTTCTGCATTTATATCGAATGATAAAATAATAATAATTATCATCATAACATAATATATATAACAGGACGAAATGTCGTGAGAGGCCGGCATATTTTGTTGTCAAACAGGTGTCACCCATCATTTAAATAGGCACACCCGACAATCGTTCAATAAGTAAGATCTTAGCTACTACATTCATGGAATGCCGTGCGTCTTTGTTATAACCAAGGTTAATAAATCCGTCCTTCATGCTTGCAGTTACGTGCTTATTCACATTTCCATCAATCCGTCTACTAACCTCTTGTCCTGGCTATATTCACGGGGTATTCTGATTTCCTAATTCCCTTAATTCTGCTACATTTATTCCTTCTTTCGCAGCAGAGACGTGGTATTTTATAACCACGCAACACCGTATAACAGAAGTCTTTATATTTTAAGACAGGGGAAAATGCCGAATTTTATGCGGGAGATTCCTTTGTTCAAGTCGTGCGATAACCAGCGGGAAATTACCGAGACAGTTATGCTGGGTTACAGTTCTTGCTTATATGCGTATTCTAAACATGTGACCTTAAATGTCTTCTAGAGAGAGAGAGAGAGTGTGTGTGCGTGCGTGCGTGTGTGTATCTGTGTGTGCAGACGTGGACAAATGGTCTTGGTACCCTTACAGCCCATTGAAACACTGCTTCATTTCCGAAAAGTGATTCAATTAAAATCAATTGTCTATTGTATACCTGCATGTCTTTTGTATGTGATAGAGTAAACCAATAAAATTGTGAAAAGAAATTATTTGTTGTTTATTTTACAAAGATATGCTCAATATCTTTGTACCACACGGGACAAGAACACCTTAGACCATGTCTACAGTAACATACGCGGTTCATACAGGGCTGTACAGCGCCCCCCCTTTGGACAGTCGGACCACATCTCTCTGTTTATGTACCCAGCTTACAGACAGAAGCTGAAACAATCAAACCCTGTCATCAAACCTGTTACACGCTGGAACTCAGAGACTGAGAGCATCCTGCAGGACTGTTTTGCTCAGACAGACTGGGATGGGTTTCAAACTGCAGCCACTATGGAGGACTGTTCTGTTAATATACAGGAGTATGCTGAGTGCGTGACTGGGTACATCAGCTTTTGTGTGGACAATATCGTGCCCACCACACAAGTGAGGAAGTTCCCCAATCAGAAGCCCTGGATTAACAGTCAGGTACGACACATGCTGCGCGCTCGCTCTCTTGCATTCAGATCAGGCAATGAGACGGAGTACAAAGCTGCGAAGTACAGACTGCGGAAAGCCATCACAGAGGCCAAGAGGCAGTACAGAGAGAAGCTGGATGGCTTCTATTCTTCTGCTGACCC
>JABFDZ020000087.1:1000265-1029363 GCA_019775955.2 Pollimyrus isidori | reverse complement strand
AAGAATTTCATTGTACTGAGGAATACTACTTTTTCTCTGTACATATGACAATAAACGCTTTGAATCCTTGAATCCTTTGAATCCAATAGTATGGACAGATTATCGATACCATAGTAAAGAATATAAGACCATCTCCAAGCAACTTTGTTTTCCTGTGACCAGGCTGATCAGAAGGATAGTGTGGATGGTAGAAGAAGAAATAAGGAAACCTTCCAAAACCGTTCGAGCTGAGCTGCAAGGTCAAGGTACATCACATTCTGATCGCACCATCCATCGGATTATGAACAATAATAAGCTCCATGGTAGAAGACCCAGGAGGGCTCCACCGTCAGCCAATGTTCATCCGGGAGCTTGAAGTGGAGAGGGTGAGCATCTTTAAGCACCTGGGCCTCCACATCTGTGAGGTCCTCACCTGGACACCAAACACCGCGCCGCTGGTCAAGAAGGCTCAACAGCAGCTGTACTTCCTGAGGGGGCTGAGGAGGTTCAGGATGTCAGCCAAGATCCTCAGCAACTTCTATAGCTGCATGGTGGAGAGTGTAGGGGAACCGTCCACTGGCCCAATGGCGGAATCCAATTGGACAGCCGGAGGCTTCCGAGCGCTCCTGTAAATTTACTTACCCGTTTTAGGTAAAGACCGAATTATATCTGACTCCAATTTAATTAAAGATCATTATGGCAATTTTAGTTGTGACATTTCTGTTACTTAGATTACTCCTGGGCTGTGACTTCTATTGCTGAGCTCCCACTAATCCCGGACGGCGGGGCACACCGGAATCGCCTCGGCCGATAGGGTGACCCATGGATCTGCTATGTAGGTTTAGGAGCTGGGAAATCAGTACAATGTGATACAGTGCCAGCCTAGATACCCGTCCGGACCCGGCGGCCCATAACGCCCCAGAGGCTCAGCTGACACGTGCCCAATCTGAGCTAGTGAGGGCCACAGAGGTGTTCTCAGCTCAATTTGGGCAGTCGCATCGGCTCTTGGAGAAATGGGGTCAAGTCAGAGGCTGCAAGAGGGTGTTAATAACCCCAGTCTCTGATAAACATGCAGAGGTTCGCAAAGTCAAGAAGTAATCAATACACAGCCTACTCACAATTAATATATAACACATCAATTTAACCAAATATAACATTACAGTAATTTTAACATGTGGTCACAAGTCCTAAACTATGTCGTCCAATCAAGGCCTCCAGCCTTACAAGAGCACACTGACCAGCTGCATCACCACGTGGTACAGCAGCACTACTGCTACGAAATCATCAGGACACCGCTGCCCCAATTTGCAGAGCAGCTACCACCGCAGAGTCCAGAGGAGAGCTGTCTCCACCCTCAAAGACCCCACACACCCTCAAAGACCCCACACACCCTCAAAGACCCCTTCCACCCTCAGGACAGAGGTACAGAAGTGTGAAACCTAGAACCAGCTCCTGACCCAACAACTCCTTCTTCCCCACTGCCATCAGACTCCTTAACGGCCGACAAGAGTAAGATTAATGGACATCATACTACCATACTACCTCATACTGTAATTTTTGCACATTAAGAATTTCATTGCATAGAGAAGAATGCATTTTCCACTGCAGATATGACAATAAACACTTTGAATATTCACAATTTATCAGTATAAGCATTATATACTCATTATATACTTATACTCATTTACTAAGAAATTAACTTAGACTTAACCACACTCGACTTTTCCCTGTTATAGGTCTCCACACCGCAGCTCCAGTCAGCCTGCTTCATTCTGGTTTGATCCATTCAGCGTTAACAGGGTTTACTTATCTCGGATTTTTTTATTTACTTTATTTTTTTTTCGTTACGACCTAAACTGGGACACCAACATCAAAAGGCTGGAAACTCAACACAGATTAAGTTTAGTGCAGGGTTGCTAACAAGTTTGCACATGCATTTACACGTAGACCTATGGAAGTTTCATTGCCTTTCTAAATGGTCTGTACGGCTAACAGATTGCCCCCAACACTTTTGATGAAGCTAATTTTAAATTTGTAATGGAATAATATAGATTTTCCGTAAGGTTTCTGGCGTGGCGTCAGATGCTGGTAACGATGCTGTGCCGGCGTTTCCAACCCACCCCTTATCATATAAATACTGTTCCGGTCTCACCCGAAGGAAGTCAGTCACCTAGGCGCAACTTTAACGCCGACGAGTCGGGTAAGCGGCTGATTCATGTCTTACTTTTCCCTCGATATTAATTAATATTCTTTATGTACCATAATGTTTTCATATTAAAATCATTACATAAATATGACGCCTCGATTATGCAACGTAAAACGGGGTTGCACGTTTTGATGTATACAAAACGTGATCTTTTTTTGTTACTGTGTTTATTTTGTCCGTCGCTGTTAATATAAAACACTGCTTTATATAAAAAAAGTACACTTTATGCAACTAAATAATAGTTAGTCTTGCGTTTCACTGTAACTGGAGTAAGATCACCGCGTATGTCGTGTATAGAGTTTATGTACTTTTTCGGGAAGAAGACCGGGACTGGGAAGAGTGAATTGTTTGTTCCAGGCGGGTCATATACATACAGGTTTCGGGTTACGCTTAAATAAGACACGCTGCACCGCTACTTCACAACGGAATCATAGACAACTTTTACGATAGGTTTGCCAAAGTTTCTTGTTTTGTTGTTAATCACAAATATGCATTCTCAAAACAACATCTGGAATATTTACATGAATGCGAAACAAACTGAGACTAACCTAACTGAATGTTTCCGTTTTCAAATATATCATCATTTGGAGTGTGATAAGACCTACAGAACTTTTCAGATAGAATACTGAAAAATATTTGTTAATTTAATTAGACTTTTTAATGATGCCGTGTAGTTATAAATTGTGCCGATTCCTTCTTTCACGTAGGCCTATTCTGGTGTTTTGTCTTATTTGGTTTCCTGTGTTTTTTTTTTTGTTTGGTTTTTTTTTTCATGTGCCAAAAATACCTGAAATGGGGGGGTGGTTGTGTGTGGGGTTTCCATCTGGTTTGCGCTTCCTCTATCGCGCCACCTACAAATTTGAATGGATAGAAACCCGTACAGCGGACACTGAACGGAGTGTTAAATTAAACTATTAGTTTCTAACAGCACCATTTTGAAAGATTGATGCGAGGATTACGTCGGTGTTATTAATTAAGTACAGATCACTTATTTAAACACTTATGGTGTAACATAGGTGCGATCCAAGAGCAACCACCTGATATCAGTCTGAAAAACAAAAGTGAGGTGTTGGGTGACCTGGTTATTGGGAAAGTTCATGTCAGGGCTCCAGTATGCGACTAGTTAGTCGAATTTTGCAACCATTTGTTGGATTCAGTGGAACTATTTTTTATAACTTGGCTCCCCATTGCATCTTTTTAAACTCTCCTCGAATATGGCGTGAAACATCAGGAGCCCGTTCCTATTTTTTTTTTTTTTGTTTGGTGAGAGAAATCAATCCGGTTAAGGTAGTCTGGGTAATATGCAAGAGTAACAAAAGTCAAACTGTAACCTTCTATGAGCACCCTCTCCACAATGAATCAAACTTTGGTGTTTTAAAAAGCACCATGTAATGTAATGATATTTTCCCCCTTAAAATAGAACCTCACGTTGTATTAGTAAATTGTAAATTGTAGTTTTAGTTAGACTGTCTTTTTTTTATATAGTGTTGCCCCAAGGTGCTTTACATGGGTGTGCTGTGATGCATTAGAACAACGTTACAGTTTTTCTTGATTGCTTAAACACATTATTTAAACTATGCCTCGTATTCTCAAAACAGTAAACGCAAATCCGTAACGTCTCACACAATTTCCCAAACATCATATTTTCAGGTCAAAATGAAGCTCTGCACTCAAAACTGGTGCGCTCTGCACTCTGGCTGAAAAACCAACCTTTGCCCACAGACATCACACACAAGGCCTCAAAAACACGCACACTACAACATAGTCGTACACATTGGTGCAATAAATTAAAAACAATATTCCCAAAACTGGCAAGTTGTTTTGCTTGTGGTTCTTCCCCTCAAAAACCTTTTCACATGATGAACACAAAAGACGCAACCAATATATTTACAGTGGCACATTTTTATTCATGTACTATACAGTACAACACAAAACATTATTCCATCTCAGCATCCTGTCTTTGTTCTGGGTCAGGCCAGAGAATCTCATCCACATCACAGGCTATATTGGCCCTAACCAGGCAGTGAGGGTAAAATCCTCTTGCATGCCTGATCCACCCCTGGCATGCATCTACTGATATGCCGCCGCTCTTTGTCGTCGCCGTGGTCCTCGACCTCCACCTTCACCTCGTCCTCAACTTCCTCCTCGTCCTCGACCTCGTCCTTTGCATCTCTTTGGACTCATCGTTTCAAACCTGAATGAGCGGACTTTGGCCCTTCTATCTATCCATCAAAGTTTCTGATTGGTGTGTGCTACATTTTGACTCCTGGTGTTTCCACTTGGATAATTGTGTGCTAATTGAGCTCAAGCTCTGCTGATTTAAGTTGACATTATTGAATGCTAGTGCTTTCTAAATGACCAAATGGAATAGGCACTGAAAAATGTAGGGATTTGTGTGTAGAGTTTTGCAGTAACAGTTCACCAAATCTGACTCGTGTGTTAAAGCAGGGGAATAGTGTTTATAGTTTGGGGAAATGGGTATGCATTTTGAAAAAGAGCGTCATGGTTTTGAAATTTTAGTTTAAAAGATTGGTTATCGTGTTTTAGCAATCGAGAAACTGTAAGAAAGAACATTATAAAAAGACAAAGAAATGAAGAAAGCCAGCAGAACATGCATAGATGCATTAATGAACAATCATGGTAGATAAAGAAAAGTTTGTATGTTTATTACCAAAGCATTTATGAGTAATACAGTTAAGATTGATATTTTTGTGAATGTCTTTCATTGCCTGTCGAGTAAGGGTTGTGACTAAATTTTGTATTTGTGCCCCTAAAATATTCAGTAAGGGGCACCACTGCTGCTAGTGGGAGCCGTAATTTGGAGCTCCGTTATTGGTCAGTTTGTCTGCTCTTGCAAGCCTCTGGAACCTACAGTGTTTCTCTGAGGCTAGAACAAGGGTCTCCAACTCCAGTCCTGGAGAGCTACTATCCTGTAGGTTTTCTATCCTACCCGGCTTCTGATGAGCCACAGCTGTACTCGGGTAAATACCAGGCATCATCAGAAGCCGGGTATGATAGAAAACCTACTGGACGGTAGCTCTCCAGGATCGGAGTTGGAGACCCCTGGTCTAGAATGTCCTGAAGAGTGTGACTCCTCTGTTTTTTATAATCAGGAATCTACATTTTGGCATGATTACCTGAATTTTGATGTTCAAGGCAGGATCCTTTTCCAAGTTCCAGTTTGTTAATTGAATATCTGTGCGACGCATTTGATTTGGGGTGTCTCTCCAGAGTTGAATCCCCACGGACCAGCATTCAAAGTTTATCTGTTTCTTTAAATCATTATGTCGTATCATCTATCCATTTTCCAACCCGCTTATCCTGCTGGGTCACGGGGGGTCCGGAGCCTATCCGGGAAGCAACGGGCATGAGGCAGGGAACAACCCTGGACAGGGGGGCTAGCCCATCGCAGGGCACATTCACACACCAACCACTCACACATGCACACCTACGGGCAATTTAGGAACTCCAATCAGCCTCAGCATGTCTTTGGACTGTGGGGGACCTTTCTATTTTAGAAAGGTGAAGCTAAAGTGTATAAAACAAACTCTTTTTCCTTCACTGTGTGTGTGTGTGTGTGTGTGTGTGTGTTCATTTTCTAAATGTGTTCATCTCTTGGCCCCACAGGGGTAACGGCTATAAGATGACGGAGGGATCGGACCAGGTGAACCTCTCCTTGGAGGACACCGTAGACACTAATGGCACCCCCCAGCCAAAGATCATTACGAAAACCAAGATGCCCCACGGGTCTGTCGTCAGCTTCCACAACATCCAGTACCAGGTCAAGATAAAGATGGGACCCCCGTGCAAAAAGAAAAGCATCACCAAAGAGGTCTTGGTCAATCTGAAGTGAGCGCCACTCGATCTCATTAGTGTTTTGAGTAGAATGATCGCACGTACTGTGTTAGCTACCCTTACACATTGTGTCTACCTGACCTGATTCCTATGAAATTAGCGTTACAGGATGTCACTGAATTGACGGTAGGAAGTGACTACTGTGTAGCTGAATCACGTGATCTTCATTTGGAGCAATCGGCCTATTAATGGCTTCAGAGTGATCCAGGTTCTTTGTCTTCAGCTAGTAGTTGTTATTGACTGCTGAGCTGCTACTGCTGCGTTGTAGATGTGACCATCTGATACAAGCCTTCTAATTAGTTTTCACCGGGTTGCTTTTTTTTTTTTTTTTTACCCACCCCAGTTAAGGAATCTGAAAGTCACCTGCAGGCAGATATTACTGGTAACATAACTGTGTACTGGGTCATGGGTCATCAAAAAATTTTGTCTAGTCACTTGTTTACTAATTGAACTTGTCAAGCGTTAGTCATATCCTACGCAGTGTGTGTCAAAGGCATCCATATTGAATATATTTGGTATGAGTGTATCATCTATAGCTGTTATAAAGCTAATATATGTATTAAGGTGATATGTTTGTGTGTAGAACAAGCCAGGGATTTCCAAGAGCTGGCTGAAAGGCCATGTCCTTCATAAAACCTGGTTAGGTAGTTCTTCTAGGCGTAATTATCTTGGTGATCTGTCTCCTCCAATCTACAACCTGATTACTGTATTATGGCATGAAAAGGTAGGTTGGAGTAACTCTCAGGGACTTTTACAAAAAAAAAAAAAAAAGTTGAATTGTGACTGACATCCTATCCTTGTACTTGCAGCGGAATCATGAAACCAGGTTTAAATGCAATTTTAGGACCGACAGGAGGTGGGAAATCCTCGTAAGTACCTTCACAAAATATGTACATAAACCAGATTCTGAGGGCAGTTGATTTTGATGTGCCATTACATTTTTCTGTACGGTTGTGCCATCCCACCTCTCAGCAGTTGTGTATGCGTGGCCTGATTTGCACTCGCCTCTGTCTTCCTGAGGTTCCTGGACGTGCTGGCGGCCAGGAAAGACCCCTCCGGGCTCTCGGGGGAGGTGCTGATCGACGGGGCCCCCCAGCCACCGAACTTCAAGTGCCTCTCGGGATATGTGGTGCAGGTATGGATGAGGAAGAGAAGCGTTTCTGCCCATTCAGACACGGGGGCTGGTAACACAGATAGTGACGAGTCCCAAATTTAGAGACTGAGTCTCAGGTCTCCATCATGGTTCCAATTTGACCTTTACTATTTATCAAAAATGCAGCCACCTATTCATGCCAAATATGGCAACGGTGTGTGGCTCAGTGGGCTTGTGATCACAAGGTCACCGGTTCAAACCCAGCCTCAGCATGTCTGCATGGTCCTTGAGCAAGGCCCCTTAACCCCCAGCTCCCTGGCCCCTGTAACTGGTGACTGTCCTTCACGAACAGCTTGCTCTACAAAGAGCGAGGTGAGGGAGGCGTAAAAAGAATTTCAATAAATCTAGGGATCAATAAAGGATTGATTTTTTTTTTTTTTCCTGCTAGTAACTGATGTGACTAAATGGGAATTACCATTTGAACAGTTCAAAAACTGCTTGTCTCAGTTTGTTAGGCTTATACATTTTCATGGTAATCTTTCACATGGATTTGAAGCAATAAAATTTTTGTAAGAACCCAAGTAATTTTCTCATGTAGTTTTTAAGACTAATACTTTCTCAATTTTAATATTATGATGAAGATATTCCTTGAGCAGAGCAGGTAAACTTTAATTAGTGTAAACAATTACAAACATAGCCCACAGAAGGTCCAAAGGTATATATACACAAACCCTAGTCCCAACAATGTCAATCTTAATTCCTACCCAGCCTAATTTTAACCACAAGTAACCCAATAAAAAACAAGACATTTGGCATTTTGAGTTTTTTAATAGCAGTCACAGATTTTTATATGATATGATTAACAAAAAAGAAGCTTTTGGTGTATGTTGCAGCCAGACCGAACCATGCTGGATTCCACCCCCAGTGGTGTTAAAGTGATGTGATTGGCTTATGAATGAGTATAACAAAGATTCCGTTTGTCGTGCTGTTAAAGTACACACATTCTCTGTTAAAACGTTAATGCGTGCAGTCCTGCTGTTCTTTTAATCACGGGAGAGCAGTCAGTGACATTAATGTTCAATCTAATTATTTCCTGGTGTTTTTTTGTATTATTAGAATAAAAACATAAACACCTGTAAATAATTTGTGTAATGCAAATCCACAGGGCACAATGAAAAGGTGCAGGATGTACATTGTATGAAAATACTGCTCGACTTGGAAGGGTATGTCGGAAACGCTTTTGGGACATACCTGCTAAATTATCAGATTTATGGCAATCTATGCCAATCTGTATTACTGCATAACGACACTAGATGGCGTTGCCTAGAAACAGATGTTGCTTAACCTCTGTCATAAATTATACATAGGCTACATAGTGTAAAATAAAACTCTGAATATCCCGCTCTTTGTCAGATCGGGTCCCCACTTTTTGAACTAGGGGCAAAACAGAAAAAGCGTCACAACTTCTTGGCGTCACACTTCTTTGGTTCCAGTTCCTATGCTGAGTGCACAGCTGCACATCCTGATGTGTTTAACGCCTTTTGCGGTTTGGGGAAGGTCGTGCATTCAGTGCTTTGTACATGTGGAAATTTCAGCAGAGCGTTAAAGACATTGTTCACGAGTCACTATTTGATGAATCAGAGTCAAGTCTGAAACAGAAAGTCAAATTTCAGTGGGACTCGAGTTTGAGACTTGGACTCATCTCTGGCTGGTTACATTTTATACTAAGAGGTGTGAGAAGAATAATTAGACTTTAGATAAAAAAAAAAAATTGTGTTTAAAGTGAATGGTTACATGGTGGAGAAGAGGGCAGATGGTAAATATGTGGAAAATGTGATAAGTGCATTTTGGTTGTTTTTAGGTAATGGTACATATATATTGTGACAAGGTACAGTATGCTTGGCACTGTTGTGGACTGAAAAAGACAAAAGATAATGTTGGAAGGAAGTTACCATTATGTAACACATTCCTAATGGTTAGTCAGACAAAAACGCAGCATCACGGCATGTTGTGGTTCTTCAAAGCCAGGAAACATGATTATAAGCTCTATTGTTATAATTTTGAGTTTTATATTCTCGATTTTCATTTTAAATGGTTTACTTTTCAGTGTGGTTTTATTGTTTTTTTAATTTAATATATATTTTAGTTTTTATGTTTTAGTTGTAGTCTTTAGTTTCAGTATTTTTTTATTTCAAGGAATGACCAAGAGTTGCAGAGCTGTTTTATTTGTTGGATCTTTAGAGAAGCTGACATAAATACACAGTTTACATTTCTTAAGGCAGGACAGAGCAAAGAGAGAAGATCCATGGAGCAGCTCACCACAAACAAGATTTTATTAAGCTCAAAAGCAGAAACCATAACATAAAGAGACTAGGAGCAGTCAAAACCAAAATGGGTAATGCAAGAAACTAACAATCATTCACAAGGAAAATAAGCACTAATCAGTTAACTGGAGCAGGACTGGGAGACAAGCATTTAGTAACAACTACGATGACAAACTAAAGAACAGAATGAAGACAGGCACTTACATCATCACAGATGACAAGGGCTAACAAAGGGCAGGTCTGGAACATAACCAAAATCAACCAATAAACAGCTGGAATAAATTACAGTTAACAAGCACCAGAACCAGGAAATATTAAAATACCAAGGGCTAACAATGCTAGGAGAGACTAGGAACAAAAGTACAAGAAGAACATAATTAAACAACGCACATGTAAGGTAGACCAAAAAACAGGGACATGGAAAAAACAATATCCAACTTTAATGATATTATAAAACCAATATACATTAAACAAGAAGTGAGGCATGACTAGAGGGGTTTAGGCTCTGAGCTGCACACTCAACCTATTGAGCTACGTGGTGGCCCAGACAGTGGGGAAACACAGTAGGGACTAAGGGGCTACAAGACAGAGAGGGGGAAGCAGGATGGCCAGCACCACCTGCTGGCCAAATGGGGACAAGTCACATGGCAGAGGATCAGATGGGTACTGACCCTTACAGCATTAGGTACTGATGTCCTTAAAATGGTCATAACATGTTCCAGGTGTTATTAATGGTCAATGAAGATGAACAAATCATTACTTTAGCTATAGCAAAAGCTCTTTGTTATATGGCTTTCAATTTACCAGCATAATATCAATATAAAACATGTACATTTAGTAATACTATATTAAAACTTTACACTAAATTGCCTGTGGAGCAGCACACTATATTAGTCCTATAACATCCAATGTAACTGTAAAATGATCATTTATGTGTAAAAGGATTAAAATACGTCTAATGAATGTGTTATAATTCAGTTTCTAAAAAGTAGCAATCTTGAAAATTCAACTATCCAGCAGTGCCTGGGTATGAGAACTTTTTTATTGAAGACAGTAGTATTACAAAAAAAAACGTAGCAAAGACTTTGACACTTGCTTTATTTTCAGTTAGTTTCCGAAGCAGTATTTATGGTTGTTTAGTTGTAGCTATTTTTTTCCATATTTTATTTCAGTTTACTAAAATGTTTTCTTGTAGTTCTACTTTTGATTAACAATGATAACTGGTTGTAAGAAGCTGGGAAAGGTCCAGATGGGCACATAATGTTGAGAGTATGGATGTATAAATGATGACTTTATAGCTGTCTGGTACATTTTCTTCACTGATACTCTTATTCAAGGCAACTCGGTCACCTCATAAAGCTCCTTCTAGAACTTAAACCAACCACGTTCCTTAACCACTGTTCTACTTGTACTGTAGATTTTTCATTTTCATTGAAATACTGAATAGTAAAATCATAGAATTGGATGCCCTCTTGCCAACCGATACCCTCCCCTCCATAGATGAGTTCTGTTGACCCTGTAGATCTAATTTTTGTTGCCTGTTGGTAGCCCTGGAGGGGCATGTTGACAGTCCCGCTCTGTGGTTCCCCTAGGATGACGTGCTCATGGGCACACTCACCGTAAGGGAGAACCTCCGTTTCAGTGCCGCCTTGCGGCTCTCCAACTCCATTAGCCAAAAGGAGAAGGACGCTCGGGTGACAGACCTCATCAAGGAGCTGGGCCTGACCAAAGTGGCTGACTCCAAGGTAGGTTGCGTGTTCTGCTGCTCTTTCAATGTTCGAGGTGCATAAATGTACATCACCGGAGGAACCTTCAAACCATAGGTGCTCTGATCTGCAGGTAGGGACGCAGATGATCCGGGGAATCTCCGGTGGGGAGAGGAAGAGAACCGCTATCGGGATGGAGCTCATCATTGATCCCCCAGTTCTTTTCCTTGATGAGCCAACCACTGGTCTGGATGCCAGTACTGCAAACTCTGTCCTCCTCCTACTTAAAAGGTATACTGCTGGATCTCCCACAGTCACAGTCATGTTTGACTTTTCTACACCAATTGACTTTAGACAATCTGTTACCAGTCACTTGAGAATTTTTGAGTTGTTTTAGAGATTTAGTTGATATTTTTTTTCCCCCCCCTCTAGAATGTCCAGTCTGGGAAGGACCATAATCTTGTCCATCCACCAACCACGTTACTCTATTTACCGGCTATTTGACTCTTTGACTCTACTAGTCAGTGGCAATATGGTCTATCATGGACCAGCTCAAAGTGCTTTGGACTACTTCACTAGTATTGGTAAGGCAGGCTATAAGAATTTATATCTAAAATAAACTGGCCCCAAAACACATCCATTGATGTATACAACTCATGGATTGTAGTTTCAAAGCCTTGGGGTACGACAAGTGTTTCTGAATCTCCCAATGCAGGGTATCCCTGTGAAACCCACGACAACCCAGCCGATTTCTTCCTGGATGTCATCAATGGAGATTCCACAGCATTTGCTTTGACCAAAATACAAAACAACGAAGGTACATGTCCACTGTCATAAAATATAATGGATGCATATGTACTATATATATAATATCCTGCGCTTTAATTTTTCTGCTCAGCTGCAGTACAGTAAGGTTTCAGAGAGAGGTCATTGTACAATATATTAAAATGTATTTTTGTTTAAAGTTCTTTAAATTTATTCACCTAACTAAAGATTAGTGGACTACAGATGCTCACCGGATTATGAAGGGGTTACGTTCTGATAAACCTACCGTAAGGTGAAAATATCATCATACGGTACACCTAACATAACAATCGTAGCCCAGTCTAGAGTACTTTAAACATGCTTAGAACACTTACATTAGCCTACAATTGGGCAAAATCATTAACACAAAACCTATTTTATAATGAAGTGCTGGATATCTCATGTCATTTATTGAATAATCACATCCATCATAAAGTCAGACCATTGTAACCTGGGGAACATCTGTATATACTAAGGAACACAACCTCTAACAGCACTGAAAATGGAAACCTGAGAGTCTAAAACAAGGTGTCATCTACTAGGGTACATTTTTATTATTTATCTGGCTGGTGATCGCTGTCATGCTGCTTTCCCAGAGTTGGACACTGAGAAGGCCAAATTCAGACAGACCATAGAGGAGCGCCTGGTGAGCGAGTTCCAAAACTCTGTTCATTGCCAGGACACTAAGGAGGAACTGGATAAGATTCTCCAGGGCAGAGAGTGCAGCAGCAAGCCCAAGTCACGCACCATCACCTACAACACCTCCTTTTTTCACCAGCTTTTCTGGGTTCTTAAGAGAGGATACCGGAACCTTATGCTCAATCCTCAGACCTCCATAGCTCAGGTACACTTTTGAAAATTAATTACATATCTTTGCTTGACAGGGGGCACAGTGGTTAAGGTACTGAATGTGGGAAACAGAATTATGTTACCCATTACATTTTACCATGATTATATAGCGCTGAGTCCTTTGTTTGCAGAATTCTTGAATATCTGTAGTTCTCACTACTTCTAAGCTGGTCCGAAATGTTGCGAAACTTCTGAGCAGCCACTGAACCGATATCACAAATTCTGCATCAAAGAGACAGGAGGTAGATTTAATCGCTAATGGCCTTATGACTGGATTTAGCCAAGTGACTGACTTGAAAGTAATCAGCGTGTTAATTAGGGAATTCTGTGATGTGAACATCACACCAGAGGATTTTCTGTGCTCATTACGGAACTTCTGCGACCAAATGTCATCAGTTGTACTCTCCCTAAGAATTATTAGCTGTTAACCGGCTCTACATGAAGCATAACAACCCCAGTCTTCGCTAAGTAGCTTTTGTGACCTTGGTGTCGGCTCTTATGGCATAATTCTAAGCGATATGATGTCTCGCTAAAGGCCTTGGTCACGGCGTAGCCCATCACATGATGGGACCCATGACCCTTTCAGTACTTCCACACACTGGGAATTGGGTGGGAAAACAATTTAACCCTTTAAACGTAGCCTTTCATCCTGGGAACAACGATTGAGCCAGTTATCCGACATTAAGCAAGTGCAGAGACAGGACCAGATGGCGGTAGCGCTGATTTCATACGGGAATTCAACAGCGCTATGTGAGTCTCTCTATCAAAGACGACTGTGGTCCTTCAGTGACCCCACACTCCTGAGCACTTTTCTTAACATCAGACCTGAATGGTCAGAGTGATCCCACCTGAAGCACAAGTCAAAAGTTTGGACACGCCAAGTTGCCTACATGGGAGAGTGACTGTGTCGCATCACATGACCCGGCCACCTGACCTAGACCCAGTACAGATGGTTTGAGAGCAATGAAAATGGGCCAATGAGTGCTCAGCATGTATGTGGGACCTAATCATCCCAGGAGGCCACTTCATGAAAATGGCTTGCAGGAGACAGTAGGATCAGCCAGTCCCTGGAGTAATTGGGGTTAAGGGCTTTGCTGAAGGGCCTAATGGTGGCATCACTCTACTGACCACAGGATTTGAACCAGCAAACTTCTGAGTCCCAACCAACATAGCTGCCCCCTCCCCCCCAAAAAAGTTATTTTTTGTTTTGGTTAGTGCAAAATTCCTTATGTTGTTTTATTATTATGTCTTTATAACTATTCTAAAATGTACACAATAGTACAAATACATGTTTTGGTGGGGGGGTTGGTGTCAAAACTTTTAATTGGTACTGTACATCCAATTCTACCATAAAATGGTAAAATTTACTAAAATGGTTGCATTTTCATGTGTTTTTGGATATGTGCATATAAAACTGAGTATGCTTTTCATTAAATCTGATTACTTAGACTCCTGCTTTATTTAATTTTCATTTTGTTAAAGTAGAAAATACTTAATGGAGGGTTATTTATTTTTAACACACTGATTTTTGTTTAATTTCCTTCATCTCCAGTAGCCTTCTTTAAAGCCATTTGGCTCAGGAACAAATGCACTTTATATAACCATATAACTGTAGTGGAGGGTATGCGGTTTAATTTGCATGTTCCAAACCTGCCCCCTTGGGCAATGTTCACAGTTGCTCCAAGTGCCTCTGCTATAATATTGTCTCTGTCTTCAGATTGTAGTCACCATTATTCTGGGCCTCATAGTTGGAGCTATATTCTTTGGAGTTAAGAGCGACCAGAGCGGAATCCAGAACAGGTTTGTTGTTTTTATGGATTTCCAGAAATTCCTACACCCACCCCACACCGCATTTTAATTGTCCAACGACCAGGAGTATGGTAAATCAGTATACAGGCCTCAGTGATTGGAGCTGGGGGAAGCAGCTTGATCCCAAGCAGTGTTCATTTTAGAGTATATACTTAAATATGAGTTATACTTAAATTGTACAATTGTAAATTGTGTCCTGCAGTATTCTAACACACTTTGGTAGTTATGGTTAGTCATGATGGGTTCACGCCAGTCCCTGTTGACCTTTCAGGATAGGAGTGCTGTTCTTCATCACGACAAACCAGTGCTTCAGCACCCTGTCAGCAGCTGAGCTCTTTATTACAGAGAAGAAACTCTTTGTGTGGGTATTACGACTCTGCCAAGGTTGTACACTACTGCCGCTGAAAGCTTTAATCATTAAATAATGTAGTTGATAATGTAGGAGCCCTTCCTATATAACATACAATGACATGCATTTCTATAATTGTCTTATTAGGTGTCCTGAGCTCCAATCATGCCTGAATCAGAAATGCAAAATGTTGTCCCAGGCTAATGAATGCTGAATTTTCCCTAGGCACGAGTACATTAGTGGTTATTACCGAATATCGGTGTACTTCCTGAGCAAGATCATGTCTGACATCATCACCATGCGGACCATTCCTGCTGTCGTCTTCAGCTGCATAATATACTTCATGATAGGTGTGGAACACGCAACGATGCCAGATGAATGGTATTTGCTTCAAGGTTCGAACTTCCGGGAATCTATTGTGACAAGCTTCTCTGAATCCGCCATTTCCCCGTAGGGCTGAAAAAGACGGCGGCATGTTTTTTCATCTTCATGTTCACCGTGATGATGGTGGCCTGGACGGCCACATCTATGGCCTATGCCATCTCGGCTGACCAGAGCATCGTAGCCATGGCCAACCTCTTCATGACCGTGATCTTTGTGTTCATGATGGTGAGCCCCCAGTACTTAATTTCTGTTTGAACTGAAGTTCACAGAATTCCCCCACAAACATGAGAGTAGATAATATCCTCCATTTGAAATCAGAACTGCTCTGTCCTCAGATCTTCTCTGGCCTTCTGGTGAACCTTCCTAGTGTCATGAATTGGTTGGAATGGTTGAAGTACTTCAGCATCCCTCGCTATGGTCTGACGGTAAGTACAGATGGGACCTTTTGGATTAATTATGGACGGTGTGTTTTACATGGCCCTAAATGTGTAACTGGTGTGTAAATATACACATTTTTATTCCTTACTAGGCACTGGAAATCAATGAATTTACTGGGCTGACATTCTGTGGAAACACTACAACCTCCACTGCCTCTGCTGCCTGCAATGTGACGGCCTCTAGTATAACGTAAGCGGTTTCGTTATGAAAATTACAATCCCCTTAGCTGTGTGTTTTGCACAGATTCCTGAGCAAGACTTCATATTCCTGTCATTGTGGAGACTCCCCATTCATTTATATGAGCATACACTAACCCTCATCCAGCCCTAACTCTAAACATGAGTAACCAAACTAAATACAAGACATTTGGCATTTTTAGTAGTTTGATTTACATTCACCGATTTTTGCTTGAGGTTTATATTGTCAGAAAGGTAAACTGGTATTTCCACTCTGTGGTGACATTTGATCTGTACAGTGTAGTACACGTGTGTCACACACACACACACACATACACACAGAACTGTCAACCATCTGACCGTCAAACCCTGTTGCATTTTCGCAGGTGCACAGGCGAGCAGTTTCTGATTTACCAAGGAATCGACTACTCAACTTGGGGGCTGTGGCAGAACCACCTGGCCATGGCAATAATGATCATCATTTTTCTGATCATTACATACTTGAAGTTACGCTTCATTAAGAAATTCTCATAAGTGCGGCTGAACATCCATCAGTCTTCACATTCCGCTGCTCACGGCCGACACTCTTACTTTCAAGAAGCCGCTTCAGCAGAAGGGATTAACCCTTTACAAAGATACCACTTCTAGTTGAAAGGCTTTTGTCCTTGAATATATACATATAATCTTATTATTTATGCAGATTACAATCTATGTTAGCACTTCCATCTGAAAGAAATAAACTGTCTTTGTTATTTTGGTATGCATGTTTAGTTGTGAGTCTACTCACGTCATATTCAATGACTGGAACCTTTATTTTGTATAGAGGGCATTTTGTTTTATAAGCTGTAGATATGGCACTTTATAATAAATCAAACATCTGCTAATATGTGCATCTCTTGTACATTAAGTATCTGCTGTTCAGCTTGGTCGTGGGACTTTTTCTTACGGCAAAATCTTCCGTGGACATAGGCGGGGCCAATCAGTCAACAGTCTGATTGGTTTAGAGAGAACCAATAATTTTTCTCTCTGCCCACAAGCATTCAGCTGTCTACCCCAGGGCTTACTTCCCAGTGCTGGCTGGCAAATGTTGGGTTCTACATCCCTGACATTACCCCCACCCACAGCCGTATCACTCAAACCACACCCAGTTCCATGGCAGGCCTGGCAGAGAAGTGCATGCCCAGCACTGTACAGAAAAGTGCAGAGGCAGGAATTAAATTCTCAACGGACGGGTGGAGGAGGTGAAGTAAGTGATACCCGTCTACAAACCAAAGGAAAATTGGAGAAAATGATGTATTTCAAAAACTCTTTTAATAAGTCCTGAAAAAATATACATGAATAGACTAGAACATTCTGCGTGGTATAGTACAGTCTCACAAATGGGTTTCCCATGAAACTACGTGCACTTCAAATTGAAGTTTGTTAAAGGTGTCATGCATAAATCATTACAGAGTAATACCTTCGTAAATATGACAACCTATACGGCAACGCGGCCTGTCTTAGACAGACGGAAGCAAGCTGCGAAAGGCAGAATGCAGAATGTTCCAGAGACTAACCAGTGAAAAGCTTTAAACTATCCAGCCTTAGTGCGTAATTAGCCCGTTTTGCAGGAATTTGTCTATAAAGCCCATGTTCTATAATCCTCCAGTTAAAAACGGCAAAGCTAAAAAGTATATGGCGCACCTTTATCCGTAACGGCGGAGTATTTTACTCAGTGCACACTGACCATCCTTCAGCGATATCATTTTCATTAAAATTAATCAGAAAAAATGTCTGCAGCCTGTATACACTCAGAAAAAGTGTGTTTGCTTGTGACTGGGGCTGTACCCTTGTAATTGAACCTTTTCAGCTATAGATAAACTAATATAAGGGACATCCCAAAGGTACAAATAGCATTAATGTTCCCAAGTCCATTTCTGTACCTTAAAGGTACATTAACCTACAAGGGCACAATTGGGAAATCCTCGCGGGTGCAGCCCCAGTCACAAGCAAAGGTGCAAATTTTTTACCTTTTTTTTTTCTTAGAGTGCCGATTAGGGGTAAGACTAACAACAGTGACAGTCCACGCTTGCTTTGGGGATTTGGGTGGTGTGGCTTCTTTCACTTGTGGAGTGTACGGTCAATGTGAAGGATACACAGTGACTGCTCTCATTAAAATAAGCACCCATCCACATCAATTCAAGATTCAAATTCACCCTCATTACAGTTCACGGAAATCAACTGTTATACCGTACCGTCGTAATTTCGAAGTTTAAAATAATTTAATTTCTGTACTTAACTAAATACTTCACAATTTGCAAACAACAGGTGCAGGCCAGGCTTAAAAAGCTTATATAATTCGAAAAAACGTATTTCAGTGGTTATAGGAACCACTTTCAGCTGTGATCAGAATTATGCCAGCTCGGGTGATTTTATAGGTGCGCACCGTTGTTACCCCCCGGGTCTGGGCCTTCGGTCGATTGCGAGGACGAGGGGCGGGACCCACGGGGCCGGGGGGGAGCCCCAGTGGCAAGCACCGCCCCCAGCTGGTGGCTGACCTGCGAACCCGCATCGTCCGACTCCCAGCGTTCCAGCTCCTCCCTCACCAGGCGCTCCATCTGCTCCCTGTGCACCTCGCTCTCTCTCCCCATCCGCTCATCCTTCCAGAAGAAAAGGAGGAAACTTAACACCAATGAGTGCTACGGTCCTAACCCCACTCGACAGCAATCCCTGCCTCAAGCTTCTCACCTCCATCACCCCGTCCAGCAACCGGCCCAACACATCCCGCCTCTTCAGTTTGGCTCGCTCCATTGCCTCCAACTTGACAATGACGGCGTCCATCTTGGAAACAATGCTACCGATGGAGTGTTCCATGCGGTCCACGCGCCGCACCAGCCTGTCGAACCAACAGAGCCCGCAGGGTCACATGCACAAAACAGCCAGAGGATGCATAAGGTCACACATGTACAATAACTGCAGAGTGCAAGTTGCACAACTTTAGCAATACACCAGGACTTACACTTGAAACTCTTCGTAGGAGACACCCCCTGAGCTGCTGCCACGGCGACGGGAACTGTGGCCACTGTCCTCGTCATCATCTTCCTCGGAGTCATCCTGACTGCGCGGAAAACTCCGCCCACTTACTGGACGGGCCAGGGAGCTACGCTCCAGCTCGAGGTCCTCCTGGTGTGGGTAGACAAAGGCATACAATGAGAACACTTCCTTGGACTGGCACGATGTTAATACACCACTACCAATTAAGCTCTGTTTCAGTGACCAAACCAGGGACTTTCCCCGTGAAGGCACCTGGGGCCACCACTCACTCTCTCCTTCTCCAAGTCGTCCCTCATCTGCTGGTGTTCATGCTCTGTAAGCTCCTCATCTCCGTCGTGGTCATACTTGGCGAAGATGGCTTCAATCTCTGCGTCGGTGTGCCCTTTTCTGATTGGCAACAAACACAGTCTCTCTCAGTCTATGGGAGACCCATTGTTTTGCGTGTATCATCTACTGGGAGGAGGGAGTATGGAGACCTAGACTTGTGGATCAGGGTGTAGGTCCATGCAGTCTCACCCTTTCAGATCCTGCCGCAGCTCATCAAAGTTCAGCTTTCCTCCAGCGTGCCGGAAGCTCTCTGAGATGTCATCCACTGTGGTCTTCTTTAGCCTCAGCTTCACCATTGCCTTGTTGTAGCCCTGCAGAGA
Organism: Pollimyrus isidori; assembly: GCA_019775955.2. NCBI lineage: Eukaryota > Metazoa > Chordata > Actinopteri > Osteoglossiformes > Mormyridae > Pollimyrus > Pollimyrus isidori. The sequence continues at coordinate 1,009,711 of JABFDZ020000087.1, read as the reverse complement.
CAGGCTCATCAAAGAACATCCTGCAAAGGCCTCGAATGGCTACCATACATGGAGCCTACTTTGATACAGAGCTCATATTCATGGAGTTACCTTCTTAATGAGGTCGGCCAGCTCCATTTCAGACTTGTGTTGAGCCATGTCAGCTTTTACTTCAGAGTAGGTGTCATTTATGATGGCCAAGAACATATTCTTAAGAGATGGGAAAAGCCAATGTCATTACCAGGGCAGGGTCTGACTGATACATTCACTACTGTACTGCTTCAGAGTCCATCAAGAAGCAATTAGGACATGCTAGGAGCCAAAAGCAATTACTCTGACATGAGAAATTAATTATTTGTCCAAAATGTTCACAGCGTTCTTTTTTCCAGATAAATAAAGCTCAACACCTACCAGCAGAATGAAGATGATGAAGAAGACGAAGGTAGTGAAATAAATGGGACCCAAGATTCGGTTTGCCTCCTCAATTTTCGAGAACTCAAAGTCACCCAGGATGATACGGAACTGTGTGAAGCTACCAATGGAGGACAATATCAAAATAACTGACTGACTACTACTGCAACTAATTAAGCCTGGCAGCGATAAATAACAATAGGTTGATGCCCCCAAACCACACATACAGCTCAGGTCAATTTAGTCACAATTATGATTGCAAAAAGGTGGTAAATTTCGAGAAACTTTACATTCCATGGGAAGTAAAGCTGGGGAATTTTGAAAATTTTACTTGGAAACTTTCCATGGGAACTAACAGGAATATATGAGCATTGATGGAAATTAACTGGAAATTTGGAGTAATTCATATAAACCATAACATAAATATAGAAAGACATGCATGCAAAGACTTCTAATACAAAATGATTTTTTTTCAATTACATTTAAGTTCCCCATTATAGGCAAACCTGCAAATTTGCACTTTATTCCCATTAAATCCCATATATTTTTATTTCCCGTGGAATCTGTCCTACTTTGAAAATTCCCAAAATATTGGAAACCTAGACACAATAGCACACCTAATAGCTAAGTTGGGCATTGATCTTGCCGGGATGTTCTCAGGTCTGAGCTCTAAGCTGCAGTACTCACACGCAGGCTTTGAAGGTGCTGAAGTCATTGACCTGTGTCCCAAACACAAGGAAGGCCAGCTGGGCATAGGCGATGAATATAATAAAGAACATGATGGCGAATCCCAGGATGTCCTTGGCACAGCGAGACATTGTGGTCGATAACTGGCTCATTGTCCTGTTGAAGTTGATGAATTTAAAGAGCTGCAACAAATGAAGACAGACTGGTTTCTAAGAGCAAGCAGCAATGTATACCCTTGAACAATATAAATATGTTTTGCCAAAGAATATTGGATATTAATGAACCAGCGCATTATTAGTTATATGTTCTGCCAAAAACTTTAAAACAGTGCAGGCAAGTTCAACATGAAGTACATTTTTATAAAGAATGTGAAGGCAAACAGCTTCACCTTGATCCAGCAGAAGAAGACAATGACAGCTGCTAGACTGTTGAAGTCAAATTGCAGATTGGCCATCTGCTCAAAACTGGGGTAAGTGTCGTGGTTTTCCAGAGGCTTCTGACTGCTCACCATGGACGTTCCATAAATGCTGATGATGATGGCAGGGATGCTGAGCTGTGGGAGGACGTGGAAAAGGAAATGGGGTCTGTCTGAATGCAAGTGTAGAATTACAGCAGAAGGATACAGAAACCTGAAGGTTGAGTTTGCTGCGCCTCATAATCTGTTTAATATTGAGGCACGGGCATGAGCTCTCAGCACCTTCCCAAGGCACACCCACCACAACAATAAGCACATCCAGGCAGTTCCACAAGCTTTTGAAATATTGGAGTCTGTGTATGCGAATCTCCAAGGCCTCTTCCACAAAGTAGTATATGATGAAGAAGCAGAAGGCGACCTCACAGGCCGCGATGAAGTAATCCCAGCCAGACACATAGCGGGCCAACTTCATTGTCTGGAACTGTGAAGAGGTCACAGCGCCCCCGGTGGCTGGAAACTCCACCACCAGCCTGCCAATGGGAAATGGCCCCTGGTTAAGAACACCTTCCCGTACACCTGTGGGAGTTTTACTTACAAAAAATGTTCTGAAGGCAGAAGATGATTGGTTGAGAGAGATAACCATTCAGATTATAGAGTAGGTGAATCCAAGCAACTTGAGGAGGTAGGACCAAGACATCTGATTGATTGGTCCTGCATCCTCTGGCCGCTTGGACCCACCTCCTCTACAATCCGATCGGTTATCTCTCTGAACCAATCGTCTATGCTTCTGCCTTCAGAACATTTTTGTGCAATTTAAACTCCCATGAGGATCCCGTGCCAGAAGATATTTAGATGAACTATAGAGGTAGCATGACTTAGACACAGAGTCAGCCTGTATTACTTGGCGATGCAGAAGAGATTGATGTTTCTGTTGTAGATGGAGAAATCGATGAACACTGCCCGGGTTCCCCGGCCTATCCACAGGTTGGTCCTAAGCAAGTGCAGCAGAGCAGCCGATGTCTCCCTACTGCGGGACAGGTCCTGGTAGTACCCTCCCCCGCTGTAGGTGGTGATCTCCCCAGTGTAGCTGCTTCCATTCGTAATGGCTGCGTCCGTGTACACCCACCTGTTAGACATACCATTCACAAAAACCGATAATCTTACCAAACCTTCCCTTAAGGATGTTTTCTATTTCCATAAAAGCGCTCCAATAAAACATAATAAATGCATCTTTTGCTGGATCCCTGCAGGTTATTATTTTGACGAAACCTTACACTCAACACCTAGCTTAGCTTTTAACGCCCACTGAGATTTGCCTAAAAGATTCTGAACGCCCCCTGCGGCACATTCGTCTTCAGCACACGGTTCGTTAGGAACGTACGGGGTTCCATTCTTGAGCCCAAACGGAGATGTGTCCTCATTGGTGGTGGAGTACAGGCCGTAGCATTCTGTCACCTCGTCCTTCAAGTCTTCATGGACATAGCAGGACCCGTTCCTCACTTTCACCTGCCTCAGTCGCGGGACCCCCAGAAGGAGGTTCTCGTAGTAGATGAAGGTTTGATTCTCAGAAAGAGTCTTGTTGTTGTACCAATCATCCCTGTACAGTCCATTAAGAAGTGGTCCCTCTGTAAACTGAAAATGCAGCCTCTTTAAGGAATATCTATGACCGTATACCTAAAGTTATGACAGTATTTATAAGCAGTCACATGACATTCCGCCATCATTTCTCCTAGCCTAACATGATGAGTCAATGATATCTTAAACTTTGATTCAAATGAATTGTTTCACTTGAAAAGAGATTTCATACCTTCCAGAACTCATCCATGGTTCCAAGATTTCTAAAACTGGTGGTATTACAGCTTGACAACTGTGTGTCCAAGAACAACTGAGTCATGACCTTGGTGTAGTAGTACATATTGGAGCTCACCATGCCGTAAGTCACTGCAGGGAACAAAATCCTGAGTACTTAATTAAGATGCAACTGGCTAACCCATCGTGTCCTTGTCAAAACAGGTAAGGTAACATCTATTATCTCCCATGAGGATTTGTGATGTGTAAGGAAAATGTAAAAACTAACATTGCATTACATTTATTAAATTGAATGCTTTAACTACCTTTACTCTGGCAACGCTTGACGACAGCTGGTGTTACTTACACATGCACACGGTAATAAGGAAGACGATGTAGGTGACCATCTCCCGAAGGACGTTCTTTAAATACCTCTCCCTGCTGCTGTCACTGTCCTCCGTTAGACGCGTCCCCCACAAAACTGAAATCAAACATCAGCCACGTCCAGCAATACATTTTTAAAGTTACATAACTGTAATGTGTATACACTTGTCGCGTTGCTGGGGTCATTTGTTGATTTCGCCTGTGGATTAACATGATCACCGACGCACTTACTTCGTATTTTCTCAAGGATCCGCTTCCCACAGTCCCGGTGGCCATGCGTGTCCTGATGCTGGCCTTCGGGGGCCGGGGTGGGATACAGCCCCCGGTGCATCCGGGCCGCACCGCCGCCGCTACTGCTGCTGCCCCCGTTAAAGCTCCCCAGCCCACTACTGCCGCTGCTGCTGCTGCTCGACGCGGTGGACACGGACCTTCTGCCCGGGCTCGCCGGGGGCCAGTCCGCATCCAGCATTTCTTCCTCGGGTTCGAACCCTGGGTTGTCACGGCTCCATGCTTGCCTTGAACTGGAGGAGGGTGGGCTGGACGCCCCTGGAGACCCCCCAAGACCCAGGTCCCGATGATGAATCCTTTCCATCTCGATTCCTTCGCTTGGATCCAGCCTGTGACTCAGAGAGGGTCCACCGCCGAGTCTGCCCGCCTGATTCTGCGGCTGCTGGGACCGAACTCGATTCGAGCTCATATTGTTCTATGTACTGATGCGCTTAATACATCAATTACCCTCGGCGATTCAGGGAACGTATCTACGGAAATGATGTCCAAACCCAGAAAGAACTGCCGCGCCACAGAAACCTTTAGCCAGCTTTTGAAAAACAATCTTTCCGCAGACACATTTTTACCTTCCTTTAAGTATAACAGACCAGCACACTGCCCCGCGTACGGATCACTTTTTCTCGTAATCTATTCAGCTGTTAGAAATCTAAGACAAATCGAGCGATTAAAGTTGACTTTAATAATTTTTTATCTGGTGGTTAAAAAAATCAAGTAAGAAACTGATGATGGGGGGGGGGGGGAAGTAAGACAACTGCCGAAATCTTCTCAATGGTGAAGCGTCCGACTATCTACTTACATGCACAGAACGTTAACTATGCCGCTTTCAGTCTGTGTATTGTTATCAGCGACTGGATCCCAGCTGCAATCTTAAGGTAAAACTTAATGCGGAGGGTAGGTGTTTCCTTCGCCAGCCATCTTGTTCCCAGTTGTTCCCAAAAAATCCCAGAGTCTCATTTGTTGGAGAATCGGGTTACACAAGACTCATGGCGTCACAGGCACTGTGGTACACATTTGTGTTAATTTCAGCAGAAAATCCCTAAGAAAACGCGTGTTTGTGTAAAAAAAAAGGCTTTTCAGGGCAAATTTGCAAGTCTGTCAGTTTTTCAGAAACATTTCCGTAGGAATGCTTGAGGAATGGAGACGAACTACAAATGGGTTATTTTCCCACAGTTTACATGTTTCTTAAATCGTTATCATCGCAGTAAAGTAACTAAAGTTATGTGATAAATTAATGGCATGGGGTAATAATATACAAATAATACAAGTCCCTATGTTTATTTACCATCGCTGTTGCTAGGCAACTAGCTATAGTTACTCATTATTGGATACAATCATACCAAAAGGGAGAATGACGTGATTTATAACCAATCACATTTTAGCTGCTGCTGGCACATATCATTCGCATAGATGTGAAACGACTATATTTATTTTTATATATTACATTTATTACACGTTATCGTCGTAATTTCTCAAAACATCTTAACCTTATTTTCCCTGGAAGGTATATTGCAAAATTTAAGATATTGTCGTAATGTAATAATTTTAATCTTCTTGTAAGCGATCATGGTCAAGAGATGGAGACTGTGATCCAGATAATTCGACTATCAGTCTTGTTACATTTCTTTTAATGTTTTATGCTGTTAATATTTATGATATGTATAGATACGTAATTTTTCCATATCTGAGTAAATTGAAAGGTGTTGCAAACTTGATTTAATGCATAAATATAGTAAAGAAAAACTTCACAACCCAAATCCAGGCTGTCCTGATAATTTAACGTTAGGTAAACCCTGACAGAAATAACAATGTGAGAAGTTTAAAGATTCGAATGTATTAAAGTAATATTATTGAATGATCAACAATGCTTTTCTTTTAGGCAAAAATGTCTTGCGCAGAAGCATCAACGTGGCTCCTGATTTACACAATGCGCCATCGTTTTGGAGACAGTGAAGTAAACAGGTTTATAGAGTCATATACAAATTAATTATGGGGTGGCATGTTTCTTAAAGTATATCTTTCTCGTGGGTTGACTCATTCCTCAACCATGGATTTCAAACAGACTGCAGTTGTATTCATCCTATTTCTTCTTCCTCAGCATGTTTTAACTGCAGGTAAGACCGTTTATACTTTAATTCTTTACTGTTATCATAATCACACCAGAAGGAAACAGGACTCGATTAATAACAACATTAATAATTATATTAGTGATGTGTTTACAGAAAATATATATAATCTGCGAAACAGGACACGTTCTTTGGACGTAAAATAAGATATGACAAGGTATAATTTTTATGTCTACATACAAAAAATAATACACAGAGACAAAACCTTACTATGCCTGTATAGCATTGAAATTTGCAGTTATTTTGGGAAGCTTTTTGGATTAATAATTTTTAGGTAATTACACAAATCACAAGATATAATTAGGCTATTTTATGATCAATATTCATTTATGGGTAATTAATCAATCTGAACCTTTAGGATAACCGAATTTTCCTCGACACTATTCACTCATACATGTGTATATATATGTATATTAGAAATTAATTCATTTTTTTCCATCGAGCAGGCTGGCAGAATGAGGTCGATGTAGCGCCTGACGGACAATATCGCAGCGATGGACCGACGGACCCCACAGAGTCCCCGTGTAAAATCATTCCTGTCACTGATGATCCTTCGACGGCCACCGATGGACTCGCCGCCGCCGCCCCACAGAAACGCACGCCGGTACGCCCACCTCCAGCACCGTACGTCCCGGTCATGACTCAGGGTCCCTACGGCGTACTCCTCTACTACTCAGCAGTGTACGGGTTACCACCTGGCAGGAGTGTGCTTTCTGCCGGTGGCCCGTGGTCATCAGGTCTCGTCGCTGTCCGTGGTTTTGGCGTGTTCCCTAAAAGCTGGATTTCCGCTCCGGTTAATGAGTTAGGGATCTACAAGTCATCAGAGGAAATCATAGGGTGATCCTGAAATGCACTCGATGGAGAGTGAATACAACAAGCAGGGGGTACCACAGAAAGTTTGATAGGGCACGATACGAGACTGCATTTAAAAAAACATTGAAACAATCACCCTGCTTCAGTGTGCAGTTATGCAAGTTAGATTAGAAATATACACTCTGTGTGTTGTCGAGTTGTCGGGCAAATTTAATTCGTAAGTGCCAATAAATGTATTGATCGTATCCCCAGCGTCCATGTTATAACCCACTCACATGATAACCTGATGACAAGGACAAGAAAAACAAGGAAAAATTATTAGATGCTTCTAAACATTCATCCACTGTATCTGTGTCATATAATCTTCTATTCAGTATGAAAGTGTGATTCACAGTGAGGGATGGGCAAGGCGATCACATTCGTTGTGATCATCCCGGCCGGTCTGAGCAAGCGCCTCGGTGGTTGTTAAACCTATACTTAAAGCATCATCGACCCAGCAGCTGGTACCAAGCCTCCACTTGTACCTTCATGCCCTCTTTCAGCAATTATTTTTGCTTGCTTATATGCCTCGTTGCACCCCCGTTTAAACTTTACGCTGGAGTGATTTCAAAGAATGTCTGGATTTTCTGACGTAACCTTTTTATTTGGGTGCATATGCGCACAACCAGTTTGGATTGGGATATCCAGTGTTACCCATTTTGCTCTTGATTCAGTATCAGGGAAACTTAATTTAGGCTCATTTAAATTGCTAAATTCAGAGGTTAAGAGAAGGTTAATGTCGACAAGAAAAGGAAAAATAAACGAACCAACGTTTTAGCAAAGCTAAAAAATATTAAAATGCTATAGCAAAGTGTTCATAATTCTACGATTCATCAACGGGAAGTTGTAGCATAATATTTACTAGCCTGCTATAGATTGTCTTTAGGCGGAATCAGATGAAAATGTACTGTAGGTGGCAGTAAAGTTACTCAAAATAAGCGAACCTCATTTCTGTATACGTAACTTGTAAAATTTACAAACGCACGATGAATACATCTTATACAAAATAATAGATGCTGATGTTAATTATTTGTTCAGTCATTTAAGATATATCTGGGGTCTTCCTGTTAAATGATGAAGCAGGTCAATATGATAATCCAGCCATTTATACACCCCCCAGAGGCAAAACAGCTAATGCAGACCCACTGAAAGCAGGGAACAGAGAAGCTTCGAGCTCTTGGTATGAAATTAGCAGCAATGCTGATGGGGAATCTCCCATTATCTCCAAGGGTACATATTACCATATAAACTCCGGAGTCAGATTACCCACTAAGACAAGACACAAACAGGCATCATAGAAGCTTACGGCGGTTTCAACCAGTCAGATGTTAAAAGCCTCTGAAAAGCGCTTTGCTCATTCAGCAACCTGCTCTGACGACAGTTTATCCAATCCAGACATCTGTAACACTTTTCCGGGATGCAGAAATGTGCGACGCTTACATTTTCCAACAGGGGGTGTCGAAGCAAGAGCCACGAGACGTCAGAAAGCAAAGCTCAGGCTCACTGACACCGACAGCCAGCTACGCTAGTAGCGATCACGAGTTTTAAGCAGACATTAATAGCCTTAGACCAGGGGTGCCAAACTGCAGTCCTGGAGCCCTGTGTAACTTGGTTCTCTCCCCGTTCCACCACTAACGATTCAGCTCAAGAGTTGTGTGGTAATGAGCACAAGGAGTTGAATCTGGCGTGTTAAACAAGGAGAAACCCAAAAATTATGGCACATTGGCCATAACGACTTTAAGGATAGTGATGAACGGTACGTACAGCACTTTAGAAAAGCCTGTGCAAAACAGAAGCAGTATAGAGTCAAGGAACTGCAAACAAAGCATGTAACCAGCAGTTTTATTATGTAATTTAAACCCAACCTTGCAACCTTCCCTCAGCGTGAACTTCCTACATGTAAACTTCTAGACCACATTAACACCTTTAAATTTAACAATGAAGAGCGAAACAAAAAAAAGGTCTGGAACCAATAACGCATCCCAGAAACACTGGAAGTAGTGCAAGATGAGGGAAATCCCAAAGGCGCTACATCAGTCCATTTTTACACAGTTTGAACATCCCGGGTTTTAAGACAATACCAACAAGTCGGGGGAAGGGGGGGGTGGGGGTGCACAAACAAAAAGGCCACAAATTTGCAGTATGAACCGTAGCAGAGCAGGTGCTACGACAGCTGTGAGCGAAAGGCAAGCAGAATGGATGGCCACCCAAACTTGCAGATTTCGGGGGGTTCGATGGTGGCGACACCTCCAACATAACAGCAGGGGGCCGAGGTGAGAAGGTCCATTCAAAAGTCCATTCAATATTGTCCATTGTCTCAAGTTTCCCCAAACGGTTCAAAACCAATGATTTTAGATGCCATTTGACACATCCACAGCCAAGTGTCTTTAGTCCTGGATTTCTATGGTCGGTATTCGTGCTTTACATAAGTGCGGCATCTCCCACTTAGGTTCCCGATTCATCTTGTTTTTTTGTGCCGGAGTGGCAGGGCGGGGCGAGGGGGCGGGCGGCAGGGCAAC
>JABFDZ020000087.1:979972-1000165 GCA_019775955.2 Pollimyrus isidori | reverse complement strand
CTAACCCTAACCCTAACCCTAACCCTAACCCTAACCCTAACCCTAACCCTAACCGTTGGCAAGAGCCTAAGGCTAGGACTATGACTAGGGGTTGGGCGAAGGCTGAGGCTGGGGGTGGGGCTGGGGGGGGGGGGGGGGGGGGCGGCCGGGCAACCACTTCCACTTGCAAAAACCAGGTATTCCAGTCTTTTCCTCCCACACACACACACACAGACATACATTGCTCAGAGACGCAGTTTTGAGAAAATTGAACATTTGCGAGACCCATCTTGCACCAATGCATCTCGATTTTACCAGTGAAGACAGATTCAGGCACCTTTAGTCTCCGAAACCAGAAACGATATAAAACTCTTGTACAAAATTTTTGTCTCAAAGGAACACGAAGTTAACCCTGGGTAACAAAAAAAAAAAAAATCGTTCACCAGCAACCCTGTTCCCCTATGAGAATACTGCAAATAACTTAAAGGATTTGTGCAACTGCTCCGCTGTGAGAGATCGAACCACAGCCACACCAGTAAGCCTGGAAAGATGCAACAGAAGGCACCATGAAGCGTTCAAGAAGTTAAATGCACAAAAAAACCCAGAACCATACAGTAATGCAGCTGTACGTTTATTATGTCGTTCAGCACTGTGATATTTCGTCCCCCGTTCTGTAGCCGGACAGCAAAGCAACACATGGNNNCCCCCCCCCCCCCCCCCCCCCCCCCCCCCCCCCCCCCCCCCCCCCCCCCCCCCCCCCCCCCCCCCCCCCCCAGAGAACGTAAAACGAGCTGAAGTGCAGGATTGGTCGATAAATCAGGAAAACTCTTGGTCCATTTCCCAGCAGCAGCTAAAACATGGGTGAGGGTAAAAAAGAAAAATGAGGCTGAAATAGGAGGAAGGAGGGAGAAATAAATTGGTCACAGCAAGCCAGACACTGTCAGCCGGCTTTCCCACCGAAAAGGCTGAAGTAACCAGGCGTACCCATTAGTGCATATTGACCAGTGCATTACTGCAATTCTGATTTAAGCGACATTTAAAAATCGAGGTGACCAGTTCTCCCCTCCACCACCAAAACTACACAATCTGCACCTCATTCCCAACAGTGACGGGCCAATAGATTCAGAAAGTGTGATGGGGTTCTCTGAAGCGGCCTCCACATTGCTTGAGGCAAGTGTAATCATGATCTTTGTCGACTGGCGGGCTGCATGACTTATACAAAAAAAAAAAAAAACGCTGAATCCCGATCCCTCTTCACATTGCAGGTTTTTCCTCCCCCTCCTGGTGGGTTTGTTCAAAAACGACAAAAAAGTACGAATTGAGCAGGAATATTTCAGCTTAAAGCTGGTATAATGCATGTGAGTCGGTTTCACATCAAGGAAAATGGGGGACAGGCTGTCACATTCCAACGCCAAAAAGGGGGTGGGATAAAAGTTTTTTTATAAATGTTATTTAATTAACGCAAAAAATTAAAAAAAAAAAAAAAAAAAAAAAAAAGGTAAAGATGAACGTGGTACTACTTCCAATCAGCAGGGGGCACTATTTCAGCGGCGCTGGGTGGCAAAGCGGCTCTCTCCTCTCCCTGAGCCCAGGCCTGGCTTGGGAGCCATCCCTCCCCTGGGAAGGGGGCCCCTTCCATCCCGATCGCGCATCATCCCATTTCCCACGACACCCCTGGGGCCTCCCGGGCCTCGGTCGCTGCGGCGCAGGTCTCTGCGGTCGTCGGCGCCGCCCGGCCGGGTCTCCCGCTCCCGCATGGCCCGCGTCTTCTTCTCCTCCACGTTCAGTCGCACCTCTCCCCGGAACATTATAGGCTGCGTATGCAAATCGCAGCAAAAGAAAATAAAAATTAAACAAATCGACCTAAAAAGACTTAACAGGACCACTCACTCCTTCCCATAAATCACAACTTAATAAGACAGGCAGGGATGAGACCATCTAGTCATTCTCAGGGGGGAATTACTCCCAGTCATTAAATTAGACAGTACTGGTTTGAAACACAGGATGTGCTATACCTGGGAGGTGCAGAACAGAGACTATGTGCCAATTACCCAAGCCACCAGTACCACCACCCAAGTGAAGGATGGGGGTAAATTTAACAGCCAATACTTGCCCCTCCTACCTTCGCCCCCAAGATCCTCTGCACGGGGTCAGAGTCGTCGAAGACCACAAACCCAAAATTGGGCAGTTTGCCACCAACGCCCTTGGTGTTGATCCGCAACTCGACAACGTTCCCATAATCTATGGGAGGGTGGGGCACAAACAGACATGTCAGCCAGTGCAGGAGAGTCTCCCAGGATATCTAACGAATCAGCCACCAGATCCCAGCTCGAATCTGGCTTCCGCCTCCACTTACTCATGAAGAATTCTTTCAGCTCGTTCTCGTCTATGTCATGAGGCAGGTTGCCCACAAACAGCTGGTGGCTATCGGGGTACCGAACGGGACGCCTGCTGTCCATCTCGCTCCCTTCAGACTCTCCTCTGCCTAAAATGGGCACATTAGCAAGGTGTTCACCGCCGCACCGAGGCAGGTAAACGGATGAGGCGGGAAACCAGGGCACTGACCTTTGCTGACAAAGCTGAACGGGGGCTTCCCAACCTGAGGCTCCGACGTTGCTCCATCTGATGGGAGATAGAACGGACGGGTCTTAGTGCATCAACTGGGCCGTGTGTGTGATTTAAACACTAGGGGGAGAAAAAAAAAAAAAAAAAAGATGACTCACCAGGTCTGGGCCCTCGTGAAATGAAGGCCGGCCTCTCCCTGGTGCGTTGGTCCCGCACTCTAAGCGGAGCAGCCGGGGAATCCTGCTTGGCCTCCACCCTGGGCTAAGATCGATTACAAGCCGCGTTTAGACAACCGATGCTTTGGAGGCAAAATGTCAGATATTCCCTGATGCTACAGTAAGGAATGTGGCCATCATTCCCTATATGAAGATTTGGGGACAACACAACAGGATTTTAAGTACCTGCGAGCTTGGAGCTTTAACAACATGGGGCGATATTCCATAGGGAGTGACTGTTCCGCTGGGCGGTAGGTTTTTACTGGTAACTGAAGCCCAGGAGAAGGTCTACAAGCAAGAGAAGTCCACGCTACTCTCAAAATTCACAGACGACCACACAAAACACACCCGTGTCAAGAACTGACGCTTCTGAAGACATCCAATGCATAAAAACCAGAGATAAAGACCTTAGGTGGCTCCTGAGTATTGGGTGGAGACTCGACAGGAACAGGGGAGGGTGCCTTCTCCTCCAGCTCCTCAGGAACCTTGTCCTCAATCTCAGGTTTTAGCTCCTCGACCTTCTGCTCTGGTTCAGGTTCTGCTTCTGCTTCAGGGGCAGGTTCCTCTGGAGGTTCCTCGACACCATTGCTGTAAAAGAACGGAGCAACATTTAGCTGCTAAGCATGCTGTGTTGTCGAACACTCTTATCAGATTAAGTCTTGACACATCTACTGAACAACTCAAGGTTGCCTCTCAAGACACTGAAACCAGAAACAGGTTCAGCCAGAAAAACATGAATGGTCAAGTACTGTAATGGAAATACAGGTTGGAGGCTGCAGAAGGCTGGACACTTACGCCACAGGGTGTGACTCATAGTAGGGGCTGCTGTTGGGACTGTCCTGGATGGGCTCAGGAGAAGGTCGCCTCTCCTCCTGCTCCTCCTCAGCTTCTTCTTCAGACTCTTCAGGAAAAGTAACCAACATGACCATATTACCGAAAGAGACCAAAACCATGATTCAGAAGATTATTGGGGTCAATAACGCCCCAATTGCCGGCGTCACGACATCCTGCACATCTACCTTCATCAAGCTCGGCCTCTGAATCTCCGAAGACCTCGTCCTCGTAACGGAAAATGTCGTTGTGCACGTAGAACTTGTTAGCCACAGAACCCTGTATGCAAAGCAGCAGCTCTATCAAAATGGAGGCCAAGCCTCAAATCAAAAACAAATAAGGAAAGAAGCGGCACTCAGCCACACTGCGACCTTCTTACAGGGTCTGGTACTAACTGCCGTTCAGACAGGATGACACGCAGAGTAAATACCCAAGCGTACACACCTCCGGAGCGAGCACGAAGGTCTGCATGAACTTCCTCATCGGCTGTCCGGCATTGGAGAGCTCCCCCATCACCTGGACGACCACGCCATCGCTCAGGGTGGCATGTGCGTCCACGTGCCGGATCTTTGTGTGGCATTCGCTGAACTGCAGGGACATCACCTTCTTGTGGATCTCCTAAAAGGGGCGGGAAGGTCAGCACAGATAATATTTATTCACTTATTATTAATGAAGTAGTCAAGGAATGTAATCCATTAACAAATCAAAACCCCTATTCAGTCAATTGTAAGAGTATGAATTCTCAGAGTATTAACAGGCTGAACAACAACTAAAATTGCTATTAATGGGAGAACACAAGCCAAGGAGTCTGACCTATTAAACAGGCCGCTGCCCCCCATCCTATGTCTACTTCCATTTTGTGGGTCAAAGCAATTGCAATACTTCAAGTTAAAATAATCTAAGTATTTAGGATCCCAGTAGTGTTAGTGCTGGACCACGGGCACGACCAGGAGTAGCTACGAGAAACCTACAGCCTGGCCGTATACTGCCTCTGCCAGCTTGCCATTGGCATCCAGTCCACCATGAACATAGGAGGAGTTTCTGCCGTAGAACCTGAAAGAGAGAGAGAGAGATCAGGCCATCGGGGGAACACTGGGGCCACCCAGCAGGCAGGGCGGAAATCAAGGAGGAAACAAGATGCCACACGAGCCATGCACGGCTACCTGTGCAGGAAATCCGGTGCTTTGTTTAAGAGTGTGTAATACTGCCTCACAAACTCCCGCCCGACCAGCAGGGGACTTGGCTTCTCCATCACCATTTCTTTGGTAAACAGTCTGAAGCACTGGGGGGTGGGGGGACAGGACAAAATAAGCAAAATAACCTCACATCTACACAGGATACATTATACACTTTAAATCTGAGGCAAAAGACAGACATCACCTGCCCCACCCCCCACAATAGAAGTGTATACATCTTCTAAAATAAAAATCAGGCTAATCAAAATATTAGCGTTTCCCAAACCTGTTCTCGATCCACATTGGACGAATCCAAATTTTTGTTTATCCAAGGTCCCAGAACACCTGACCCAAGCAATAGGGAGCCCTGAAGACTGGTTAGGGAAACGCTGATATAAGGGAACCCTCTCCTCTCCAGGAAATTTACATTGAAACGCAATAAGGGCCAACAACTTGACAGTCACAAAACCAGAAGCCAGAGTTTCCACACAAATAGCCTGACAGCGTAATGGTCGCGGATTTCAGTCCCCCCCCCTCCCCCCGTATTTTCAAGCAGCCCTCCAATACCTGCCGTAATTTACAAGATACTAAATAATAAGAATGACAAACTGCCGAACACATAAAAGGCGAGTAGAGATAAAATGGGAAATACCGAAGCGTCACACGGCAGATGGTAACAGAAAGCCACAGTGAGAAATACCTCTAAACAAAACCATGCCCCCTGAACGATCACCCCCCTCCCCACCTCAACGAGAAAACAGCAGCCAGTCAACAATAACACATTACCAGGTTATGATTACAAAAGTACCCAACAAATAGAAACTGAACGAATAAATCACTCTAACATGGACATTAAATTCCATCACCAGCCAAGCCCGCGTCACACTCAACAGCATCACACTAACGCCAGCAAGAAGTCAGGATGTAATCATGCGACAAAATCTAAACGCCAGTTTTCAAGATTCTTATGCAACCCCGGGCCTAATCGACAACGTCTAAGGTAACCAGCCACGGCCCTGGCGAGAAATAGCGCGGATCACCATGGACGCACCAGCGATTTCTGGCATTTGACATGCATCTGCAAACAATGCACCGTCAAAAGGCGAGGCGTGGGGACTGATTAGCCATCTTGTTTGCCGGGACGTGACCAGGGCCTTTCCTGCGCTGCCATCAGAGGCCGAGGACGGCGCTTGTTGCGGGGATGCGGTCCATTGTAAGGAACCGAGCCCGTTCACTGGCTACCGGTCCGGGCCAGTCTCCGATGCTATCCTGAGCAGGGAACACGGGCTGGAGAAGCATGCTGCTTCTTTTTTTACGAAAGAGCACGGTGTCGGTTTCGTTTCCTCTGGCTGCGAAAGCGATAGCGAAAGCGGCCGACTGGCCGCTCATGGCGTTGCACTGGCTGTGGCGTCGTTCGCTTTTCCAGCTCCTAACGAGTTCAGCTTCACCCCCCACTCCCCGCCCCCCAGCACCGTCCGGGGTGTGCAACACAGCCCATCGCCGAGCCTCGACCCACCGCGCCGGCTACCGAGGATATCCCGAGGGAACCGTCGGAAGAAGGCGGCCGCATTTCAAAAAGCTCAACGCCTGTTGCGGAACTAACCGGGGGAAACCGATCGGGCATGTTAGCCGGGTGGCTAACGGCTATGCAGCAACGCCGGCGTGAGCTTTGTTTCGGGGGGCCCACTTCGGGGTCCTCGGCGGCGATATGCGCGACGTGAAAATAAACTATGCTTATAAACGCTCATTAATAATAAAGGAGTCTGGTCTTCGTTATTCCTCTGATCCAGAACAGTCACCCATCAGCCGGATCGTGTCCGGGCTTTGTGTCACCCTACAGTAACGACCAGAATGCGGTCAACGGCGCAGATTTCTTTTTTTACCCAGCATCGCAATCGCTTGTTGGGCCACTGGCATGCACCAGGGCAATCGTTTGCGTTAAGGCTCTAATTTGCGCCATCGAAGGCCCTTCGTTTAACAGCCTCGTCGTATCTACGGATACACAACAAAGAGAACGTCGTCCCGGTGGCTGCAGCTTATAAGCCGCACCGATGCGTCCACCGGAGAAGCGAGAGATCCGCGGCGTCGGGAAGACCTGAGACGCGGCTGCGGAAAACGCGGCTCCGGAACCCCGAAAGCAGCGACGGGCACTTACCTTTCCAAAGACCTCGCTAACTACCCAACCGAGAACAGCAAGCGATATCAATACTGAGATTCACACGCTAAAAACCGTATTCCGCAATTAAAAAATGTCTTTTATTGTTGTTGTGTGTTTTTTTTTTTTCTCCCCACCTTTTTTCTGTGACTTTTTTGATCTCTGTTCGCTCAGAGATTGGTGTTTAAAGCGATAAGCTCTGTTTTATTGTTTTACCCCTGCAGTCTAGGGCAGGGAACCCCCGTCACAGCGAGTAGGCCAATCAGACGCACACGCCGAATGGCGTCACGACTGACGGACGCAAATCAGTTTCCCGCCCGCCTCTGCTTAGAACTGAGAAACTATGATGTCACAGAAAATGGTGTGAAAGGGATCCGAGATGTTCTAACTCCTCTGTTTTTTTAGTCGTATTTCCTGTGTGACCTTGTACATACACAACTTATCATGTTTTACTGATAAAGTGATAGGTAGAGATTCTGTTTTTGTGCTAGTAAACGAAACAGCTGGAACTAGCCTCAGAGTGTGCAGAAAAAGTGGTTTCATTTGCAATTTGGAACCGGGACCAAAACGACCTCAACATATTAATAAAAAATATGGTGCCATACTAATGCAACCTAAGCTGACACTAATGCTAAAATCTATTAAAAGCTGGTCAGGTTCCAGCTCAGTATGCTGTGGAAGAGAAGCAGTAGGTATGATGCGCCTAATGAAGATATTAATAGCTTCATTTAATCAAAGTTGAATTCAAATAGATTTGTACTTTGCCTCATTCATGCAGCTTATTATTTTTGTAATACAAATCATGTGCATTATTTAAGGTCAGCAAACTCAACTCAAACCGATGCTCTTAACTTTAAAACGGCTTCAAGGACTAAGCAAATACAGGCCTAGAGCATATTAATAAATCATAAATCTAATTATCCGGGCATGTTGTGTAGTTATTCATTTTTACATTTTTTGCAATCTTGGTTACAGAGTCAGTATTCAGCATTCCATTCTATCACTTTTTGGTTGTAAGAATATTAGTATAATTCGTCATGTAAAAATGTGTGTGTGAGTGGTATGTGTGCTACCTCCTTTGAGGTTTCTAAGACCCTGCCACCCCAACCAGGATTGGAGGTTGGAAGATGGATGGATTTATAGATGCCAGGAGTCAATGTCATTGATTTACATACCTAAGGCCTCAATACAGTTAAAGTATTTTTAAAAATGGAAGCAGTGTCTTAACACCCAGGCATCTCAGTCAGGTGTCCCCCTACCTTCCAGCTAGTTCTCCAGTACAGCAAAGTTTCCAAACTAGTCCTCAGGGACCCACTGACAGTCTAAGTGTTTTTCGGAGGGAGCAAAAACGTGGACCGGCCAGAGATCCCAGAGGATCAGGTTGGGAAACACTGCTGTACTGGATTACTGGTTGGAAGATGGCAGAACAGATTAATATATTTTGACACGCACAGTCCATGATGGTTTCATAAATAGAAAACAGAACCAAGTGTGATTGGTTGCCCTATTATACAACACACATGTATTATTTTCTGCAGCTACAATTTTTGCTACCTTTCTAAATAGATGGAAAGGTGAAAAAATCGCATCATGTCACTAATAATTAAAAAGACATATCCAGAAACACCTAAACTCGTACACCATGTTCATGCAAACGGACAGGAAGCAATCTTTAAATAACTACCAGAATTAATGGAGGTTATTCATTACGGTACAGTTTATCTGACGCACGAAGAAATTGCACATTACTTAAGGGCTGGACTATATCATTGCACAAATAATTAAAAACTGAATTTGCATTGGTGTTTATGCACCACTGGAAGGGATTTTAGTCGATCGCTTAGTGTTCTTGTCAGGACCCTAAACATTAGGCGGCCACTTTAAGTGATCTTCGCTCAGCCACGTTTCGCCACGTCTCCGCGCATGCGCAATCCGCCAGGTGTCAGTGCAGTTCCGGGTCGGCCGAGGGGGTCCAGTGCACAGAGCCCAATATCAAGTACTGTCTCAAGGAAAACAACCCGTGGATCTATTCCCGACGAACTCTTGATCTTTTTTTTGCTATCATACACAGATAATATTGTAAAAATTCATAAGGAGAAGATCTGCGAGGATGAATTTTTTCAGGGGAGTGATCGGAGGGCAGGCTGCCGGGGCCCAACCTTCTGGTGCAGAGACGGTAAATTTTAATCATGTCAGTCGGACACTTAATCCCAGTTATTGCTGGATGATCTGCGTTTAAAATTAACTGTGTAAATCAGCTGCTTTACAGTGGAGACTCGGGCTTCAGTGCTGACAGGATAGGAGTTGAGAAGACGAGCAGCCGATGTGTGGCCAAAACCGGCACAGCTGGCTTGAAGCGAGCAGCGTTTTGCCCGGAGCGAGTGATCCTGTTTATTCATTTGTTTGCACTAAAATTAAGTTCTCCGCTGGGTGGCACGTGTTAAGGGCAATGGGGATGGCGAACTACCTGCTAAACTCATTGTGCGATCCAATATTTGTTCAGGACTTGTATGTTAAATGTCTGGAAACATCTAGAAAATTCACTTTCAGCATCGTAGCCAACCAGCTACGTAGAAGTCGCCTAAATAGCTGCCTTCCACATTTCGTATTGGGACATCCCTAGGTATTATTTATTGGTTTAAAGATGTTCCCAGGGCTTCCAACTCTGGTCAGATGGCTTGAGTGAGATTTTCAATTCGAAAGAAGTTTGCACATTCATTTACATGCATGTGACAATTTTGTCGCCTTGTAAATAGTCTGTAGGGTTTGCAAACTACTCCAACGCTTCTGATGTACCCAGTCTTAGGTTTATAACCGAATGATTTAGATTGGCCGTAAGAACTTGTATGACAGGCTGAAAGCGTATTGGTTAACCCCAAATAATTATGGAGAATGGCATGTGAAAGAATGTTGATGATTGCTGTACAACATGCGTCAGATTCAGCAGATTGCACTTTTCATGTTGTTCGAGACCGAATACTGTTACACTTGGGTCAATTTGACAAATGAGTCTGACAGTTCTTTGTACGTTAACAGTTCATTGTGTGATTGAGATGGTGGCAGCAGACCTTCAAGATTCTTCATCATCATCATCATCGCCATCATCATCCTCGTGTATATTTGTGTTTTTATCCAAAAGATACAGAAACTGTGTGACAGAGTGGCCTCCTCCACGTTGCTGGAAGATCGCCGCGATGCAGTACGTGCTTTGAAATCGCTGTCAAAGGTACTTCCCCTGTCTAATCTCAATTTGTTATAACTTCTTTAAGAATAGTTAACTTATCTGCACTATAAGCAGGACAAATAAGTGTGTCATAACTAAGTTAATACTTCATCATGGTGTTTGAGGTCTTCATAGTTCTGATGTTAGGATGTCTTTAATTTTTTTGTTGTTGCAGAAATACCGTTTGGAGGTTGGCACACAGGCTATGGACCACTTGATTCGTATATTACAAACTGACAGGTATTATTATTATTATTATTATTATTATTATTATTGTTACTCTTTTTTTTCTTTCTAAGAAAAAAATATTCTACATATTCTGTCTTGAATTTGTAGCTGTGTGTTGTACTATTAAGTGATGATAGCAGTCAGGTCTCATTTATCTGCTGAATAACACCATTAGTGTGTTAATGGGATAGATGTGTTTCGCTTTTATAATGCAAGCCTTGTCCCCCTAATGTTGATTGTTGATTTGATCATTTCTGGCTAATGACAGGGGTCTTTCAGGCTGTGTCCTCTGATCTCGCTCGACGCAAAACTTCTTGGTCTGTGGGAATCGGAGGAACTAATGGCCTGTTTCCGTTTTCCAGCTCAGACTCAGAAATTATTGGGTATGCTCTGGACACGCTATACAATGTTATCAGCAATGACGACGAGGAAGAGCAAGGTATTTCCATGCATTATATAACTCTTTCTTTTGTGTAAACTAAAACTGAAATATGACTTGTGGGCCATTTTCTGATTGCGACTAATGAAAGATCTAAATCTTGAAAATGGACAAATGATCATGTTTATTGACCAAAATAAGCGATTGTAACAGCAATTCGTTAATCTGCAATTTGGTCTGTATCTTTTAAATTCCGGAACTCTGCCCGTGCTTCTGGTGTTTTTAGTCCTCCTCCCTTTCGGTTTCCCACCCTGTGTTTAATAAACTCATCTGTTAAGTGATTGTGTTTTTCTGACCCTTTCTTCTCTTGTTTCCCATGTTTAACTCTCCAGATGAATCAGAAGGTAAAACACTTACTTATGCATGGACCCCCCCAACCCCCCCCCAAATCCCCTTAACCAGTAACCACAATATCCTGCTTAGAGACACTCCCACCCCTAAGACCAGAAGAACAAGGTGCAATGATAAAAAGTACTGTCTGGCTCTATTTTCAAGCTGGACCCACTAGGGGGCACTGTATGAGTTTAGGACACTGGAATGTTAGGTTGTTGTCTAGTTAGGGTGGTAAGGGGGGTGGGATCCACCCCTGTGGGTGTGGAAGCTGGCCACATTGTACCATGGCAATATAAGGTCGGTAAGCGTTTTAACACCTGCAGCCTGCATTACGAAGTGTGGTTACTAGCTTATTGGGATAACTTGTCAGATTTAAGGTACCGTAGTTTAAATCTGCCAAGTTACCCCGATAAGCCAGTAACCACGCTTCGTAGTGCAGGCCCCAGGTGTTAAAACGCTTACCGACTTTATATTGCTGAAGAGCAGACTCGGTTTCCGTCCCTTCTCAAGGTTCCTCCTGCCCTGATAGTGGAGTATAAAGACCACCTCAGTGACTCATTTCTGCATAGTAAAAATACTTCTGGGGCATGGTGAAGGCTTAGTTCATCAAGCCTCTGTGCATCTACCCATGACCTAAAGGTTACTGGTTCAAGCCCCGGCCATAGCCGAATAGTCACATGTCTGTCGGGCCCTTGAGCAAGGCCATTAACCACCAGCTTTGGGGTTACTGCAGAGTGGCTGGATTTTTGCTGTGACTTCCAGGCTCACTCTCACCTGGATGTCTGTCTCATGGAGAGCAAAACAGGTTAGACAAAAAGAATTTCCCCAGAGGGATGAATTAAGTATCACTATTCCACTGTACTATTGTATATTAATAAAAATTGCAATGTTATTGTCACTTGTGGGTTTTACCCACATGGTCATAAGCTCCTGTCCATTGACCCCTTCAGTGCAGTGTAGGGGTAAGTCCCTCATGTACCTCTCTGGTATCCAACTCTCATTACCTCCCTGCTTGATTTATTCTGTCTGCCTACTGCACACAGCCAGGCTTTCTCTGCACATCCTCACTCTGCAAGAATCGTTAGTCCTCAGCAGTGCGCACATGCACTCTTGCTATCAGCTCCGTTCCCTGTTCCCCTCCATGTTTTGTTTTGTTCTTTGTAATATTTTAGAGGAGAACTCACAGAAGCAGGCCGACGACCTGGGAGCTCAATTCACAGACATTTTCATTAAGGAGCCGGAGAATGTGACGCTGATCCTCGCCCTGCTGGAGGTAGCTGCTCACGATTTGCTTCTCGTGCAGTGGAGGTGAACTCCTCACCGTTTAGTGGTGCAGCAATGCAGCCTGACATTCTGTGGTGTCCTCCTAGGAGTTCGACTTCCACGTCCGGTGGCCGGGAGTAAAGCTTCTCACTGCTTTGCTGAAGAACCAGTGCACTCAAGTGCAGGCCATCGTACTCGTCAGCCCCATGGGTAGGCCCTCCTGATGTCGGCTTTTTAGCGGTTCTTCTTGAACGTCCGTCAGAACGGGACTGTTTGTGCTTCAGGGGCCTACTTGACTGCCACAGGAACCAAAGTCCATGCCTTAAGTGTTCCACTGATCTGTATTTAATATTTTATTTGTATTTTAAGGCCTGTTAACAAATTTGAGATATTAGCAAGCACTATTGTATTGATTTTAGTCAAAGGTTGATTTGTTTTTCGGTAGGAAATTTTGGTGGTCATACCTTTGCTCGAAGTCTAGATTTGGTTTTGATTTTCCCGCAGGTGTATCGAGGTTGATGGATCTGCTGGCTGACTCCAGAGAAGTTATCCGGAATGACGTAAGCCGCAGCACTGCCACCTCCCTCACGGCTTCCCAGGAGATTTTATTCGCTTCATTTGGGGGCTTGGGTCTTTTTTTTTTGTCGTGCCGATGGCTGATGCTTCTTACTTTACTTCCTGTTGGCTGAATCTCATTTTCTTTTCCATCTAGGGTCTGCTGCTCCTGCAGCAGCTGACAAAAGGAAACGCGGCCATTCAGAAGATTGTGGCTTTTGAAAACGCCTTCGAGCGACTTCTGGACATCATCACGGAGGAGGGCACCAGCGACGGCGGTAGGTTCATTCAGGATGCGGCCTTGGATCTGATGCCGCAGACTATGCAAACTGAAACACATTTGCAGGGTTTTCCACAACTGCATTGTGCTTGTTTTAGGCCAGCAACGGCAACATTTGTACCTATGCAGGCTCAATGACGATGGTATTACAGACACTCTTCACTTAATGACCACGTCACGTTCCTACGCCTAGGTTGTTAGATAAATTGGTCAATAGCTGATGACGTAACAAAACATGATTTGGTTCAGGCAGATCACCAATTAGATTATACAGAAGGGGGTACACGCACTCTAGATGCTTTGACCTACCTCCTCTGATTGGTTCTCAATCTGATAATTGTAGATGCTGACAGGGTACTAACCGATCTCATGGCAAGAAGTTCAGTCAGTAACTTCAAGCATGCTATATTGGTAGTGGGTTTGTGTCGCCCACTTTTAGATACCATTTTAATGTCACTTTTACACCATATATAACATTTTTAGTATATTTATAAAAGTTCACAAATAGCAGGTATGCGTTTTTATGTCTCTTTCCCCCCCCCGGATGGTCGGTAAATAGGTAGGTCATTGAGTGAGGAGTGTCTGTACTGTCATTTGCATCACTTATGTTTGGGATGAAAGCATCTGACAGATGTAAATAAACAGAATATTCTTTGTGTGAGCTGTAGTGTGTGCTTTTGTTGATGTGATCTGCAGGCGCAAACCAAACTGAATTTCCTTTCCTGGAATCTGTTCTGTTATCCCATCTGGATTTGCAGGAATCGTGGTTGAGGACTGTCTGCTGCTACTGCTGAATCTCCTCAAGAACAACAGCTCCAACCAAAACTTCTTCAAGGAGGGCTCCTACATCCAGCGCATGAAGCCGTGGTTCGAGGTGGGGGATGACAACTCGGGCTGGTCGGCTCAGAAGGTGACAAACCTTCACTTGATGTTGCAGGTAGGGGCTTCTCATATCTACTGGGGCCACTCTCCAGATGTATGGTTCCATATTGTTTTATTTAAACAAAAAAAAAATCATTTCTTTTTGTTTTTCATTTTTACAGGACATATTTATGTACCAATCACACCCACACACACACACACACACACACACATATTTCAAATCATCAACATTCAAATAATATTTCAAAACAATGCATGGGAAACGGCTTTGGCGTGTTGGTTGCAGTGCACTATGCAACAAGCTATTGTAAACAAGCTAACGTTAACTAGATAAGTAATATTTTAATCGCTAATATAGCAGATTTATGGAAAATTACATCAGTAATCAGCATTTTTGCCGCAACTAATTTATGAATGAGTCTGCATCAACTGCATTAAAGAGAATCGCTTTAAAGTGAATAAAATACCCTACTTAGTGGCGTTCAACATTAATTGAGTTGCAGCTACACACCTGACATCTGTGTGTGTCTGTGTGTGTCTGTGTGTGTCTGTGTGTGTCTGTGTGTGTGTGTGTGTGTGTGTAGATGAGATGAGAGAGTAGAAGAGTGGGCCAAACCACTGTGAGGAAGGGGAGGGGGAACTCAACTGTTTCTAAATGCATATGGGGATGCAGATGGGATTCCCCTGGGATTTATGCCCATGTGTGAATGTCAGATTTTATCTGGTCCGTATTTCTGTACGAATAGTTATCGGTTGAACCTACTCCTTGCCGTAAAATTGGTTAATGGCATGTCAGCATCTACAATTATCACATCAAGAACCAATCGGAGGCGGTGGGTGAAAGCATCTTTTGTATAATCTGATTGGTGATTTCTCTGAACCAATACTTTTTTGCCTTCTGAACATTTTTGTGTAAGTAAAACTCCCATGAGCCTCTGAGGAGCTGTGAGAGCCAGCTAAGGATCTGAGGGACTTTGTTGCATCTCCTATGAGTCTCTGCATGTGAACATCCCTTCCTTTGCTCTGTCTTTGGCAATGCAGCTGGTCCGGGTGATGGTCTCGCCTGTCAACTCGCCAGGCGCCACCAGCAGCTGCCAGAAGACCATGTACCAGTGTGGGCTCCTGCAGCAGCTCTGCACCATCCTGATGGCCACTGGCGTCCCGGCAGACATCCTCACAGAGGTGTGCCAGCCGCCGCAGGTTCTTCTGACGTTCATGCTGGTGTCTGAAGCCTAAACAATACCGTTTTGATCGGCATTCAAATCTTTTGTGTAGGGTGTGTGCCTCAGCCTCGATAAAGTTCAAAACCCTAAATAAAGTAAAACGCTGTGTGCCTTTTCCAGACCATTAACACCGTGTCAGAAGTCATCCGCGGATTGCAAGTCAACCAGGACTACTTTGCGTCGGTCAATGCCCCTTCCAACCCTCCAAGGTCAGAAGTGTTCCTCTATCCTCAGCGACCTTCTGTTTGCAGAGATCAGTTTGGCTTGAGGTCCTCGAACGGGGCTACACTGTCCCTTGGGGTGCCGTCATATTTCCTCTGTCCTCGTTTCAGGCCTGCCATCGTCGTGCTACTCATGTCCATGGTCAACGAGAGGCAGCCCTTTGTCCTACGCTGCGCCGTCCTTTACTGTTTCCAATGCTTCCTCTACAAGAACCAGAAAGGCCAGGCGGAGATTGTGGCAACCCTGCTGCCGTCTACCATCGATGGTGAGCCCAGGGGGGCGGCGGGCGGCGGGCGCTGGCTCAGATTATCATAATAAGCTATATCATTCCATCGTTTACCTTCTACTGCACAACGATGGACGAAGCCGTGTTTCTCATTACAATTTCACAAAACTGTTATGAGATTTTAAGGTAGATTACAAACACAATGGGAACATTTACTGCAGTCTGTTGGTAAAATGGAATAATTCAGTGTTTCCCAATTTGTGCAAGTATATTGAAATGCTACTTTTTTTAGCTTATCCTATTGTTGTTTTTTTCCCCCTCCGTTTTGATGCGTAAAGCAAACGTTGGGGTTCGAACACAGGGTCTGCCATTTATCTGCTGCCCCAGAGCTCTCTTTTTGGGGGGGGGGTGGGGTTAGGGGTCATGCTCAAAGGCCCAGTGGGGAAATGTGACATTGGATTCAAACCACCAACCTTCTGACCACAGCCATAGAAGTTTTATGTACTGCCCACCCAATAGGTACCACAGTCCTGTTTTGTTTCTGCATGGTCATCCTCAGTATACTAGCGAAATTAAAGGCTGTGGCCACAGTATATTTTAAGTGCCCTGTCTCTTCCCGCAGCTAATTCAATCTCCGCGGGACAGCTGCTCTGTGGGGGCCTGTTCTCGCCGGACTCGCTGTCCAACTGGTGCGCAGCGGTGGCTCTGGCACACGCCCTGCAGGACAACCCCACACAGAAGGAGCAGCTGCTGCGGGTGCAGCTGGCCACCAGTCTGGGGAACCCACCCGTGTCACTGCTGCAGCAGTGCACCAACATCCTGTCCCAGGTAGCCTGTGTGGGCTGGGGGGGAGGGGCTTAGACCTCAGTGGCGGAGACCTGAAATATTATAGCTTTGACATCTTTATAGTTGTCAATTAGTATCTCTTTTGCCACAGAGATATTTTTAGTTCCGTATTTGGCATCTTCAAGGCCATCTCCTCTGAGAGGTGCTGAAAGCTCACCAAAGACGCACTCCCACCTCTCAACATACTTATACCAGAGCAATTTGGTTTTCATAGTTGCTTGGTTGTTTGGGTACAAGTGTGCTCGGAGCTGGGGGGTACAAAAGTATGGACTCTCCAGTGGTCCCTGAGGATTCAGTTGGGGAGCAATGAGCCATGATATTTTTCTTCGTTGTGAAGCCAGTTTTAGGGTTTGAGGGCAGATTGCTTGACCGGCACTGGGCACCTTACCTGTCAACGAGTTTCAAATGTGCCACGTTGTAATTTGCAGGGTGATAAGATCGAGCGAAGGGTAAGTGGCCAGGCCGTCGGCACTGAGTGTTTGCTTGCCAGCCTTGGGTCCCTCCCCCCGCATTGTTGGGTTTTGGCTTTTCTTTTCATCCTCTCTTTGTCTGCTGGCCCCAACTGCATCGTGGTGTTGACTCACTGGTAGGTTCTGGTCAGTCCTACCCTGAACGCTCTGTGGGTTTTGGTTCGAGGAAGTAGCAAGGCAGACCCTGTTTCTGCTCCTCCCAGCTCTGTCCAGAGGAAAGTCCTAACACCGCCGTTTTCCCTGCTATCCTCTAGGTGGCGCTGGTGTCACAGAAAAAGAACTTTAAGGCTACACAAATTTCTCTCACTTGGAGCAAGAGATTCTATTTCGATGTTTGTGATTTGTATTTCTTAAACAATGAATTTCTTTCTTTGCATTACCTCATCCATGGAGACGAAACTGGAAAAGGTGAAGACCGATATTCTTATTCTTAGACACACTTGGCACGCTTAAGTTCATCTTCTCGTCGTTAATTCATTTTGGATCTTTTTTTTTAACTTTGCTTTTTCTCTGCATATTTATTTGCATATTTTATTGCTTATTATTGCAGAACAAGGTCTGCCTGCTCCCTTGCTCTGAACATGCCTGTCGAATATAAGTGCGTGTCTCAGTGCCCTTAGCTGGCTGCTTCTCTGGCCGTGAAAGACGCCTGCTCATTTAAGATGTCTGAAGTCAATACTCCAGGGTCATTGCAGAGATTTAAAATTAGTTTTAAGGGACCACTTGAAGCACCTGTGATTTGGGACTGAATTCCGTTCTGAAGAATTGAATAAGGCTTCCATTTTAATACAATGATTAAATGGCAACATTGTCATAAATCAATTGTAAATGGATCAATGTGCATTTCCTTCTGCTGCTAAAGTCACAGTTGGAACTTGTTGTGCTGAACGTGTGTCCATAGATGCCGTTGGCCCGGCGACTCGGTTGGCATGTCCCTGAAGGCGCGTTACACCATCTACCTAGGCGTCCTAATCGATATGTTTTGAGGTGCGCAGAACCTAGCTCATGCTGTGCTGCCTCCCGGGTGTCTCCAGGGTGCCTTGGAGTTTCTCGAACCCTTCCCATTTAACCATCCATTACTAATTACATCCGTCCAATATTAATTTGTCGCCCACGTTTCCTCAAGTAAGCCATTCATGTTTTCTTCGTTAGGAAATAAAGAATATGGCAGATTGCGTCAAAGACTCTTTGCAAAGTAAAAGTAATGGTATTTTAGTTATGTCATGTTCATATTACTAAACTCTTTGTGATCGTGGTATAGCTAAACAGTTAGTTATTTTTTTATTGTTTTTGGATTGAATGGCCTTTCTGTCAGTGCTACAGTTAAATCGCTTTTTGTCTTTCTAATCACTTTGGCTTTTCATTGGTAAACATTCAGGGTTTATTTCTGGTTAGTTTAAGACTCCCTGACTTCTGTCCTTGGATTTTTATAGTGGGCTTTATTTTTTTGGGGGGGGTGATTAATTGAAAATGTAACACTTGGCGCTTAATAAACCATGAAAATCTTACAGAATAACAGCAGTGGATCTAATATGCCTCGACACCCACAAGGCAGTATTCTATATTGCTGGATTATCATTATTATTACTATATTAAAAACTTCTTTAATGCCACATTCCGGATTGTATGTGAGACTTGCAATTGGTTGCTTAGTAACCCAAAGAATGATCACACTTGCAGAGAGAACTTCATTGCTGCCAAGGTTGTTGCAGTTTGGTGGACAAGCAGTGAATCTTGTGTATATCCACATGAATGAGTTCATAATATCAGTGTTAAAGGTTTTTGTGCTTTTTTTGTAATTAACTGTGTAATTTACTAATAGTGTGCAATGTTGGGTTTCCCCTGGTTTCTACGTGGCGTAATTAACGTTTAACCTCGTGTTTCTGTGTGAAAATGCGAGATGCTCCTCTTATTTGTACCAAGGACAGGGTGCAGTGTAGGTGCTCCTCTAGTAGCGTCTAAATACACCAACAGGTCTTTGCAAGTTTTATTTCCAACATCAAGCCTACAAAATCTGTCACGTACAATATTCCCATTAAAGGGTCATTTCTGTCTGGGGGGGGAAAATACTTGAGATTGTGTATGTATTTCTGTTGTCGGCTCGATCCATTTTGCAATTGGATTTAAATGCAATTTTGACCCACTTGAATGCTTTAGCATCATTCTGCCATAGTCGGCAGTCTTCATAGAATTAGCATATCGGCATCTGTCTCTCTCCACTGATTGGGTGAGAAGGCCACACCCCCAAAGAGGGATCTGAACTATAAGCCTTTTGAAGTCCAGCTTGGCCAATGCTCGGAATGGCACATTGGAATGAAGGATACAATGCAGGAAAAAATAAAAATCTGGTTTGATGGTTGGGTCAAACTTTGACTTCTGAGTTCTTTCTTTTGATCAATAGATTAGGGGATTCTTCACAGACACATGGGCAAACGTGTTTTTCTTGTTGCCTCTTCTATATACAGTAATCTGGTCCTGGAAGTCAGAGCCTCGGAGTCTGTGATGTCTCCCCAGTACCATTATCGCTAGGCTGGTTGCTAGGTTCCCTGCCCCCCCCCGCTGCCTCCTGGCCTGTCGAGACAGGGTTGCGTGTGGTGCCTGGCTTGTGGGGGTGCTCTGACTCTCGCCTGTGTGTCTGTTCCCTTCTATGTGTCTGTCTGCCTGTCCATCTCCATCTGTCTCTCTGCAGGGCAGCAAGGTGCAGACTCGCGTGGGCCTACTGATGCTTCTCTGCACCTGGATCAGCAACTGTCCCATCGCTGTCACACACTTCCTGCACAATCAAGACAACGTCCCCTTCGTATCCTTCCAGTTTTCCCAGGGTGCCGCCGTGATGTTCATGACCAGAAACAGAAAATATTTTGTGTATTAAAAGGGAAGCTAAAGTAACACAAGTCACTAATGGCTTTAGACCAGGGATGTCAAAGTCAAATACATTAGAGGGCCAAAAAAATTAATTTGCTACAAGCCGAGGGCCGGACTGGTTCAATGTTTATTAAAACATACTAAAATGATTGCACGTAACCTATTGAACCAAGACCTAACACCGTGTACTGTATTTTATTTAATGATTGAATGAACAA
>JABFDZ020000087.1:948998-963970 GCA_019775955.2 Pollimyrus isidori | reverse complement strand
CCCCCCCCCCCCCCCCCCCCCCCCCCCCCCCCCCCCCCCCCCCCCCCCCCCCCCCCCCCCCCCCCCCCCCGGGGGTCTATGCTTGTCTTTGGTAATCCAGGGTTTATGTGAAACAGGGCAGATTCACATCCAGTGCAAATAAGATGGATTTTATTACTGACAGTTTGCATTATTTAGCTCAACATTTGTTCATGTGATGCGTTGCTCCAAACCAACAAAAATATTTTCACTTTCTAAAGTACCTGTATCTGGAACAGTTTAGGTTGAGTATCTGGGCCTTTTTTAGGGCACACTATACCTCTGAAGCCCTACCAGTGATGTTCCAAAGCAGTGCTTTATGAATTAAGGCAAGGGTTCCAGTCCCCAAGTTAAAGAACCAACCAGGAGCCCCTGGATAATGAGGCAGCCTTGATTTAATAGCAGAAAACTTCAATCCATGGGTCATTGTCCTCTGCTTCTACGTGTCTCCGCCTTCATTCTCTAAGTGGCCAATCAAAATGGATATGCTCCATTACACTTACAACAACAAGATGTTTTAGTGGCCGGCACACTTCAAGAGGACAAGTGTTAGATTAACAGCAATATAAACCATTCAGAGAATATAAAGAATAGGGGAATTAAGCCGAAGTTAAAAGCTTATGTCTTTACTAGTGGCAGAATATTTTATAATTTAAATTCCTTCATTTGTGGCTTTATATTACTACATTCTCTCCCAAGATGTGTCTGAGTAAGAATACATGGTAAATTCATGTGTGCTTTAGAAAAGCAACATCTCCGGGTTGCACAGTGCAGAGTCGTTTCCTCACGCACTGAATTGCACTGCAGTTTTGGAAAACTTTACAGTGAAGTAAGGGCCATTCGAGCTATTTAATGATTTAGTGTGTCCGTGTAATGAGTCTGGACAGTGCTCCCTGAAGCTGAGCTTCATTACCTGTCAGAAACGCAGCCCCGTAACTTCAGAAAAGGCAGCGTTTCAGAATTACATTTGCTTCCTAGAGCGGAAAACCTCTTAATCCTGCCTTTAATCGCCTTTTGTCCATTCCAGAAGAAGACAACCCAGTTGAATGCATTTTAGCCTTGTACACTGAAGGGGGACGGGAGGGGTAAACAGAATGTTCTGGAAGCAGTAAATGCCTGTGCCACACTGGCAGGAGAACACAGTGTGAGTCACGCAGCTGCCCGGTCCGCACCGCCTTCATCTGGTCCTGGCCCATTACCCACACAACCCGCCCCCCCCAATTCTCCAGTCCTGATCCAGAAGTGTGCAGCCTGGGCGCAAATATCACAGCTAACTATGCCAGTTAGCCAGGGGGCGAACTAGGGATATGATTACTGTGTAATGAGCAGGGAGATGGGGGCTTGCAGTGATGGGGAGCCGTATATCGCGGCCTCAAAAATCCCTACTGCAAGCCAGTCCACCTCCATCCCCCCTCTCCTGCACTCAGCAGCGTCAGATGGGGCTCACAGCAGGGGCACCCTGTTTTTCCAAAAAATGCGGCAGGAAGTGCTTGCGTAAGCCCCTGGGGCGGCGCTCTTCCAGCACGGCTGAGTGTGAGCGAGGCGGCCAGTATCCCGCATAAAAACGCACCGTTCCCCGAGGTTTTTTCGGTTATTTTCACCGCTTGGCGCCGTCACGGCGCATAGTGTGACTTTGCCCACTCTAATCTTTGTTACACCTCTCCTCTGGAACCAATCGGAGGTTTATAAAAAGTAAAAAGCACAGACAATGAAGTCTGGAAATAGCTATGCTCTGTGGGTAACAAATGATGCGTACATGTTACAGATTTTAAAAGAAAAGAATACAATATACCTCTATATTGTTGACTAACGTGGGATGGAGAGTTTTATACTTCCTGAGAGCTAGTACCTGTTTCTTAGTACAACACTACTACACATCATATCATTTTTTACTGGATAGTGGAGAACACAATATTCACAAGCACTTTTGCTTTAAATGTCTGCAAAAAACATTGCAAGACCGAGAAATTCAGCGCACAGAAGAAGTGAGTCATCA
This sequence comes from Pollimyrus isidori, assembly GCA_019775955.2. Classification (NCBI taxonomy): domain Eukaryota; kingdom Metazoa; phylum Chordata; class Actinopteri; order Osteoglossiformes; family Mormyridae; genus Pollimyrus; species Pollimyrus isidori. The sequence continues at coordinate 961,956 of JABFDZ020000087.1, read as the reverse complement.
GTCATTTTAATGTGACAAGATTTACCGAAAGTCGCTGCTCTCACGGCCCTTTTCAACGAGGCGATTTATTTTCGGTTGGCACATGTTGGGATAAATATTAAAATCCAAAAAATTAATCAGTCTGAATTCCGGGGGAAACATGTCTCTGGAATGTCAGATAATGAAGGGCTGTATGGATTTACAGCTAGCACTAGAAATATGAGAAATATCCAAATCCATACTCTTAGTCCATATTATTTAAGACCATCCCATATCTGGTAAGAGGAAACCCATCATCCCAAACCAAAACTCAACCCTTCCTTATACTGTACATTGTGAACAAACAACGCCATGATAAACGGCCTCAAAATACCTCCGGAATCAGTGACGTTCTGATGACTTGTAAGGTATCAGCAAGAAAAACAGGAGGAGAGTGAGTGCATCATGAGCAGCACTGCGTAACACGGGCATGCGGCGTCCCTAATCCCAGAGCTCTTACGTAAGGCAGCGATGGCGGTCCGGCCTGGGTGGGATTCCTGTATGCTGCTGGAATGTAAAGAGGGATCTGATTGGACGGGAAGCAGGGAGGAGGCTGGGCAATGTCTAGGGGGAAAGGAGGGTGCTCCTGTTCTAATGTGGACCTGGGATCTCACCCTCACCGCCTCTGAGGAGGGTTCACCTCCTCCTGACGCAAACGAAACTGTGGTTTTAATGTAACTGATCCTCTTCGGAGCCTCACAGCGAGTCAGACGTACATAGGCGGCCGTGTCGGCGTACGCCCAGACGTGGGAGAGGAATCACCATCGGCCGGAGCTGTTCAAGCGCGGGCTTCTGGATAAAAATAGCCTCGGAATCAGCCTTTGATGCCTGCAAGAGGATGTGGTTCAACTGCTCTATGACTCACTGACACCAAGGAACGGGGGGGGGGGGGGGAAACCACAGGTGAATGATAGGACACCTTTAACCTCCAGGATTCATGTCATACGAGTGGCTTCATGTTAACGGCAGGGGGGCGACAGCGATGGGTCACCATTTCGTGTTTAATAATTTACAGTAGCCTAACCCAGAAACGTTCAGTCCTCATACGGAAAAAAATCTCTCTTTCGGTTTATCTTTCTTGTTATCTACTAACATACTTTGTTATGCTACCACATATACTTTGAACACAGAACCCTGTTTACCTACCATGTAAATGTAACTTCCCTCTATCTGGGTCACTTTATTGTAGCGAGAGACTGAAATCTTACTCTGTTCGGTGTGAAGCTGATCTCAGACCTGATCTGACTACAAAGTGCAGCAGGCAGAAGCAGCAGATTGCCTACGCCGCACCATGCGATTGGTATTCCTGGCAGGGATACTATGGGTTTGACAGGGCATGTTCACACGGGCGCGTGACACTCATCCAGGAGAGCAGCATGTCGCTCAGCGAGGGCCGAGGACCCGTGAGCCGTCCTGCCTGAATGCCTGACCTTTCTCATGTCCTTCCCTGGAGGGGGAGGTGACGCTTATCTGCATATCAAATGAAGTCACCTGGGGGAACCGGTGAAGGCTCGCACTACACACCGCGGAAATCCTCCCCCTACCCCTGGCTGGCTCTCAACTATCCCCAGTGCGGTAGAGCTTGGAGAGAAAACTGGCTGAATCACTATAGCGTAGAAGAACTCTGCGGCTCCTACTAACCAGTCGGTTTGGGAAGGAGAACTGCACACAGACCCCACACCATCTACACGGGTTTCATGGTAACCGCCTCACGGTGCCTGCCGTGATGGGAACGTGACGGATAGCTCGCTCCCATCGCCCCCTTCACTCTCCTCCGGAAGCTGGGCATTTTCCAGTGAACTGAAGTCTTTGACAGCGGACTTGATTTTCCGGCAAGGCCGCTGGCAAACGATCCTCCCGCTACAGAGTTATTAATGTAATCTTTTCTTAACAGCTGCTGGCCCTCATTTGTCGGGGGTGTGGGGGACTCCATTGCATTTAAGGGAATCTGAAGGCAGTCTTTCTGTGCTCCTGGGGGGCAAAAAAAGACATCTGCTGTTTGCTTGAAGCTTGGCTATTTTCTAACCACCCTCAACTGGGTTACATTTATTAAGCAGATGCTGTGTTTCAAAGTAATGTCAGTGTAAGAAAGCCCAGTCAGACAGGCCTTGAACCAAGTAGGGGTTAAGGGTCGCATTCAGGTAAAATCACTCCAATCCTGGGATTTGAACCAGCAACCATCCGATCACAGGCATAGCATGCTAACCCACTGAATCACACACCCCCCAAAGCACCAACGGAAACCCCTAACAAAGCCCTAATACTGTTTACCACAGTTTGATCAACTTATATTAAATAAATCAGCATACAGAAGCTCCTCAATTAACAATGGTTCGACTTACGATATTTTGACTTTACAGTGGTGCGATAGCAATGGACATTCAGTAGTCATCAGACTTTGAATTCTGATCTCTTCCAAATGCCATCCAATACTTCCTGCTGTTGCCGGGCGATGGCAGCATCCACCCAGCCATGTTTCCTGTCTCTGTAGCGATCGAGAACGTAAACATCTCAGGCTGTGTGCAAGAAAGTATCGCACACTGTTTTTATTCTCCTGTTTATCTAAATGACCTTGTATTCCTTCATTTGCTTTTCAGTTACTGGTAGTTAGCTATAGTAATTATTTATTTACTTATTCAATGACAGTATTTATTTACTATTTATTATATTCATATTTCATATATGATATTTTCCACTTACGATTCATGGGAATGTAGCTTCATTCTGAGTCAGGGAGCACCTGTACCAATAAGCAGTAAAGAGCAAACCCAAACCGTAATCTAGCAAAAATCTGTTGCCTTCTCGTGTAGACATTACACTCTCATCCCATATGTCGGCATCAATACAGGGGCCAGACAGCGTCTCTTTCGGCCTCTCCTCTGGTCCAAGAGCGCTGGACTCAAGAAGCACAGTTCACTCACCGACCACTAGGGGCAGAGCGGCCACCAGCAACACGGCAACAGGGAGGTGCTCAGAGATGTCAGAGACTCTCCACGGCCAGAGTTGCCGTCCAATTAAAAGGGGCGTCGATTCTGTGCTCGTCGGGGTGTTAGAGAAGAGCAGAATCATAATGAGGCTCAGCAGAATGATCTTCACGATGATGGGGGGAGGGGGATGCTTATTTATACACAGTGTCAACAACTAGGAGCTCAAAACCCTTTAACACACTGCTCAAGGTTTAAAATGAAATCATTGTATCCAGGCAGACTTGGTTCATGTGACAAACAGCCTTCGAGGAACCCTGGGCTGACCTGAAGAATTTATGGGAATTCCCGATAGTACCATGGGTAATAAAAATGCAGAGTAAAAGGCCCAGAGGGTAATGTTTATGTAACCCGCGTATCTTTTTTTTCTGTCTTGGCCTATGCCATATATGGGCATCTTCCTCCTGTCCTGAGAGTGCGCTATTGGCTGAGTAGGCGAGGGGAATAATATTCACTAAGCCCCCATCCAATGAAAAAGGAGCAACATCAGCCCGAAACAGAGAGAACACCACATATTGTTCAACAGAAGGTTGCTGGGTTAGTCCCGGTGACCCTCCTCCTCGAGCGAGAAATAAATCTGTATTAATTGGTGATAATATCGGTAAGTGTAATACAAAGTAACAGAATGTTTTATTAAGACTGGTGGTGAACTAGGTCATTGGTCAGAATCATCAAAGACACAGCGATGAATACTCCCTGTTTTCAAAATACTTGGCTGAAGTGTTGCTGTGCTGTGACAGTCACAGAGGCCTCCTTGGTGAGACCCCCCACCCCGGCTGGTCAGTCCGGGTAATAAGATGACCAGCTGGTGCGATGATGATGCACTCGGTCAAGGTCGAGAGTGTGGCCACACCGACACACGCCGTCTGGTCTTCGGTGTCCGTTACCGTTGCCGAGAGTCGGGTGTCTGGAAGCCGGCTGATTAGCCCACACGTACTGCTTATAGTTCATCTTTGCCCCGTTCTCAAGAGCTTGGCTTGGACACATGGACAACGGAAGCCACAACCTCTCCCACATATGTCCAGGGAAGCACGGCAGACCTCAGTATGAGGAGGGACACAGCTCAGACACCAGATGCTTTTCACCAGACCTGCATGGTTTTCTAGAAGTTTCCGCCCACTGTCAGCTTATAGCAGCGGCACGGCCGGGCGAGCCATCCCTCAGCTGATGTTTACTGTAAACAATAACCACAGGCTGAACTCTCAAATCATCCTACACCCAACTCATAGGGGGCTTTTCCCCAAAGCCTAAATGTCCATCGTATTCGTGAATTTTACACACTAAAAATCTCTAGGACGGCGCAGGTTGCTATGCGACAGTCGTGCATTTTAGGTTTTGCTTAAATGGGTCGAATAAATCGACTCTCCTTCGCGGAGGCATGTGCGAAGACACGGGAGCCTGTCTGCCAGCCCATAATGCAATCGTCCTGCCCCTATGCAGCTTTCGGGAACCCACCCTGAGGCTGCCTCACGCGCCCAAGCAGTGCAGTGTAATCGAATCGTAGCGTAACGCCGCCGCCGCCAGCTGCGAATCTAAAACCCTGACTGCGGGAGGACATTAGGCGAGACATTTGCTAAAAAGGTGATACTTCCCATACATTTATTTTACATATTTCCTATTTAATGACAGAGATACTGGCAGGTAGAACTCTTTAAGCCTCTAAGATGAATAGTAACCTAGATGTCTGCTTTTAAGTCTGAAAGACCTAATATATGGTATCTATGCAACATCTATGTCACTATTTAATACTACTGTGTTATATACCTACTGAAAGCGCTGTTATTCACTTAGCAGGTAGTATTTAAAGGCTGAGAGCTAATTGTAATTAAAATTATGGACTTGTGGAAATCCTCTTCCAGGCAACTAAAGAGTCCCTGAGGAGGTGTGCTTTGGTTCATAACGGGCGTTAAAGGAGACCGCACGCGAGTGGGAAGCGAAAGGGAGTCTTGGAGCTACGCCTTGGAAAATAATCAACCATGGCTCCTGGGAGAACTGGTGCAGAAGACTGTGGGGATCGGGCAGAGGGCCACCACCCCCCATTACTGCTCAGTTCAGACCACAATGTGTGTTCGAGGCTTCGTGGCAGATGCATCTATATTACGCGTCCATATTCATCGCTCCTTATGCTGGCCGATGGAGACAGTGTGACAGATGATGGCAAAACCAGATTAAAAAAAACCTGAGATAGAAGATGAATCAGTAGAGTTCAGGTTCCCCAAACCATAAAACACCCATTCAGTACTTTCATTTGCAGTACATTCTGATATAGTCAGAGAAGCTATATACAAGAAGTCAACCAATCAGGAAGAGGTTAGCAGCCTGCCAACCAATCAGGAAGAGGTTAGCAGCCTGCCAACCAATCAGGAAGTGATAGGACCTGTTAACTTCCACTGAGAGCATTTAGAGCCATGATTATGTGATCGGCGGCAAATTAAGGTTGGGCATCGGTGGCTGCGTGTGAGTGGTTTGGACACATAAATTTCCAGAGCAGAGGAAAAAGCAGCACTTCTGCCTTTCCACGACAGTCCCGCAGAAAACGACACCATAAATGAAATATGCAAATACAGCAGGTTCTATCTGAACCTGTGGCGGCACGCTGAACTCGGAGAGCGGCCAGCTGGAGTCGTGCTCGCTGAGGCAGACTGCGCGTCTGGCAATGGTTTATGCAAGTGTCTCCAGGGTCAGGGATAATAGATGTCATTCCATTTTGCCTTCAAACACTGACACATCAGGAGTAACAAGCACAGCAGTGCGGGAGACAGTGTTCTGGGGGGAGGAATGGAGAAAAATATAGCTCTGCTATGACAAACCCTTGGACCTCAAAACTCACCCAAAAAAATCACCCACCTGGGCAAAGCACTGTCCAGGTCTATAAATGCCTCCCTTGCAGCTACTGGCTGAGAAGCTCTGTGACTAGGTCTTGAGAGCAAACCCCCCGGGCAGGATTACGCGCCAAAATCCACAAGGTGTGGGAGCACCTCTCAGCTGCAATCAGAAGCTGCTGGTTCCGTTGTATTGGCTGCCAGAGCAAGGCGAGAGCTGGAATCTGATATGAGCACCTTCTAGGTGAACAGGGGACCAAAATCATCCAATCAGCACGGGCTCACCTTGGGAGAACCTGTGCAGGATTTCTGGGGGCGGGTTTCGGGGTACATTTCACATTCTCAAAGCCACAAAATCCAGTTTGCTGCCTCTTGGATCACACTGCACCCAAGACTCTTCAGCTTAGGACATACAGCAGGAAAGAAATACTCAGAGATGAAAACCGCATCACTCAGCCGTAATCTTTGGCCTAGCAGAGATAAAGGACATTATACGCTTCGTCCCTGACAGCCATGTGATAGGAGAATATATTTGTGTACAGCACAGAGTTTGAAAGATGAAACCCTTTGTAAAGCTATTTCATGATAGCACGTTCAGATCAGGGAGAGACACAGATCTGTATTTTCACATTCTTGCTAATACCCTTTAATCATGTAATCATTCAGAATAAAAATTCATTCTACGTTCATTTATAATCAGTCAGTCACCTTTCAATTATTTAGCGTATCACCATGTTATCAAATTTGCACCCATAGCTTTCTGACAATACAAATTTGAGGCACTTTGTTTCGCTTCAATTAAATGGTTACATTGTGTAGCAGTTCCTGTCTCGCAACCCTTGCAGCCCAGAAAAATCTGATGAAAACGCTCTTCCCTAATTCCATTATCTGCTTTGTTTTTAAACCATAAATAAAAAATGAAAATGAAAAAGGATGATGGCGCTGCTTAGAAGCGTACCAACCAACCACGCAGGAGGCGACTTGGACCGTACCATTATCGCCGTGGTATATAAACTGCTCCAGTGATGGTGATGTATGTAGGTATAAGCAGAGACCAGCGAGAGAGGCCGCAGGAGAGTCCGGCTGGAGATAGGTGACGGGGGGCCTCACACCCGGGGCAGAGTGCGGTATAGGTGAGTTGTTATGTTAAAAACATGAGCACCATGTCAGGCTCTGAGCTTCACCTGCTGAGAGACTTTATCCAGGGACACTCGGTGTGTGAAGGGCTTCCAGAGTTGCCATGGCGTCAGTGCGACATCCACACAGCTCACAAGTAAACAGACAGAGGGATTCTCAGCCTCGGACACCTTAGATACGGAGACCTATGCCATGTAAACACAGAGCAAAGGTCACCATCGGATACTCTGGCTGTACTGGGAGGCAATCCGGTCGCTTCCCAGTTTGCGTCACGCGTCGATTCCCGGCCGACCTTCGGATCGCCGGGTGCCCCGTCTCTGTGGCGATAACAGCGATTTATTAGGCTTCTGCGTGTCTGAAATTGCTCCTTTATCACAACAGGCCTAGACCGGGGAGAGTCCACCATACAGCTGTGATATGGTCGACCGGATTTTATGGCCCAGCCTGGCAGAGGATCTCTCTTTCCCAGTAACACAACATGCTCTACACACAGGACTCACAAACATTTCAGTGAGAAATACAGACTCAAAGTGGGAAAACTCGCTGCTGTCAACGCAGATGACTAACCAGTGAGTTCCGGAGTGTCTTATTGTTTCCACTGTAAAGTCAGCGGTGCATTCTGGGAAGCATTCTAGTCAGGATCTCATCCTGATGCATATTCTGAGGGTAGGTCACTATTAAGATGAAGAACATCAAAGCAAGCAACTTCTACACTCGAAAAGTCAAAAATACAGCTTTAGGAGAATAAACAAGGTGGGTGTTTCTGTACAGAAAGATCACATGAGCCAAGATTTAGTCCCTTAAAATCAACACCCACCAGAAAAAAAAACAAACTTGTCCTTAAATCGAAGCTTTACCCCCCAACACACACACGCACGCGCACACACACACACATAGACACCCCTTGTCTCCACTGTTCAAAGCAGCCCTAGAGTGTTAGCAGATTACAATGTCCTGCTGGACAGCTGAGATTTGTGTGGGATTAACAGCTACAGGGACAGCGTGAACCCTTCTGTCACCAAGGAGTCGGGGCCTACAGACAGACAAGGACCTGCACTCAACCCAGGTCTTCAAGAAGGCACGGTGTACTGTTTTCGAATAAATGACAGTCTGGGGAGACTGCTGAAAAACGTGTGTGGGGGATGGGGGTCTCTTGCAGGCCGTTATCGTCATGTCCACCACTCAGCGTCGATGCACTCATGAGGCGCCACCAATGCACGCAACGGCGGCGGCCCGTGTTAAATATCACCCTCCGTATCAATTGCGACGGTGCAACCCGCCGCCGCCGTGGTGACAGCACGTGCACCCCCCTGCGCAAGCATCTCTCTGAATTCGCCTGTAAAAAACGTGAGGCAGAATAACCGACCCCCGGGATTCAGCAGCGAAATGACAGCGCATTCCGCCGTACAGGATGGACGCAGGGCGAAAACCATGCTGATGTGTCTCAAATTAATACTGTTCGGTTCGAATTTCAAGTCGCCGTGTCCTTGTTCACATGTATGCTTGGGACTTGTAATTCGCCCAGGCTCTACGTCACGTTTGGTGGTGTGACGTCTGATTTGTGTCTATTTAAATATTTAACACCATGCAATAAATAAATAGACTACTATACAATAGCTTCCTATTGATGTCTGCTGTAATTTGTCCTGATTTCCGTTTAACAAATTCAATATGACAAAAACATACTGGATATTCTATATATCGATTATCAGCCTACTTTATGACCAAGACTGTTTGATAATATGGACACGGTGTACCAAATAAGCCTGCCCCTCCAAGGAGGAGAAAAACAACTACAAATACACAAACACAGCAGCATATATGTATAACAACAAAACGGATCTGCCCAGTTTGGGAGCAGTTAGCTTAATATCTAAAAAAACCGCATAGCAGAACAATAAACAACAACCGCAAACCGCAGAAGTGGGACTTGCCGTTGCGACAGACGCAAATAGCACATAACTTGCCCTTCTGCTTATGTTAAAAACAGCTCTTTATACCGAATGGAGTCAGTTCACAAGAAGTGCCTGTATAATTTTACACGTTTTCCATGCTTGCCGATGTTATAGTATTTCATTACTTTTTCAGTTACTGAATGTCATCTGAAGGGTAGAAAGCTTCGTTTCTTGTGACATTATCATTCCACCAATTATGTCGATCGTGACGCATGCTCGTTTATAATTCCGCAGTTTAAGTCAACGTAATAAATAATAATAATAATAATAATAATAATAATATAGAGATCTAGCATGCCAAGAGAATATAACGTTAAAATACGTATGACATCATTCGCCAACACACGGGAGGGCAACATATAAGAGATATTACAAATAACCGATTAGTACGGTTGTCGTTAAAATATTTGATTTAAATGGCCGCTGCACGAATTTTCCAGTCAGTCAATAACATAACAGCGAGCGATGTCATCCGAAACTGATTGCCTGTTTTCCCCGCACGTTTCACGCACATATATAAGCCCCATAGCGCGCACATACCTGAGTGGCTTTGTGAAACTGCTTCTTCAACCCGGCTACAGACATGTTGCTGAGACAGGGATGTGCGCCGTGTTTCGTGTCGTCCCCGCGGATGCAGTGAAGCCTTGGCGGTGCGTTTCAGCTTGCGGGGATCTCCATGCACGGCGCTGCCTGCTTCTGTGACCGGGTTACTGAATGTCACCGGCAGCCTTTGCACGCCGATGACGTAGACCTAACCACCCCCCCCTCCGGGTCCGGCCTCTTAAAGGAGAAGCAGTGACCGCCGGGCTCGGTGAACACTTAATTCGCGCCGGTATGCTTTAAACGCGGGGGATATTAGTAGGATGTCTTTATTTAGCATTTCAGTATTTCTGCGTTGAATATAGGGAAATGAGGACATCGTGTACGAGACTAAAACGTATGCGGAATACGGCGGCTGACGGTAATCTGGACACCGGCATTTGTATAAATCAGCCGCATCAACGTCATTTAGACGTAAGCGTATTAAATATAAAATGTTCAATCGAGAAATGTAGTTATAATTAATGAATCAGAAGTATACTAATGTAATACAATAGTACTATTACTAAAATCTCAACAACTAATATCACCCTTAAAGCTGGGTTTACATAGCCTAATATACTGTGTTTCAGTACCGTGGACAGCGACCAAGCAGGTCGCTGTCCAAGTTCTACTTCCAGCTCGAACTGGAAGCGCTGCTTATTATTCTTTGTTGCCATTTTTATTATCTGGCTATCTTTTCCCAGCATATCCATAATTTGGCTGCACTTTTTGAAGCCATACTAGCTTGCACTTTCCCAAAGCTTCGTTTAGATTCTTCTCGCTAAATTCCTTGCCGAGGACACTACTCATGGTAAAATCTCATTTAATTCATGCAATACGCAAATGTTAGGCTTTACATTCAGTTTTGCAGTCATCCGTTGTCACTTTTCTGAAAACCGGCAGAAAAATCGGAAAATATACCAGATATATACCAAAAATGATAAAAAAATATGCACTAAACTGATTGCTTTACGAGTTTTGTTCAACCTGAAACAGTTACTAGGCATTGTTTTACTTGTGAAGGGATATTATTAAACCTACTGCTTTCTATCAACAAAGCGGTTACTTTTCAATAGGCCTAAAGTTTAAAGTTTAGATGACTACAATTGCCTCAAAAATTCTGAACGTAACTTTCATCGAACTGGAGACTCTGCAATTTCTAAACAAATGCTGCCCCCTACTGGGAAAAATTGCACACTGGTAAGCACATACTACACAAGAAAATTTCGACAGCGTAGAAAAGACGATATACATGGAACTTATCTAAACAAATTTAAGTGCACAAAAAATCACATAAAATAATGGGGTTAAAATTACAGCAAAGACCTTAACTCTACTGGAGCCACATAGTATTTGTATTTTATTACCAATAAGATCATTGCGTATTACTATGTTGAAACCAGATAGCAGACATGAAATGTAGGCAATACAAGTTATTTAAACACAAAATTTGCATGTTAATAAAAAGGCCTACATCAGTCTTGTAAGTTGAATCGTCGAACAAATGAAAGCTTTGTATATTGCCCCATCTTGTGGTAAGAACAGGAAACGCATTGGAATCTGACCCCCCCTTATTCCTGTTGATTTATTTGACGTTCTCCAAGTCGTTATGTTAGAGGATAAATGTCAATTTGTTAACATTTGATTTAATATTGAACTGAGGATTTTAAATCATATTCATTTTAGATCCTCATTTCGGCACTGTAACAGTTTTGTTTAGGCCGCTTAGTTTGAAAACCACAATCCGTTACCATAGGAAAGAATCAAATCAAATTGTAATGCAAAGCGCCATCTTGTGGTACAAGATCCCGTGAATGTAAAAGTAAAAACAAGACGGCGACTAACCTATTTAATATTGAACTGAAGACAACAGGTGCAAAACAGCCTGGGGATTTATCTGCTTGATTAGCTGGAATCTGAACTCTCGACATGCAGCATAAATCAAAATTTTGCATTCCTTATAAGCTCCTCCAGAATGATGCCATCTTACCTGGAGGGCATGATGGCAAGTGTGCAGAGAGAGAGAGAGAGACGATGAAATGCCATTTTTAAGCACAAAAAGGCTCACTCCATCCATCCATCCATCCATCCATCCTCCACCCTTGCAGTCCCGGCACCACCCTGCTTACTCCTGTCAGCAGTGAGAAAGCCCCCTGTTGGCCTCGGGGCCTTTGGTCAGATAAATATTTCAGCGGGATCACCTTAGGATGGTTGCCCTTGGGGAGCTGAGGACCGGCTCTCTGAACGCTTCAGTCTGGACGAGGTAATGAGCGCCAGAGGTCACCGCCGGGGCACACCGCCCGCCACTGGGCCCTGCAGCGGGGTGCGGGCATGGCACCCCAATCCCCTCCTGATCTCCCCATGAATTATCCAGACTTGGCAGCGCAATGGAGCACACCTAAACCAGTTTCATCAGGCACCGTCGTCAGGCCGCCGGGCCCAAGCTAAACCAGGGTTAGGCAAGAACGGCGGCTACGGGAGAAACGGCACGCGATGCTCGCCGCTCATTATGGCATCCTGAGGACTTGGGAAGAGCTCGGCAAGGCTCTGAACTGGAGGCCGTTAGCACTCTGGCGGTAATGAGTATCGGACTGAGAATCGCAGGTCATTTCGGCTCGACCTTCCACGTTCTGACCACCGAGGAGGGAAAACCACAGAACGCCAGTGCAAACACAGGCCTGGGCCTCTGCCAGGCTTTGTTGGTTTCCGGCACTTTCCGAAGGAAGCGAGATGACTTGCCCCAAAATTGTGAAATGGACGAGGGCCGTATTTCACCAGAGGCGTCCGTGAAGGTCCCAGAGCTTCTTCCCGGTCACGCTGTCAAACAAACAGAAATATCCAGGCGTGTTCAGCCACATCCGACTCCCAGCCTCCTTTTGAATACTCCCTGACTCCCCGGAGACGCATGCAGCTCCAATTGATCGCCGAGGGCCTCAACTCTTGACCTCGCATCTCAAGAACCCGGCAGCAGCGCTTGAATCCGAGAGACGGATAAAAAAACAACAATGACACCGTGATCATGGCGTCTTGAAGAATAAAGACCAGGCAGAAACTTCATGTTGGGATCTCCGGATCAAAGTCATTCCCAAAGGAGACCTTTTTAATGAGATAGTTGTGTTGGAAAATGGAAGGGGGGGGGGGATGTCTCATTCTCCATTCCTATAGAGCATGTGGAATTATATTTGCTATCACAACGGATCTGAAGTGTTCGTTCAGTGCCCCTAACATCTGCACTGTGAAGAGGGGAAGGACCAGGTTAATTAAACCCAGGGGGGGCACATGCATTTGAATATGTCACATAAATAGTGTCGGCGCCGGTCGGATGTCGAGAGGGTGAGAAACGTCGCCTTTTTTTTAAAAAAAAAGAGGGAATGGCCCCCCGCTCCCCCAACCAAGGGCCCGCCCGCCGGGCGGCCGGGGGGGGGGGCGGCCCGGGGGGCCGGGGGGGGGGGGGGGGGGG
>JABFDZ020000087.1:929538-940596 GCA_019775955.2 Pollimyrus isidori | reverse complement strand
CCCCCCCCCCCCCCCGCCCCCCCCCCCCCCCCCCCCCCCCCCCCCCCCGCCGCCCGCCCCCCCCCCGCCCCCCCCCCCCCCCCCTAGCATGGCTGGGGTTTCTGCGATGGGATTTCTGTGCGTGAACTTTGGAGGGTATGGGGACAAACTGGAGATGGAAAACAGAAAATGATAAGATAAAGAGAGAAAGAACGATGGGAGTAAGTGGAAATGACAGCCATTGTGTCGGTCGGTCCTGTACCCCCAGACTAGGAAAAACCTCACAGTCCCCAAAACCAAGCAGGAAGTGAGCCAAGCCACCATCTTAATTGTATTGTATCTAGCATTTTTATTGTGTGGATCATGTAGTTTTCTTTTTATAAATATTCTCTGCGTGTACAGCACTTTGGGCAGCACTAACTGTTGTAAATGTGCTATATAAATAAACTTGACTTGACCAGCGGTCTGCATACACCTTGCCGGTGAACGTTCAGGGATACGCCCCATTAACATTTGCGAGGGGTTCAGCGCTCCAATCAGCAGGCTCTGAAGTATCTGCACTCTGAAACCACCTGTGTGTGTTCATGGTGGACCTCTGTGGTTTTTCCGTTAAACTAGGCCATGTTATGATACACTAAGCCTCGCTATGATACAATATGCCTCACCATGTTATGCGTAGCCATGCCATGCTATGCTAAGTGCGGCTAATGGACCCACCTTGACGAAGATGCAGAGCTGCTCCAGCTGCGCATGGGCCAGGCCCAGCTCCCTCTGCAGCCCCTCCAGGGCCTGGGTACTCTGCTTGGCCAGCCCACGCATTTGGCTCTCTGCCGCCAACTCCAGCTCGGCCAGGGCCCGCTCGCGCTCCGTCAGCTGCGCCTGCAGGGTCTCCGCCCGTTGCTCCTAAACCCCCGTCCCACACTGTCATCATGCCAGACATAGACGGGCCCATCTCTCATTTGAGCACGCCGCCCACACACATACCTTCCTGTCCAGGTCCGTGCGGAGCTTCTGATTGGACAGTTCATGCTCGTTCTTTTCTTTAGTGGCCACGCTGAGCCGCCGCTTCAGGGAGTCGACGAACGCCTTTCTGTTGGCTGCCTCATCAGAGAGTGTCTTCACCTTGTCGTACGCACCGTGGGAGGAGGTGGAGCAAAGGATGGAGAAGAGAGGGAAGGGTGGGAGAGGTACTGTGAATATAGACTGCTTGTAATAAATCACGGAAAAAAAACTGTCGCGTAGAATTTCAAAATTAGCACATTTGACAGGGTTATGACAGCCACTACCATGATGCACCTCTTCATTCTCTGTTTAACATTGGTGGCTGACAGTGGCTTCTGCACCACGTAGACACAAATATTCCTGCTTTCGACCATGTGTGTGGGGCGAAGTGTGATCGGTGTTGGCTGAAGTTTGTACACTCTCCACTTTAACGCAGCCCCTGGCTGCTTGCAGACGTCCGGATTCACGCTGGACACTCGGGCTGATGGGTCAGGCTCTCGCGCCAAGTACAGCAGTTAATTAGCGAAGCTAATTGCTAATCGCCCTGTCCCGTCACCATAATATAAACCCGCTCGGTGACGCATTCCAGCGCAAATGTCATTAATGATGAACAAACAGCATGCTTGCTGCACAGCTCATACACCTAAGGGAGCTACCTGCCTATGTTTTTCAGAATCATCTTCTTGAACCTGGACCCACTCCCATAATCTCAGCCTGATGAACCGACAAGAGCTGTCTGCCACCCCCAATGCTAGCCCTAGGGGGCACTCTCCTGACATACTCTCTTTTCCAGGTCCTCCACGGCCTCCTTGCCACTCCTCTCGCGATCCTGCACGATCTTCATCCTGGTCCTCAGGTCCTCCACCAGCTGTTTCTTCATGCTGACGTCTCGCTCCAGGTGTAAAACCCTGTGAGGGGGTACAGGTCACATTATGACCACAGGTAACCCTTAAAAATACAACAGCGTCCTCATCATAACTGAGAATTTAACTATTAGAGTATCCCAACCCCCAGACAATCCATGTTTTTGCTCCGTTCCAGCCACAAAAATGTGGACTGTCTGGCAGAGAGCTGGGAGGGTGCAGAAATGTGGACTGTCTAATGCCTCCAAGGACCGGGCTGAGAAACAGTGGTCTGAGGAAGAAATCACAACTTCTTCGGTAGGGGGTGGAGGGGGCAAGATTTACCTCCAACCCCCACTTGTGGGAAATAAAGCACTTGTAAGAATATAACACATAATTAACTATGGACTCGACCAATTAGGCACCAGGGGTGAGACTGAAACGTAAAGCCCTATAGAGTCCTGTTGGAACGGGACCGTTGGAGGTAATACCCAACATGTGTCAGTTGTATTACCGCATGGCAAATGTTCTGGGATTTAATTTAACCTCGACGACAGGCTCGGTGTGCCATCTCCGACCCCCCCCCCCCCACCACCACGGAAAAGACAGAGGGGTGGAAGATATTCCCAAGCTCAAGAGATTATTCCAGAGTGCCGGAGTTAAATTATCATAGGGAGGAAATTCGATCTTGCCGCACAGAGCGGCACGTGTTTAGCATGTGCCGAGGGCCACTTTGCATCCGCCGCTGCGGTCGTCGTTAGCATTCCCCCGATCATGCAACGAAAAAATATCGGGGAATATTAAATGACAAGGGCAGTTTGCATGTTTTTTTAAAGGAGGAAAATTGACTGATTTCATGGTTGTTTTTTAAATAAATCCTTAATTTGAGGTGCAAATTTTATTGTAAATGTATGTTTATGCCGATAAACCAAAACCTTGGTGCTTTATTTTAACTCCGGAAAGACTCCCAGTATCAGTGTTCACAGAAGTAGGAATTTAAAATGGTCAGAAATCCCTCCCTTGGGTGTCACATGACCAAGGTCGACAGGGGGTCCGGGGGCCCAGCAGATTTTATCATTATTAGGAGGCTGAAACTCCTCAGCTTCTAGATCTGCAGTTGAGTCTAGGTACCCCTGCACTGGACCGCTAATGAACACTACCTCAGAGAAAAAAAAATTCAGATGGCAACAAATTCCACAAAAAAGTATTTTTTTTTAGATCCGTGTTCTAAACGAACCTGCATCAAGTGTGCGTTTGTTTTCGAGCCCGGATCGAATCGGCATCCCGCACACGCTCACAACGAAACGCGGGCAGCGGGCTCCGCGGCTAACCTTGTTAGCCATCACACGGAAACAAAGAAGATTTAAACATGCCACTGACAGACAACTGACAGGAGATCAAAGCACCTTGTTCATAAATAAAGCACAGTCTGGGCTTGTTGATATGGCTGGAGCTACCCTGGCGTGCTTTGAAATTCATTTTAAAGGAGCGTGCTCTCCATTCTGTGTATTTTTTTTAATATATATATATAGTTTTTTTTGTTTGTTTGTACAGACATACTTTACTTGTATAAAAATGTACTGTTCAGCAGCTAAGAATCAGCACTGACGGCGACCTATAAAGAACGGCCCTGACTGAGCCTTGACTGCACTGCAACCATGCCTCGACCGCATCAAGACCGTATTGCAATTGTGCTTAGGCAGCATTGAGATCGTGCCTTGACCGCATCAAGACCGTGCCGCGACTGCTATGAAACCGTGCCTCGACTGCACGGAGGCCGTGCCGCGACAGTGCCTCGAACTGCACGGAGGCCGCGCCGCGACTGCACGGAGGCCGTGCCGCGACAGTGCCTCGACTGCACGGAGGCCGTGCCGCGACAGTGCCTCGACTGCACGGAGGCCGCGCCGCGACAGTGCCTCGACTGCACGGAGGCCGCGCCGCGACAGTGCCTCGACTGCACGGAGGCCGTGCTGCGACCACATCTGCAGTCCATCAGCAGACGCTCACCCCGAATGACAGCACGTTGCCGGTCCCTTTCGGCAGACAGAAAGAATAACGGGCGAGACGCGGGGAAGGCGTGGGTGGGCCGTGTTATGGTTGGCGGTGAACGGAGGGACGTTATGAGGTGAGACCGACGGTTAGGCACAGCCCTCTATGCCTCGGTGCAGAATAAACCAGCGTTAAAAAAACATAAAGCTCTAGACACGGATGCAGAGAAGTGCAGAGGGGCAGGGCTAAGCTGCGTCCTCGTTGGGGTCCGGCCATATGCCCTCCCTCCTGGCTGAACTTCCTGCAGCAACGACCAGAAACCAATCAATAATTTCCTCCTTGATCTTCCCCTGAACTCTACGGGCTGCACGGTCTCGACAAACTGCAGCATCTCTGCGGCTACATGGCCAGAAACATGTGGATGGTGACGTGAGTGTGCGTGCGTGTGCGTGCGTGCGTGCGTGTGCGTGAGAGTGCGGGGGTGCAATGCCGTGGTTGTGTGATTGACCGGTGTGTGACCCGTGCTCGTGCGGCAGGGGGAGATGCCTCATACTTCTCCTGGAGGTCCTTCGTTCGCTCCTCTTTCTCCTGAAGCTCCGCCCTCAGCGCCCGATTGGCTGAGCCAAGCTTGGCCACTTCGGAACACGAGCTCTTGAGTAATTAAGAGGAAGGAAAATAAGACTGGAGATTAGGAATTAGAAGCAGGCAGCTTTTTGGAGCGCACACACACACACGCGCGCACACACTCGCACGCGCGCACACACTTGCGCATGCACGCAAACGCACGGACACACACACACAGGCCTCTACAAATCACAGGGAGGCACCAGACATGGTGATGGAGTCCAGCACTCAAGAGCTGAAATCATGTTAACTGGGAAGAGAACCACTCCACACCCGACAATCAGAACCAGGAGCCTGGAACCTGTGACCATTCAAGAATAAAAGTGTTAGACTAAGCATGCGACCGTGCGAGTCGAGTATACACAGGCAGCGGGGCCCCTTCTAGTGCAGAACGCCGTCGCAGAACCGTCCAGGGCCTCACATACGGTTCTGCTTTAGAGAAACAAACTGTTCCACCGCAAGCAGTTTTGCTGGTCCGTGTGTCTCGCATTAATTTCATCTGCTGGAAATGGTTTGCAATGGAGGAAGCGCTCTGGGGCAGACAGTACATCCTGAGAGGAAACCGGCAGTTTTATAGGCTGCACACGCTGGCAGGGAGGTGAGAGCCCACAGCCCGCTGGTACAGAGTGACAAGGATCCTTGTTTTAAGTGGGCCGTCGCTCAAGCATGGGAAAAAGAGTGTAACTACTCAGTAATTCTGCAACAAATTATTGAAACCACCCTCCCCAGGCCCCCAGTCACTCCCCAACCAGGAGCAGCTAGGAATCGAACCTATGGTTTCCAGAGAGTCTAATATAAATTAGATAAAAGCATCTAATAAGAACATTGTAACTGCATTAAGTCACAGTTTGCTGGCAAGCGGCAGAGGAGGTTTACATCTCTCGCCAATTTGCACAGCTAGGCGTCCTACAGACAAATGACGCGCCGCACTAAGAACAAGGGATGCTGCATAGAGGGATGCGATCCACGACCTTCAGGGCACCCTGACAGCACTCGTCGCTGATGATACCCCGTCAGCGAGTGGCTGCTTAGCAAGCGCGTTGGTGCCTGATGTGTCGGGCCAAGGTGACTCGCCGGTGGGCGGGCAGGCGGCCGGCATCTCCGGTCGACCGTGCCGCAATTACGCCCCCCTCTCTAAGCGACACGCTTTCACGCGTTACATGCTAACTGGCGCGTCGGAAGCAGCCCCAGGGCCAAATAACAGGCATTACGTCCTTTTAGCTGCGTTAGTGACTGTGAGCGTTTATGGCGTGATGCGGGCGTGCGTGAGGGTGGGCGGGCAGGCGGACCCCCCGCTGACGCTGTGCTGCCCGCTGACCTTGAGCCTCGTCTGAAGCTGCTTCACTTCCGCCTCCAGGTTCCTCTCCACAGGGCCGGGGGTCGGTAGCTGCCTTGAATGCTGCAGCGCCTGCTCCAAGGATGCCTTCTGCTGCTCTAGGGCTGCCAGGTCAGCGGTCAACTTCTGTCCAGAGGGAAAAGAATACCTCTGGGCGGAAGACTCACTCCCCCATCTGTAGGCAAACCGCGGCGCGGATTTAAATCTTGAACGGTTTTTCAATGCGATACTTACTGTGATGAAAAGACAGGTTTAAGGTCACGGGCGGAATAACAGAATCACATGACTTCCTGCTCACGGCGACTATACGAGGATATCATAGACTAGGGGGCGTCAGGGTTGGGGGGGTGTCACCCTGAATGGGCCACACTGCTCCATGTGTGCTTCACGTGTTTTTGGGGAATATAAAAGCACTTTGTGCAGCGCGCAGGGGAGCCAGAGCATATGGGGGGAGATCATTTTAAACCCCCCCACGAGGGTCGGCGTTTTTGCCCGTCCTGTCAGTTAAAAAGCTCAGGGTGTGACACCCTGGATGAGAACGTGAGCTGAAAAGTGAGCTTCAGCTGAGTGACCACGGCCATGCTGCTTCCTGCCTTTCCTGTGTCTCTGCAGCTTTTTATCGATTCCAGAGACCGTTCTGCTCACCGCCGCTCCCGCACCCTTCCCTCAGCTCCTCCAAAACCCGGGCGGCGCGCAGATCCACGCCTGCACATCATAGCGGCCTTCAGCAGAGTCCAAACTGGCATGGCTGGGTCTGCGGCACTCACAGGCCCAAGAATACTCCTGCCCCACGATTAATATTCATGAGGCATCTCGAAGGGGCGGGGCCACCGCAGACGCCCCAGTCCCCATTCCGCAGCCGCTGCAGTCCCCGGGGCCTCACGCGGCGCGCCGAAGTGCCTGTTAATCGCCGCTAATTTCCCGATGGTCCCATCCTTTAATTTGGTGCCCTTCAGCGAGCCTGTCAAATAATCAAATAAGGACGAACAAAGCCTAATTTTTGCGGCTCGGAGACGGCGAGAAGAAAAGGCGCTGGGTGCCATTAGAGGGTCACGATCAAAGAGGGGCTGCCAGCAATTTATGGAACTGCATGCACTTTCAGACACTTTTAATCAGGCACTTAAGGCCTGGCACCTGTTTGCACACTGCTGAACTCGCCCGCCAAACAAGGCCCCTTTTGTTCTGGGCAGCGTGGTGACGGGGCTGTCACAGACGTGGCGAAGAAAGCCAGTCGCGCTCTCGCGAGGGCGCATCGCCAAAATTATAACATGAAGGACCCGCCAGAAACCACAAAGGGTGGCCTTCAATGAAATAATGTCATTAGTCAAACAGAAGAGCCGACATCCATCAATCAGCCGTACAAACAGCTACCCTCCATGGGAGCGCAAGCAGGTCGTGATCCAGGCCTCGAATCTGAGGTCGTGTGAAAGGACTGCAGGGATTTCAGTTCACGGTACAGAACAGCTTTGATAAAGCAAAGTGACCCCGGGAGTCAGCAGCACAGCGACCACAGTGTCATTCTGACATCTGACATGCGACTTCCGCACTAACCTACAGATACAAACACACCGCTGGTTTGCGGCTAAGCAGGTTAGGCCTCTGTGCCTGTAATCAGAAGGTTGCAGGTTCGAGTCCCGGCTTCAGCAGAATAGTCATATTTCTGGTGAGCCCCTCACCCCCCCCCCCTCCCCAAAATGCTCCAGGTCAGGTTGGGGAGCGTGCAGCACCCACCACACAGCCAAACTCCTCGGGATCCAGCAGGGCAGATACATGATCCAGCCCCACCCTCTGGAAATGGCCATCTATCTGCCGCAGCCGGGTGCTACGTGGGTGTCCCCTTAGCCCGAGGTTAGCACTTGAGGATCCTGAGAGGCGGATCGCCGCCAGGGAAACACATGGCCGTAGGGGCGTAACTGACGCTGCCTCACAGTGCAGGTGATGTGCCTCATTCGGGGCTCCTATACAATCCTCTCATTCGACACAAAGTCAAACCAGCGGCACCCAAGGGTTCTCCGAAGAGACACAGCACTGAAGGAGTCCAGCCTTCATCTCAGCTCACTGGATAGCGTCCATGTATCACAGCCACACAGGGAGCCCCAGGGGAGGCAGACAGAAAGACAGAGCAGAGACCCCAAGCACTGCTTTAGGTCTACAAGAGGAAAAGTATAAAAAAAAGGCAAATTTACTTGTGCAAATAAAAGATCATTTAATATGTTCTTTTACAGAGATGGTGGAGGGCAGTGACTCCTCAGGGAGGCAATCGGAGTCTCCTGTCACTGTGCCACTGTGAGCCCAGACACTACAAACCCAGGCAAAAATCCCTGCACCTGAGACGAGGGGACTGTTACTTAAAGCCTTTTACAACTTTGTGTTCCATAAATACTTAGAGAGTTGTTCTGAAAAAAAAGAAAAAAACTAACTAACAAAAAAAAAACAAAAAACACTTAGGGCGCCCCCTGGTGGAGGATGAAGGTGAAGTTGCACCCCCCCCTCCCCCCCAACCCCACTGCATGACAGCGAAAGTGTAGGCGGGGGCATGACTAACTTGGGCAGTGACTGTGTGTAATTGGAGTGCCAGAGGGGTGGTGGTGCAGATACAGAGCCCATGGCAGCCCCCCCACCCCACGAGGGCAGGGCTGTCAGCCGCAGCCTTATTAAGTCTGATAAGGGCAAGAGAGCTGAAGTGTTGCAAGAGCCACAAAGAGAAATATAAAGAATAAACCCCACTTGGAGTCCCCCTTAGCTACCTGCACTGCCTGCTTGCCGACCTGCACCCTCTGCGTTTGCGACTGCAGCTGTGACGTCATCTTCCCGTTGGCCTCCCTCAGCTCCTGCGCGGACCTCTGTGCCGCTCTCCGGCCGGCCAGCAGGGCGGCGACCTGCTGCTGCAGCGAGAGGACGCGACGCCGCAGTGCCGGCCCAGCGGGTCCCCCCTGACCCCGGGCCCTCCTGCTCTTCCGCTGGGGTGGTTCCCCTCCTGGCGTGGGCAAAGACAGCAGCTTTGTGTTTTGATCACTGTGGAACGACTGCATTATTAACCAGGAGCCTGTCTGCCCGATCGCGCGCTTAATCAATACTTCATCCACGCTGTCAAGAAGGCTGCAGTGGAGAAAACCCAGCTCACATGCGCTTTATTTTTATTGCTATTATTCTTGATCAACATCTTTTAAATAGCAGGCCGCTGGCTACATCACATCTACAGCTTAAATAATACACCCATCTAGGTTAGTGGTTTCTGTTTTTCTAATAATCCGGCAGAGTTTCGGATGTGAAATTGCTCTCCGTGCCGCCGAGGCTGGTCACGAGGGAAAAGGAAGAGGGCGGGCCTTCCCCGGTGACGGAGCCTCACCTGCCTGGTGGCGGGTCCGGTTCCTGTCGGGACCATCGGCTGAGGAGTAGGTGTAGCTGGGTTGCTGTGGAAGGTACACAGTACAAAATGGGATATAGAGTGCTGGGGGGGGGGGGGCAGGGGGGCTGTTTAGATCACTATTAGTCTGATCTGAAGGCAGCCGGCCTACTTTGCGTTTTCCATAGTAATTAGCTGGTGAAGGCATAATGAAACCAACAGGCTCCAACATGCATCCCGCGTCCTGTCAAATACCAGCCGCTTCCCGCCACAGCCGTAATCTCCGAAGCAGAGAGTCATTTTACAGCTCAGTCAAGTCAAGGGCACTTGCAGACGCGAGCGGGCCACACCGAGGAAGAGGCCATTCAGAAATGTGCTCCCCGCAAGGCCCAGCGGCCTCAGCTGCTCAAGCTCTTACCACTTTCCAGCCTGCAGCTGTTAACTACTCCGACTCCAAAGCTGCACTTAGCGCGGCCGCTCACCCGGAACGGCCGCGCGCGGCTCGCACTCCGCCAAGGTTTTACCGCAGTAAGACAACACTGACCTTCCTCTGTCGCGCGGGGGGCTGGGTGCCGTCCAGGCCATCCGAGTACTTCTCCTCTGTGTCACTGTCGAGGGGACAGACGCGGGGGGGTCAGCGAGATGACTGCCGCCGGGCATCACGACCCGGTCACTGCATTTACAGTGTTTTTCCTGCAGGTGGCGTGGCGGCCAGAGACACTGACTTACGAGGCTGTACCCAAGTAATCAATTAGGCGCCAGTCAAACCTTCATGTCATTTGTGTAAGTGTGTGTTAAGCATTGGAATCAATGCAACAAAAATATTAGCCACATGATCGGAACGTAAATCAGCATCCTGACAGCACAGCACTGCCAAGGAGTGCTCCTGAAGCACATGGCAGATGCATAACTTTAAAACAGTCCTGCATTGCCCCCCCCACAAGACTGTCTACATTAGCAGAAATCCTTGGGTCGGGGCTTTTAAAGAGACAAGCAGCATGTGATTTTAAGATGAGCCCCCCCCCCCCCAGCGACGGGAGGCTGAGAGAGACACATGACAAGTAAAATCGGCTAATGATGCTGACTGGACCCCGGGCGGCGCCGTACGGACCTGTTACCGTGACGAACGGCACACGCCCCTTACTGATGCTTAACCGCTGACATCTATGGCCTTTGGGTGGGGAAGCTTTATTAGCCCCTGATCTGAGGCCCCTGACAGCCTGCGATGTCTGAATGCGGCCTCTGACAGTTTGTCACATTGGGACTCATTCAGTCTGGGCGGGGCCCAATGTGGGCCCCTGACAGTTTGAGCGGGTCCCAGTGTGGGCCCCTGACAGCCTGGGTGGGTCCCAGTGTGGGCCCCTGACACCTGGGTGGGTCCCAGTGTGGGCCCCTGACAGCCTGGGTGGGTCCCAATGTGGGCCCCTGACAGCCTGAGCTGGTCCTGATCGGATTATATGTATTACATATGAAAAGGTCAGGACAGACCTGTAAGCTGTGTACTACGCTCTGTACTAAGTATGGGAGCCCAGAAGAGTTTAAACAGCGTCCCATTAGCGGAACAGCTTTGCATAAGGTGTGCATGGAAATAATTACAGGAGACGGATCTTAATTTAAAGGATGTTAAACGGCTTGCAGACATCTGTTACTGGGCTGGGTGAGGTCTATCTGGCTAGATGTAGTGGGGGGGCCACAAAGACGCAGAGCAGCCCGTAAATGCAACAGCGCTGCCGTTCTGCCGACCCGGGCTGGCGTGGGAGCGACGTCGCTGCAGGACCGCCGGCTAATTCCGCATGCAAATTTGCATGCAAATTCAAGTCAAAGCTTCGAGCAAGACATCCCAGGGTATTTCAGGGGATCTGACATTGTGGGGGGGGGGGGGGGGGGGGGGGGGGGGGGGGGGGGGGGGGGGGGGGGGGGGGGGGGGGGGGGGGGGGGGG
>JABFDZ020000087.1:886178-898891 GCA_019775955.2 Pollimyrus isidori | reverse complement strand
GTGGCTCATCAGAAGCCAAGTGGGACAGAAAACCTCCTGGATAGTAGCTCTCCAGGACCGGAGTCGGACAGCCCTGACTTAGATGATGACTTTACCCAAACCAATACACGTTTAGAGAAATCAAGTCCAGACAGTCCCTGGATCAATTGGGGGTTAAGGGCCTTGCTCAAGGGTCCACCAGTGACATCACTCAGCCGACCCTAGGGTTTAAACCGGCGACCTTCTGATCACAGGCATAGAGTCCTCACCCGCTGAGTCACACACCATGTCATACTGCATTACATTAAACCAAGACATGGCATTAAACATTAACATGTGACACACTGCGATATGCGATTCATTGAGTCAGCAGTCTGCGCTCATGCCCAGTAGGTGACCAGTTCAAATTCTGCACTTGGCAGAGTCATTATCTCAGAGAAATGCCAGAAAAATGGCTGACTTCAGTTTGTATGTAACACTCTCTTAAATTACTGCATGTGCCACAATTTCTGCAGAAATAATGACTCTGTCCGCCTAACATCAGTCTCCTCTCAAGACTCCTATCAAATAGGATGACTGGATGATGAGGGATAAACGAGGCACTTTTCTGACAGCTTCTGAGCTTTCAGTCACCACCCAGGTGGAGCCAGTGGACACACGAGGTCACGACTCCACCAACCACTGGAGGACAGACTTTACCGACTCAGGTCTTGGGGATCCGGACTGCTCCAGCCAAATGGGGGAGGTGGTCCCCTGCCTGTTGCTCTCATCTGGGAAGACTCTCAGCCAGAGGTTTTGCTGTAAGGCCGCGCTATATTCACAGCACCTGGAAACACTGCAGGTGACGTGGCCAGCAGAGGTGTTCACCACAACTCAACCACTTTGTTTGAAGAGGGGCCCCAAGGTTACTGCTGGCCAGCATAAGTAACTACACTGGGGGGTAGGGTGGAAGACTGGCCCCAGAAACAACAAGTCTGCCATTGGGTCAAATTTTAGGAGGAGCAACAGACAAGTGCACCTAGAGCGGGGCTCTAAAACTCTGGACCTTGATTCCAAATCCAGGCCTTGTTTTCAGTTCTCCCAGGTAGTTAGTTTAATAATTGATTCTGATTGGCTACCTGGCTCACAGGCAAAAGAAGGCTGGAAAATCAGCAGGGTTCAAAGACCATGATTGGAACAACCCGGACCTACAGCAGTAGTTTACTTACTGTTAGCAATATCTACTGAAGAGGAGGAGGACCCCACCCCATTAGGTAGATCTGCAGATTATTAAGGTATTAACTCAGAAAAAAAAAGATTGGAGACCACTGACCAGCTTGTGAAGAGCTACCTGCACATGAGGCACACAAAGTAAGATTCAACATCATGAAAAGGTCGGAGAACCCAACCAGATACCACGGATACAGGCAGCACACTGACGGGTGAACAGAGTCCTCACAAACCCATCCACATATCCAGGCACGAAGATCTGAGCGTTTACCTGACACTGCACCAGCTCCTCGGTGAGACTCCGGATCTCCTCTTCCAGGAGGAAAACACGGCTGCTGTCCTGCGCAGCCATGGCGCCTCTGCGAAAACAGGGAGCCCGAACACGGTGCTCACTTTGGCACAGACTGTAAGATACCTTAGGTGACATCACACCACCTGTTACACCCCATTAGCCAAATAAGCTATATTTAATATTAGGTACCGCTGGTAGTTAGGTGATTTATAAAACCAGCTAATTCTAGGCTAGCCTCAAGTACTACTGATGCGCTTGAAAAATTATTTTTATCTGGCTCCAATTTCTATGATGTTTTAAACAAAGTCAGGAATTCATGTATACTGTACAAGAAAAGTATTTTAAAATATGGTGCTCTTGTTACTAATTATACATCCGTTGTAAAATAATAACTGTTGGTAGCCAAATTGCCTTCAGCATGCCATAAATCCGTGTCTGATCGACATTCACAGTTAAAACTAATGAAAACAATTTGTCCGCATAAAAGTCATACCAGTAAAGCAGCTTACAACTAGTTGCAAATGTACTTTTATACTTCAACAGTAGCTCATGATTTTAAATATTAAATACAACTTTCGTTAGGTAGCTACCTAGCATCTTTAGCTTCCTTAGAAACGGAGCGATATTGTGGATTTAACGTTCACGACAATCAACATTAGCATTACCTACGCGCTGGAAACTTCTTACAGAGACGTATAAGTATTCTTAAAAAATTCCACCTTATTCAAAAGTTGTATTAGTGAAAGGGAACCCATACCGTCCTTTACAGTTTAGCTTGTTGCTATATGATAAACTGTACGCGCTGTACTTTTAAACAGCGCGCTGGTTTCTACCGCAAAGTGTTTCCTTTCACATATGTTCGACTTCACGACATTTTAATACGACCCAGCTGGCATACGGCCCTAGCGACGGACTGCGCAGCAACTACGCGTTGCTCGCGAACGTCGGAGATGTGTTGTAAGCTACTGCGCGCGAGGCGTTAGATGAATTGGCAAATGCTGAGATGCCAATAAAAGCAGCTTAAAATAATTGGCTAGTAAAACAAACTGAAGTTGGTGTCACAATAGTCTCATAGGAGTTTGCAATAGCAAAGAAAAATACTTTCCGCTAGTAGGCCTATAGAATGTTGTTCTAAAAATAATGAATTCATTAAAAAGAAAGATTGCATATGAAGTCACGCTGCCCACAAAATAAACAGGAACTAAACTGATATGTTCATATTTGCATTACTGTGTCTTAATTATACATTTGTTCGTTCTTTTATCATTTCTAAGTTACGTGCAGTTGAATGTTTTGAATAGAAATACTGTGGATCTCGTTTGTACGATGTGTACATCCAAATTTCTTTATGTTTTAAGATTGGGAAAGATGTTCAACTGACGTTACTTGAATTAAATCATATAAAGAGTCAAGAAATGCCTGGCACTGACTATCACAAACCTTTCTCTTAATGGTTGTAAACGTGTTCTGTATACAACATAGGCACTTCAAACATTATACATATATTTACATTAACCTATTATTATTTTAGCTTGGAGGTAGGAGTTGTATCATTGTAGAGTGTGCACATGACAATAAACCTGATGATGCTCAAATTGTACTTCCACATTATTCCCGTTTTCTGTTATCCGCAGCTGGGTCAAAGTCTGAAACGCTTTTGTTTTACATGAGATGATTAAAGACGAGACAAAGAGGTCTGGGCACCATATGCACGGCGTCTTATTTTCCGGAGAGATGACTGCTCCGGACCGGATGGCAGTGTACGCTGATGCTTGGCCAGATTTGGAAGCCAAATGTAGAAACCCAAGTATGCAGCATCTCGTCCCGTTTCAACGGACGCCTGGCCCCTTGCGCCTGTCTTTATCAAAATAAGTCAATTGACTTAGCGTGATTAGCTTGTTCCTCGACCCACAAGCAGTGCCTTTCATTAAGACATTCATTTGTAGAACAATTACAGAGGCAGTAGACTGACTCATAATTCGCAACATCTGCCCCATTACTTGCAAGACACATGGCATTTATGAATCAGCTTTTCTCACTTACCCTTAACGAAGCCTTTTGTTTATAATTAATTCCTAACAGGACTTATATGCGCTGCGTCCGATATAAAAGCCCATGTGAAACGGACAATAAGATTATTACAGCAGCATAATTAACCAATCTTTAACACATTTTGAAGAAATAATGTTTTTGACTAGCAAACGCAGGCCACTATAAGTAACAGCGATCAAACATGTGGTTACAAACTGTAGCTACTTATTCTGATATATTTTATTCCAAGCCTAAAGAATCTCATACATTGCTTTTCAAAATCATCCACAATCGCGGTTTAACACCTAGACTAGTATTAGTCAAAATTATTTAGAAAATCTAGACCTACACATTATCAACTGCTAATTTCATCGTCGATTTATATCACTGGTGTGCAATTTGAAATCTCAGGACTGAATGCTGCATTTTACATATTATTGACACAATATGACATAATGCACATACAAAGCGATGTGAATATTAATTGTAGTAATAGTATGTAGTAGGCGGTTACTGTTAATATTTCCTTTCAACCTTGTGATCTGGGAAACGTTGCCCTCCCTGTAAACCGCCGTGCGCTTGATGCGGATTTTATAAACTGTTGTTGTTTGAGTCTGGCCGCAGAGCCTCATATCTACTACTGATAGCTCTGCGCGTCTTCGACTTGATGTAGGAAACCAGTCCAACAGCCCTATTGTGGCTCTAACGAGCCCCCCATTTCCTGCTATGCAAATCTAGCACTAGCTTTTAATTTCCTTGCTTACGAATATAAAATTCTAATTGTTATCGGCCATGCTAGCATGCATTTGTTTCCTGTGGGATATACGAATCCAGATCTGCCCGGTTATAGGCCTACGTCATTTAATATTTGTCCAGTATAGTGAGCGCTTCTCTGCGGTATACTTCTAGGCCGTGGTTTTAATGACATATTCATACATATACAAAGGCATTTTCTAACCTTAAAAAACACCTTCTGCTTGTTTGTTCCCAATCGTCAACGTGATTTACTGTCAACATAAAAAGAGCAATTTTAAGGTCTTGGGTTTATGGTTTTATTTTCCTTGTTACCTTTCTGTTCGCGGCGCTTTTTAATCAGGGTACTTTTAGATACCGGCGTAGATTTAATATTTTATTTAAGACAATTACAGAAAACAGAGAAGGTGTTCTGTGCCTGTATTTTACTATTTTTTGTTTGAAGCAATGATTTCAGGAGAAACTTCGCCAATAAGCGTCTGCTTGTGGGCTGGGTAGTCTTATTTCTTCGGGGCTAATGCCTTTCCAGACATGAATTTTACGCAGCTTTTAATAACTTGATTGAAGTCGTTTTTCAGATGACGCGCCAGTTCGGCTGAGTTGCCTGGCGTGAACTGGTCATCAGCTGACACGTGTCTCTGCAAACCTCTAGGATCCCAAGGGATCAGCCAGTTCCAAATCCACGTGCGTGCGATGCTTCCTCCCTTTCTCAGATAATCTTGGCAGATCTTTTTTGCACGTGCCATAATTGTCTAGCTTTTTCAAGTCATCAGAGGTAGTTACATATTTATTATAATCCATTATATTTGTTGACGTCGACCATGTAACTTTCATTAACCTGCTGTAAGACATGAGTGGGTGGATGGATGGATGCAGGGCTGTAGCCTAGTTAGAGATCAAATGATGGAGGATTGAGACGAAGTCTGGTCACATAAGCATTACAGCCATTGAACTAGAATTTCTTTCAATGTCACAAATCTGGTTTAAATGTAACCAATAGGTGTTAAACGTATTATATCTCAGCAGTAAATGTCGTATGAAACGCTGTGCTTGTGAGGTGCTAACAGTATAGACAAAGTACGCATTTCAGTGTGCGTAACCCCAGGTTTGTTGCAGGTAGAAACACGTTTAAAGGAGGCATCTGCAGAATTTCGCGTTAAACGCGTGGGACAAAGGTTACTGTCACCTGAGCTCTGGATTTCACTGGTATGGTGGGAGCCACGTCTTTTGGGGACATTAGCGCGGGTTCAGTGCTCCCTCCCGGGGCATGTCGCTGTAAAATAAACTGAAAAATGAACAGCCTGGAGTCCTTACTAGACAAAAAAAAAAGATGAACGCAGACGTGTTCACCAAGCGAGTAGCACGGTACTTTACGGCTGGGAATACGGAGCGGGAGATCAACGCGAGGCACAGGCGTCTCCGCCTGCCGTCGCACGGCGGAGGACTGTCGTCTGAATAAGTACCTTTGATTTCCTGCAGGAAAAATCCCTTCAGGGCTCACGGTAAGCTAAACAGGAACAAGCGGTGCGTTTTAAGGAACACTGGTTTTACAAATTAATGCGGCGTCGCCAGTGGAGATGTCATGGTTGTCATTCATGAAGTTGGCTTGTGCAAATGGATTAATTGCAGAATTATAAGCACAAGGTGGCACTGTTTCCTCACCACCAGAAGGTTATTGGTTCGAATCCCTGCTCTGTGTCTGCATGTAGGTTGTGTGTCCTTCATGTATTCCGTAAGTTTCCTCCAGGTCCACTAGCTTCCACCTGCGGTTCAAAGATCGGCAAACTAGATCTCAAACCGAGGGAGCATTGCTACTCCATCCCTAGCCATAACAACCTTGTACTGGAAAAGATGGATGGATGGATGGATGGATTATGGCTGTGCTTTCCAAAATATGGTGATTTGCAAAACAAAAACTGTAGCATTAAACATTAAAGGAGAAGTAGAAATTGAAAGTAAATATCAGATACAAATATCATTTTGTTTTTCTTGAGCTGAACAAATTAAATGTCAAGCTTTGTTATCTGGTTTATTGTAATGTTTATCTAAGTAGTGGATGTTTTATATATATATATATATATATATTTAAAAAAAAAAAAACATTGTCCAAAAATTGCCTCTCACAAAACACCTTTAGCAGATCCCTGTCATTCTGCAAACTGCACCAAACCCACCATCGCCCCCTGGAGTTACCCTAAGACCTCTTCACCTAAATCAGCTGGTTAGGTGTCACACCACCCACTCCCTCTCAAAGACCCCACATCATGTGCAGAGTTCCCACAAGACCTTGCACGTCCTTGCACAATCACGCTCGTCCTCCCCAGTCAGCCCTGGAGATATGCAGAACTTCATCTGATGACCTTCTGGAGCTGTCCTCAGCTGGCAGGCTCAAGTCATAATGGGAGGATTGATAAGACGAGTGTGACTTCCTGCTGAGAGGACGGGATCGCGTCGGTGGGCCACTGGCTGCGCCCTCCGAGATGCGTGGGAACGACAGGCTCAGACATTTCCCCCCAGGATCTTCCAGGGTTGGGGGCCTGAAATGTTGGGTGGCAGAGCTCCATAAACTGACATTTCCCCAGAGAAGCAAAAAAACCTAACTTCACCCGAAAGAGAAAGAAAATTATCCCAGGGAACATAAGAATCACTGCCCCTCAGCTAACCTGAGGGCCAGCAGCAGTTGCTGAGACGAATCCCTCTCACTTTCTCAGAAAAAAGGGCAAAAATGTGCACCTTTGCTTATCACTGGGGCTGTACCCTCAAGGGTCTGCCAATTGTGCCCATAGCTGTAGGTAATTATATCTTTTAAGTTACAGAAATGGACTCTAAGGAACATTTCTGTACCACTGATGGTACATTGATCCTGTTTGTACCTTATGTTCCTTAAAGTCCATTTCTATACCTTAAAAGGCATACAGCCCCAGTGGCAACAAAAGTATAAATCTTTACCCTTTTTTTGAGAATGAAGATATAAGCCATCAATCACCTATAGCCTACTGTTTGCCTTTTTGTGTCTTGCATTAAGAAAAAAGTACAGTTATCCCCAATCAAAGTGCCCAGTAGAAAAGCTACAAATATTTGTATGTGTAAGAATTGTCTGCTTAAAACGGATTTTGATCTGACAGTCAGAATTTGGTGTCACGTTTTAGCGCCTAATGTGCGTGCTAGGGAATTGGAGGACTGCAGCTAAGGATGTAGGAGAGAGTTTGATGTTGGGGGTGGGGGACACAATTTAATCATGTAAATGCAAAGGTCTATTTATAAAGGGGAGATGAATGAAGCCAAATTAAATACTAGGGGGTACACTCCCAGCTTGCTGCAACCCTACAGCTTTGTCTGAGGTCTATACGCCAGTAAAATAACATATGGAGATTCTCAAGGTGGGTAAACCCATCCCCTGTCTCACATGCGTAATAAGATCGCGGCGTTTCTGCTGGTTACGACGTTTAAATGGGCTTGCCTTGATTTTTTTTATTATCAGCGGGTGTAACATAAATCAAAACGCGGGTGCAAATGCACTGATAATGAACACGAATGAGAATATATTCAGTCAACATATATCTGAAGTGCTCTTCACTAATGTCGATTTTCATCGAGTTCTTGGCTCCGTGCCTATGTAACGTATAAACGCAACGACGGCTCGAACGTTTCCCCCCTCGGATTAAATAACGGCCTTTCCCCCCTTCCCACGCGCCACACCTTCCAAAGCAGCTAGCCGCTGCTGTAGCGACACCAGGCAAAAATTCCAGCAGATGAACTCGGCTCTGATCGGTTCAATAGCTCATCATTAAAATCCCTCAAGGTAATTA
The DNA here is from genome assembly GCA_019775955.2 of Pollimyrus isidori. Lineage (NCBI taxonomy): Eukaryota > Metazoa > Chordata > Actinopteri > Osteoglossiformes > Mormyridae > Pollimyrus > Pollimyrus isidori. The sequence continues at coordinate 890,818 of JABFDZ020000087.1, read as the reverse complement.
AGGGGGAAAGGAACCCTGCCAACGGTAGAAAAGGGACAGCGATAAACCATTACTGCTTTTTTTTCCTCCTTCCCCTGTTAGGGGATTACCAGTAGAGTCATTACAGTCGATCTGGGACACGGATCTAAGATGGGGAGCAGATTTCATTAACCGAGTACCTTTAGAAAACACTATTAAAATAATCTCAATTGCCCCGTCAATACCGATGCACAAATGTGAATGCACACAGGACATTTTAGCAGTTCTGGGGCTCTTGGGCTTGCGCTGATTGCTGTTTGAGGAGTTAGATGAAAAAAAAACAATAAAATTGTTTCCCAGGAAAAATCACTTTATTTACAAGCAAGTATTTGAAGTTACTCAACAGTCCAGCGCTGCATCTACGGCCAATAGCGTGTTGGCCTCAAATTCAAACATCACTATAACGGCTTCTCTGAGACAACGAAATAAAAATGATATATCTGAGAAGCAATTATGGCTATTATCTTTTTTTGCCTTTTAAAGAAAAAATATTACTCTTCAACCTAATCAAAAATGTGCCCCAAATTAACTGCCAGTAATAAATACACATAGACGGAAGCCAAAAATATGTCACCCATTCAGTCTTATTTACATCTCACCTCAATAAAAATACAACATTTTAATTATGGCAGCAACGATTCTTTGATAGTTATTTCAAGCAATCTAGCACACCGTATTTGCACAAATAAATCTTCAGACGAAAAATAAATATGCAAATCCTCCACTAAGTAGCTTGTTTCTCCTAAATTAATTCTACATTACTTTAATCCTTCATCTAATATTTACCTCTTGACCAAACTTAAGTGTCAGGATGGCAGACAAAAACCCAGCATGATCAAAACCACGTTTATAGATTAAACTCTGCTCTGGGTGCCAAGGAAACAGCTTCATCCGTTGCTTTTTTTTTGCTCTTTCATTCCTGGTGGGGTTTAGTCGACATGTAACAGTAAACAAATAATCATTAAGTAGACGCAACGACGAGTACAGCAATAACAACGGAGAGAAAAACAAGCCCCAAAGTCATAAAAGTAAAATAACCTTAGATTAAATTTAACATCTCCACGCATTAAGTGTTCTCTCGACCACAGAGAGCTGAAAGGGTTAAAGACTTAAAAGAAAAGTGAAATATACTGAAATACGTCCAGTACATTGAGCGTTGCATTTTCTGACACTATCGGAAACGAGGGAATAGAATGTTCTGTTTATCGGTCGGCGTATGTTGTGTGGAGAAGGTGTGTCGTAAATAACACACTAGATACAAAGTGTGGATTTACCAGGTACTTTCTTTTTACCTCGGATTACCAACATCGACACTGGCGCGAGGGACATAAAACAGAAAAGCAGCCCCACTTTTTACCAGAAATTAAAGTGAAGTGAAATCTAACGTATCACTGACAAACCCGAAGTGCATTCTTCGATTACAGCACTCCGGTATGCACGCCAGGGCTGCAGTTCACATGATCATTTCCAATGTGACGGTCAATAAAACAGGGACACACACAACGAATTAATTGTAACGAAATAATAAATCAATTTAACCACTACTGGCATCAATCGCGTTTATGTTTTGTGTAGCCACGTTATCACCATTTACTCGGGTTTCTCCACAAAATCGATTCACAGCGGACTTTAGTTTTTTAAAAATTGGCTATAAATTGAACATTGCGTTTTGAATAATAAAACACACACACTGCTGTGCTATGTTGTTCTCACACGTTTAAAACCGAGACGATCAGCGTTAAAAAACTTAAGTCTCTTCGAGTCAGCAAGTGCTCAGATATCGCGTGTGGTGAAAAAAAAATAAATCTAAAGAGTCCGAAATGTTCTAGAGGTTCAGGGCTTTTCGGGAGCACCCGTAAGTCCCCGCAATGAAAGTAAAGTAGCTGTGAGTACGTCGGAAGCAGTAATAATTGCGGCGTGGTTTTCATGTCTGCAGGGCTGGGTTCAGTTACTTGGCTCTCTGTCACAGACATATGTGACTGTACCCCACACTACAGTCCGGGATCCAGCCTTGTCACACTGCGAAGGCGCACAGGGTCCGGAGGATCGTGTCAGACACCGATCGCTTCCAAGCTTCCAGGAATCGCCTGATTCCTCGCGTTTTCTCACTCGACTTGAAGGCTCTCGGCAGGCAGATACGCCGCGGTGTGCCGGAGACGGCTTTCCTGCGCTCTCCGCTCGCAAAAGACTAGAGAAAGAAGGCTTACTTGCCATTTTCTGGAAACGCAGGGGCAACACCAGGCAGGCGATCTGTGTCAGTGATTTCGGTTTGGGCATCTGGAAAGGGGGAGAGTGCGGTGCGCTCGTAAAGCCGAGGACGCTGGCCGTGTGTTACGGTGCGGTAAGCCGTCAGAATCGCGGACCTTCCTCTCCAGCTGCTTTCCAGCCCGTAAAACCTGTATTGCGGCTACGGACCCAATAAGTGTCGCCGGGGCAGCTCCATAGTTTCAAGCTTCAGCAGAGATTTGAAAAGGTGGGAAGGAAAAAAAGTTCCCCACTTGAGGGCGAAATCAGACTTTTGAGGACCGCAAGTTTGAAAGCGACGGGACCTGGTCAACTCAAGATACAACATGCAGAAATGGTAAATATGGGTGCAGTGCGCTGTTGCTGTACATAGATCCAGATCTCATGAATGTCCTACCAGATGTGACAATGCCGGTTGAAAACTCAGACAAAAGTTTTTTTTTTCCAAGATTCGCTCGGCCCGTTGTGTTTGTTGATATCCTAAAGATAAGGCCAATTGAACTAACTGCGATGTTTTCTTACCCACATCACATTTCCTTATGGTCACACATCAGACACGGTAGAGTTGTTAGACACATTTTGATATCTTCGTCAAGAAACACACATGCACGTGATTATCCTAATTTCTTAATTTTTTAACAAAATTGCAAGTGAACACAAATTTAAGAAGAGCACACCAGGTCAAAATGAATTGTGAAATTATTGGAAAATGTAAGAACTGGGAGCTGAAGCGAAAAAGGGTGATTTTTCTTATTTCAGCCAACTTTATGTTTGCAGTGAAACACCAGGAAAATTGAAACAAATTTGTAGTTTATTATTATGTTATTAATTGCGTGATTACTTATTTGGTAATTCATTCGCATTGATGCGCTGATCCGACGCGCCGTGTCCTGGGGGTTTCTGAAGTGCTTGCTAGCAAAATGCGGGGAGCTTCGCGAAGTGGAGTTAAATGCGCGCATTGATAAGTGCGGCGCGCCGTCTCTTCGCACCGTGAGCCCCGACCTCTACTTCTGCACGCTCCCAGAGAAATGCTCAGGATCGTTTAAGATTTTACTATATATGTGCCACACAAAGACACGAGCGACAACATGACACTTTTCTGAATGTCTGCAACCGGGCATTTTTTCTGTCTTGTTTAAGGAAATCTACTACTTGTACGAACCATTATGGTACTTTCGAAGGCCACGATAAGTTTATTTAAATTAATTTGCGATGTTTATCGTCTTTCTGATATAGTTACGTGTACTTAAAGGGTTACACAATTTCTTTAGTAAAGTTTGAGTTAAATACAATAGTTTTTGATGTCTCCAAGATTGTTGATTTTTAAAAAATAATTATTTATGTTTACCGATACTTTACTTGCAATTAAAAAAATCTTTATAAGTCCGTAGGGTGCATTTTTATTTGGTAAAGAACAAAAAAACGAAAAACTCACATTTATTAAATATATTCCATATGAACCCGCGGTAACCAAAAGTCATTTGACTATTACAGTTAGATTTCCAAATTTATGGCATAATTAATTTCTTCTGTTTTAACAAATGAAAAATGCGGCCTTTATTTTTCAAAACAGTCATTGATATCTAGTTATTATAAGGACATAAGACAAGTTATATTTTAGTTTATAGTTGGGAACAACAGATAGGGCTATGGCACAGCAGAAAGACTCATTTAAAACAAACACCTATATTACTGTAAATATTGATTTGCAGGAAGTTAATGGTTTGACATACAAATTTAAACGTACAACCAAGGTTAAAAAGCTGCAATTGTAACAATTTTTTCTTATAATTTCTGCTATATATTTTTTTATTTTTCCTTGTTCGGGTATTAGCTAGTCACTAGGTATTTAGTGCGCTGACTGGGGATAGGGTGAGTCTGTCAGAGACGAGCAGAGTGTGGAGGATGGCAAGAGCAGATCATCCTGGGGAAATATTTCATGAAAGGGTAACAGATTCGAACACGTAGGGTTCTTACAGAAATCACAAGGTACGCTTGTTAAAGGGACGGCTCCTCTGTGTGTGAGTCTTCAGGCAGAGTTTACCAGGATCCTGCTTTACATGACATTCAGTCCCGATCTGGGTTTGCTGTCAGGGACATTTTGCTGTGCGGCGGTTGAGACTGCCAGTTTGCATTCCTGTACTGTCGTTTGATGACTTTTATCTTTGGTGCAGACCTCCACCCTTCATCTCGCTGTGTCACAAGTTAATGGGGGGTGTCCACCCCGCCTTGTCACCCCCCCCCCCAACCTTCAGTAAGGATTTAGAGGAGTGAAGGGGGGGCTCTGCGTGTGCCTGTGTGTGTGTTGTAGGAGTGTGGCTGGAGGGGGGAAGTAGGCCCCTTTACATTTTGTACGCTTTTTCCAGCCCTACTCGATT
>JABFDZ020000087.1:847915-858629 GCA_019775955.2 Pollimyrus isidori | reverse complement strand
CACTACACTTGTTTACCAGCCGACAAAGCCACAATACAAGCAACACTGAGGGTGGGGGGCGGGGTCTCGCCTCCCCTGACCTTGCCCCCCCATCCCCAAACCGCAGCATGCTGCTCTCCATCTGGTTTGTTTTGCTCCTCATCCTCCCTGGACCATTCCGCCTTTCAGCTGAGGCTCTGTGGCTTTGTAGTTGCACTCACCCCCCCAAGAATAACGCTGTTTACTGGACCCATCGGTTATTTAAACACAAAATCCAGCCCCGCACCTGAAGACGCTTCCCTTTCACAATGAGTTCCCTCAGAGATTAGGCATTTTTTAAAGATATTTAAAACTGTTTCTGCCACTGATATCCGACCCATTACAAGCCACTGCATGTTAAATCTTTTTTCTAAAGTACTGTAAAATATGACACCCCTTCCCTTATAAAACCACACGCAATTGAGAGAATGTACAAATCACTAAGTCCCTTAAACTGAAACTCATAGTCCCAATGACAAAGATAAGAGGTTTAAAGATAGATGGAATGATGGATGGGTGGATGGAATCATGGATGGATGGATAGATGGATGGATAAAACATAGCCAGGTGATTCTAGCATAGAGCTAATTTGTTGCAAGCTCCACTAGATCCCGGGGTGGGGGGGCAGACTGGGCTGGCTGTAAATGCCCCGCAGAGGGGAAGTTCTCCCCAGTAAACTCTGTGTGGTCCCAGCTGGGGGGGCGGCGTGAAACCTACTGCTGCCTCTTTTCCACTTATTAAAGAATCACTGCACATTACGTGAAAGCTGTGAGTCACGAATCTGGGTGAGCCATGAAGGGAAACACGCCTGTGGGCGCTATATTTCTATATTTACGGTACTTAAGCCTCACCCTCCCTTCCGGTATAAATGCACAAGTTATTGTAGATTTCATAAAAGCAGCGTTACAATAATCAGACACAGATACAGTAAAATCAGATGCTTTTCATTGGTCAGGGACTCTGTCTGTTCTTTCTTCTCCCCCATCCTCTTTTTCTGTCTTTGTCTTCCCCTCCCTATCTCTGGGTCCTTCTCTCATGCTCAGTCTCTCTCTCTCTCTCTCTCTCTCTCTCTCTCTCTCTCCCTCTCTTTCTTTCTCTCCATCACCCATCACCCCATTCTCTATGTCTATTTCTGTGTCCTACTCTTTCTCACCCTCTCCATCTCTTCCTTTTATTCTCTCTCCCTCTCCCTCCCTCTCTCTCCATCTATCTGTCTCTCAGCTCCCTCTCCTCCTCCCCATCGCTCCTCCTCTCTCCCTCCCCCTGGGTATCCTGGCTGCAGACGCCTCAGTGTACTCCTTAAGGACTGTCACAAAGTCCCTGTCCCCCTCGCTGTTGCATCATAAAGGGAATGTGGAGGATTCCTTGATGGTCAGCGGGAATCACACATAGCTTGTTTGTCACTCATAAAAGATGGGCCGCCTTCGCCATTAATTATGTTGTTATTGCGCTCCTTTATGGCTGCTTACTATACTATCGGTCATCAACCAAAGCACACAGAGCAGGGGAGTGTTTTATTTCAGAGAGCAGGGGCAGGAAACTCCAGTCCATTGTCTGTGGAGTCAGGTAGGCCGACAGGCAGAAAGAATGCTAAACTATCCCAGGATAGTTGTGAACTAGCATGGAGGTTATAGGGAATTCTGGGTAGAGGCATACATCCCTACTTAGGTCTGTTTGTTAATGTCGCCTGTCGGCTCTGTGGAAAAAAGTTCACAGTGAGCTTTAGTATAGCGGCCTGAGAAGAACTGCAAGCTAGGCGCCTCGGCAAGTAGTGCTAGCTAGCTACTGCCGGTAGCGTCCAGCTACAGCATCTACGATCATCTAGAGATAAAACTCAGTGAAACTTATATTAATAGCTTTAATTTCCCCCACCCAGCCTGGTCCTGGAGCCAACATGAGGCCCCCAAATCCATCCAGCGGTCTTGGGTCTCGCACGTTCCTGCATGGAAGCAATCACCGCCTGGGAGCGCCTGTAGACACCCACTGAGGGGAACGGGCCAGAGGAATGTGCATTTATCTGAGGCTAAATTACTTTAGTATGAGCAGGAAAAAAGAAAAGGGGGGTGAGGTTTACCTTTTTATTATTTTTATTAGGGGTGAGTACAGAGCTGTATTTTAATTCAGATCACACATTGCGAATTTAAGCAAACAAGCCGCAGAAATCGCGTGGCTAATTAGGCTCCCCGTGTACTGTGCCCCCCCCCCCACAAATGGCCCCCGGGCTGGCCTGGTGTTCCCTTGCATGACAAAGCCGGTCATTAAAATGCGGCGGTTGCGGTGGGCCCTTTGCACTGCGGCTTTGCCAGTGCAATGTTCATGTAAGGAAGAATGCGCCGGGCGGACTCTACATTCCCCTCGCCTATAGAGCTGTGGTGGGACAAGGAGAGGGGGAGGATCCTTCAGATCAGCTGACTAATGGCTAACCAATGGCAGGAGGCTAAAGGCTGACGGCTAACGTGCTTATGGATAACGTAGAATGGTGCAGCTTGTATCAAGCTATGCAAAATTTTGTAATGTCAATCAATGGAACAGAAAAAAGTGACCTCTAAAGTGAAATTCTTGAGCTGTAGGTAGGATTGAAGTTGGATCTTCTGGCCGAAGCGAGATCACGTAGCTAAAGTTGAATTCTCTAGCTATATTGGGGTTTGTCAGATAATTGTTTTCTTGCCAAATAATCAACTTTTGGTGAGCTCCAAGTAGGCTGGGAGTATTTTGTTTTTGAGACTAGTACGCCAGGCCCAAAGTTTACGATTGGACCTGTCCTGGTCTGGGCCAGTCCCGTCCACGCCATAATCGTGGCAAGGAGAGAAAACCCGCACTGTGTCGCATCTCGGGCCGCTGTTTAGTCTCGCGGTTGTCTGTTCTGTGACCTTGGCGTGCTCCCTCACTGTTTGGGAATTCTCGCTGCTCCGATACGACACAAGTGACCCTGATGGCAGCGCTTGGAATATTTCCCAGAAAACATATTCCCGAGGATTCTGCCGATTGTGAGAAACCCATCATTATTTTTACATGCTTTCTGACCAATAAATGCGAAATAATTGCATCTTGTGTTACACCAAAGTATGTATTTAAGTAAAAAATTTTACTTTGTAACGCAAATGTTTCATCCAATTTTACGTAAGATCTTCCCGTCGTGTGCTGAAAAGCAAGATCCGCTTCGGACAGGTGGATGGATCTTTTGTTTTGATCTCTGTCCAGATAAAGCCACACAGCATGGCACTGCTCATCCGGAAAGTTCCGGGCTTCTGGCGAACGTAGCGCCGTCTCCCAAGAGGCAGTGCCCCCTGGAGTCTGGCGATCGCAGCACAAGACAGCGGGCTTATTTTCCTTCATGATGAAAGTGCCGGTCCGTTCGTGATTTATTATCGTTATTATTGTTTTTTTTTTGCGCTGTTTTTTGATGTGTGGCTGTAACGCACATGCCGATTTTGGACAGACGTTTATCCGCGAACCGCCTGCCAGGGCAGTGCAAAGCTCACACGCAGTGGACCTGCGCAGCGCTCTCAGAGATCACGGCATATGATCCCAGCTCCCGACTCCCCAAGTCCACAGATTAATAGAAACACTTTTACTTTGATATGTGCGCCTGCTCTGGCTGTAAATACCCTCCTTAACTCCGCCCCCGTTGAAGCTTTTGGGTCACATGTCCCATTAGCCAGCTGGTTTGCTAATCGGTAGCACCTGTGGCCCACGTATGTAAAATCCCCTGACTGAATGTGTCGACACAAGAAGAAAAGGTCGCAAAGGGCAACAATCACTTTGGGGTAATGATGTCATTATAAGTTGCCCTCTGCAGTCAGCATCCATGGGCCCCTGGTGATGATCAGTTGTTGGGTCAGATCTCTACTGTAGTTCTGGTGCATGGTGGGATAGCCATGGTCTCCCAGATCTCAGTCATTCTTCCTGGTCATGCAGTTAATTGCAGCCTCAGTTCGGAAGGGCCACAGCGGCCAGACTTCAACTGTCAGAAATCACCCAGACTACGGTGGTCACTCTTTGTTGCCCCATGGGGCATCGAAATTGGCACCAGCGGGAAAAAGGAGGTCGAACTTATAGAGCCTGGCGGACGTTGGGACGATGCAGCAATGGGGGAGCAGGGTTTGATGGGGAAACTGCTCATTGGCCGGGGACCCTGTCAATCAGCTGGATATGCAGTCCGGCTTTGCCCAGCCTGACCGGGTCATGTTTTATCTGCGGTGCGATATGGGGATTGACATCTGTGTTTATATATGCATTTATGAGGGGGACTTTAAGGGCCACGGGGGGGGGTTTGATGGTTCTGGAGGGAAGGCAGGGGGGTCGGCAGCAGCAGCTGAACCGGGTGTGACACCGTTCGGTAGACTTCATTTCCACGGGACGTTTCACAGACCTTGGCTGCTCCGTGAGGGCGGTGGCGCTGAGGGACTCGCATCACCTCTCTGCTTACGGGCCAAGCGGCTGAAATCGGACCCGCCGTGTTGGAGATGAAGCTGATCTGCAGCCTTTTGCCGAGTCTCTCAGGCGAGGGCTGTAGATATGTGGAGGGTCTTTTTTGAGAGGTCGGTGTGTCCCGGCCAGTGGGGGGGGGTTAGGGTCTCCCAGGCTTAGCGGGGGACCACGGTGGCGTCTCTTAAATAGATAAATGAGTGTAATAAATGCGAGGCTGAGGGAGCTTTGATTAAGCCAATGAATCAGACAGGTTGGGAAGTTATAAGCTTCTGCCCCCCCTCCCCCCCAGCTCCGAGACTCTCCTGTGTTAATTAGAAGCGCCCTGCCGCAATTAGCGGGCCCACGCGCGTCCCAAATGCGACGGCCCTTTTTATGGCTCCGGTTTTGGGCCCCATAGTGCAAGCAGAGTTTCTCCACGGTAACACAGGTCCGGATGCCCCCCACCAACCCCCCCTCCACTGCCATGTGACATTCGCCACGTGACGGGGCCCCATCAGCTAACTGTGGTATGAGGGGCCCTTCCCCGGGGCCACTGCCGCGGCGTCTGCCAGCTCTTCACACATCGACGCCACCACAAAGAAAACGAAAGGTCCCCGCCCCCCCAGGACTGAAGCAGCAGCTACAGAGACATAAAGACTTGTCATCCTTTTACGCCCAATTAAAAACATGGGAAACTTTATGTCTTTTACTCTCACCCCAGTAAATCAAAGCTGGGGGGGAATTGGAGCATGGGGGGGTAGTGGTCCTGCTCATAGAGGGCTTTGAAAGGGCTTTTTCTCCACGCCTGTTTACTGTATTATCCAACTGGATAGAGTCCTTTTACGTGGGCCAATCTCACGCATTTATGCATTTATATGCATGTTTATTTATTTATTTCGAACAGTGACAGGAGCGCTGACATTAAAAACAAAAAAAAATGCAGCCGTAAAATGTTTAAAAGCGCCGACGGTTTGATGACATTGACGGGAGCTTGAGAGCACGGCGTGTCGCTCGCTGCCCTTAATGGCTCTGCTCTCAACAGCTCCCCACTCGTGTAAAGCGCTGCTTAATAATTTAGGCGTCCCCTGGGGAGTGGTGTGGGCAATCGCACTCTGCGAGGCCCCGGCCGTCACTCTGACAGGCGAGGAACCCGGACGCCCGCGTCAGGAAGGGCCCGTTTTCACGGCTGAGCAGAGCTCCGGGCGGCGACCGGCGGGGCACTGCGCGTCTGCCTCTCGCGCAACGTCGCAGGAATAATGGTTCTTGTTGTGTTTCGACACATCCCGCCAAAGTGCTCCCCGTGTAGCAATGGCGGGGGGGGTGGGGGGGGTGGGTGGTGGCTGGGTTCCTTGGGACCACAGGCTGTGCCAAAATTAGAGCAATGGTAAGAAGGAGAGAGAGAGAGAGAGAGAGAGAGAGAGAGGGAATGGAGTGGCGAGATGAAACCGTCGTCTTCAGGTGGAGCGTAATGCCTGAGTAGCTGCAGCATGTGTGCTGAGGTGTAGTCTGTCCCCCCCCCCCCCACCCCCCCGGTAACGGCTTCTGAAGTGCGGTAGCGCCTAATGACAGAGCGGCTCGACCCGCCTCGCTGGGAGAGTGTGTTAAAATTGAGAGCTTTCAGCTAAGCCGGCTCCCAGCAGCTCGGCCCGCGCGCTTTAATATGACTCGATGTGCGCTTAAACCCTGGTAATTGAAACCTGATGGGTGAATAATAATAATTTTGTGTCCGCTAAGCCGATTTCTGCTGCAGAGCGGGATGGTATTCAATTAGGGCCTTGAGGAGGAAGGGCAGGTATCCCCTAGCATTAAGTAGCCAGCCTGTCACCACGGGAACCATTCGCATTTAGGCTCTCTCTCTATTGTCTGATACTGTTCGGAAAATATACTTTTTAAGGTTTGCCACTTTATCTCTAAATAATAACCTGCCCCCCCGTCCCGGAATTTTACTTATTCTTCATGCGCTTTTTAAATATACTTTAGCGCTCACTTTTAGCCAAAATGGCACGGAGCTTTACGCATTTACTTTTCTGCTACGTTTTTGCGTTAAGCCCCGTGCTCAGGGGCCACCTGGGGCTCAGGGCTGAATCCTCACACCCACTTTTCTTTAAGCTTCCAGCAGCAGAAATGTCTCTTTACTGCCGGTTACGTGTGACGTAACAGAAGTAGGTGGGACCATGACTCAGTGGGCGGGGGCATTGTGCAGTGGGCGGGGGCCGTGGCTCAGTGGGCGGGACTGCAACCACTCAACGCTGAGGCTGGGGTTTGAATCCCGCGCTGTCCACTCTGTGTCTGGAGGTGGGATCCTCATGGAGGTTCCTCTTACAGTCTGAACAGTTTAGATTAAAGGGTAAAGCCAAGTCACGGGTCAGCATGTAAGTGCCCTGCGATGGACCGATGCCCTGCCCTGGGTTATTCCTCCTGACTTGTGCCCTGTAATTCCTGGGATGGGCTCCAGGTCATGTGGTCATATCTGGACATCAAAGGTCCTGTAAATAGTGTCGTCTTCGGACTCATTTTGGCGCCCGCCTCTAGGTGGCGATATGGCCCATGTGAGCAGGTCGGTAAACAGGGCCGCCAAAGCAGAGCTTCGTCTCGCAGTCTGGATCTCCTCCGCACCACTTGCGTGGCACGGCATGGACACTCCGGCATGCCAGGTAACAGAGAGTGTCGGCACATTTCCTTACCATGTTTTTCATCGTAAAAGCTCAACCTTACGGGCTCCGGTCAGCAAAACGCAAAGCAATTTGCTGAACAAAAAGTAGGGAAAGGGGTGGAGCAAAACAAGTGATTCCTGGGCGGAAGGGGGGCCTCTGTCAGTGTGGCCTAAAACACCCCGTACAGACCCACAGAAACACTGGTTTACCTGTAAGTCTGATGAGGCTTAGTCATGCTGCTAAGAGGGCCTCCGATTGGCTGCTTTTAGGATGACGTCATCTCCCTCCTTGTGTACAAACACACGGACACACATAATAATAGCCACAACACGTCCTTGCAGCTGTGTGGCTCTTTGTTTTTTTGTTCCTGTTTGGGATTCCTGAGGCTACAATCAAGCCAGTTCGAGTTAAGTTTCCTCTCAATCCAGTCGTTTATCGGCAACAGATATTAAAGATGACAGAGTTTGTGAAAAGCAGTAATAAAACGACAGGGCGGGCCGTGAGCTTAGGAGTCCTGTGGGATGCCTGTATCCCTGCTGGTATGTCTCACTAGATCATCTGACACCTGCAAGCTTTTATATTGGGGGGGGGGGGCACAGCCGAGTCTCCGTTTAACGAACCGCAATCAAAGTCTCCAACTCTTCAGAAGAAGTTTTCATTTTTATGGCGAATCCCTAGCAAAGCCATATTAAAAATGAAATTACACTTGACAGATTAAGAGATCTGTACAGAAATCCATTAGAGACTTCAGGACAATGCAGGGCCTGACTCAGCGCTAAACGACTAATTAAGAATCCAGACTTTTTAAGCTAATTTCCCCTTTAATTATGCACATTGTCTGTAATGGATGTTGCGAAAAAAGCATGTTATGTGACTGGTGTTTTCCTTTATTTTCTTTTTTTTTACACACTTCCCTGCCATTGGGTAATTCGGACGGGGGTGAGGTAAGAAGAGTAAAACTCCGGGCTTTTCAGTTGATTTATACGGCCACTTAAACACCTGCTGCTCACCGTGATGTAAGCAGGCCGATCTGAATTGTACCAATAATTCCTGTAGCCTGTAGTTTAGCCGCTGTGCCGCCTCCCATCGGTTTATCACCAAAGAGTCCGCGAGGAGCAGGAGGACTAGCTGACCCTCTGAGGAGCTGCTTGATTTCGGGGGGGGGTTTGGGTCAGCATTCTGTTCTACTGCTGTCGGCAGTGCTGGTGCGAAGCCCACGGAGCACGGTGACCTGGTTGAACCTGGGGTCGGTGGGGGCCTGGCAAATCCGTTGCTTAAGGGCAGGGAAGAGCGAGCACAGCCCCCCTGGGTGATGGAGCTGCCGCCTCCACACTCGGGGGGGGGGACGACCCTGGTATGCTAATTGTTCCTTTGGCGGGAGACGGTAAAACCAGTGATGCACAGATTAGCTGGAGCTGAATCACTGGAACGAGAGTCCAAGGCCCACATGGAGCCTCAGTGAAGGTTCATAACTCCCTCATCTTCCCTTTCAAATCTCTGCATTACATGGTTATAGCCAGTAAGGTGTGTAGTGGTTAAGGAACTGGACTTTTAACTGGTGCATTTTAGCTTACGCATAGTATAATGCAAAATTTAATTTGCAAATTGTAAAACTGGAACTGATATGCTGAGTGAATTATTAAAAGGCTACTTAGACAAAAAGGCCCTTAATGAGGTTCAGAAACGGAGACTTATTCAGATTGTTTTTTTTTTTTTTTTAGGTTTGCACACAGAAGTTGAGGCATGTGCCCTTTGGCTACAGGGTTAATGTGGGCCTCCCGCCTCGTGTTTAAATGGGTGTCATTCCTGAGCCTCATATGACTCTCTGTATCCTGACACGAACGCCTCTTGCAAACAGGGACACTTCTGTCCTGCCGCGGCCACCTGACCATACTCACTGTCATATGGAGAAACCGCTGGCGCGAGGCGGGGCGACTCGAATCCGGGGGTGGGGGTTTTGCACGACTCCGTGGAGCAGGTCTCTCTCTGTGGGGGCCAGACGTGGTGTGGGAGTGCCTCACCCTGCAGCCCCCACTGCCCCCATGGCCTCGCACATTAACATTTCCCTAAATGCTAATTACTGGCATGCTTCCATCGCACCCTCCGTCAGACCAAGAGGGCAATTCTGTTTGACTCAAGAGTCGGTTCAGTTTCAACAGGGACGGGGGGGGACTCTAAGTGCTGAAATAAGCCGCCTCCCCGCCGGTGGCAAAAGACAGGTTCTCACAGAGATCCTTCCTGAACTGGAGCTTCTCTGTGGCCCAAATCCAGCTCCTGCTTCTCCGTTTGCCCGCTGGGGTCGCGATGTGCCCGCCCGCCCGCCCGCCCCTTGACGCGCTTTGTTTATATAACAGATACCTCCATCAGGATTGTTACGGCTGTTTTTCCCTTGACCAGGTGTCCGTTAACTTCAAAGATGAGGTCATCCGTTTACATCGGAGGCGTGCCGATTCGCCCTGGAAGAGGATTGTTTAATTCCCGGCCTCTTGAGGAGTTGCTCGGAGATAAAACTTACGAGCTCCACACGGACGCTGCCGACGTTAAGATGAAAACAGGAAAAACTATCCTGTTTTGGAGGGCCGGGCCCCAGTCCGCGGTGACCACTGACCTATTGTTGTTAGGGAGCAGTTACCGTAGTAAACACAAGTCTTCAGAAACGTTTAAGAGTCCCGATGAAGATAATGAGGTAGTAAAGGATGGCGCTGTTGTCTAAATCTGTTGTCTAAATCTCTTTTTTTTGTGAGTCGGACTGGGCTGGCGGCCAGGCGACAGAGTCCGGAGGCCGTGGTGACGTTTAGCCGCTTGTAGGCATCGCGCTTTCTGATTGGGCGCTCGCCAAAGCCAACTTCAAAGGTTTCTCTACCGTTTACTCAGTGACTTTCCATGGGCATAGCTCGTCTTCTATTGGTAGAGAAGAAGTTTCATATGGAATAAGCGTGGCGAGTCTGCTGGAATCCCGCAATGCAATGCGGAAACTTAAGTCCCAAACCCAGTGGGTCGCGGGTTCACAACAGAGTGCAGTGGTCACCTCCTAGAGGTGAAAGGTTGAAGGTCAGAGGCAAATGGCTGGACGTGCCCATCTGAGACTGTGGATGAATCCTTATTGTCTTCTTGGTTCTTCCGCTTCTGCTGAGTGAGATATGTGAAGGTCAGCAGTTACTTTTGTCTGATCTTGCTTGTGTTCTGTACATATATACTGACAGTAACACTGCCCCCTGATGGTGGGCTGATATATTATCCCCAAAGGAAAACACACACACACACACACACACACACACACGCACGCGCACACACACACACACACACACACACGCACGCTCACACATACACACACGCGCAGGTGAACTTTGAAGTTTTCAAACCTTTGGTTGCAGAAATTTGTCATGCATTTGTTTGCAAATCTTAAACAATAAATAATTCCCAAGATTTTTCCAAGACAATGCAACGAGTGAATTGCATTCATTACATAATTAAAGTAATTACTTGCCACCTTGATAAGTTTTGCATGGAAATATGGTAAAAAATAGGGTAAACCCCTCCCTCTCCTTACTGCCATCGTTACCTCAGCAATGCTGTGGAATGAGCAAATGCCCTCGGCAACTCCGGGGGGTACCCATTGATCCGGGGTGGGG
>JABFDZ020000087.1:822643-834070 GCA_019775955.2 Pollimyrus isidori | reverse complement strand
CGGTTGTGGAAATTAACCCCCCCCCCCCCCCCCCCCCCCCCAAACCTCCGCCACCCTGCCTCCCACCCAACTCTGCCTCTTTCCTTCACTGTTCATGCCCGCATCTTCTTGTAAGGTGGGGGGGGGGCGGCGAGGGGGAGGAACACGTTTGGACAGGGTTCTCTGGTTTTTCGGAAGGCCTCTGGTTGTCCCAGGTGTCCGGGTTTCTTGGAAGGACGATTCCCGGGCCGTGGGTGGGGGACGCAGATTTCTCAACAAGTGACGGGGGCGACGCGCCGGGCTGAATCTGTCACGGGGAGGGTCACGCAGGCCTGCTGGGAAACCCCCTACTCCCCATGCTTTGTCACCTCTGACGGCACCCACGGTAATGAACTCCTGATGTTGTGTGGCTGACAGCTCACGAAACCCTGACAGATGTCGGAGTCTACCATGTTTACCCCATTTACTATGTTTACTGCATTTACCGCGTGACTTACGGGAGCTGTGGGCTTAGTCTACGATGTGTCCTAATAACACTGTTTTATGTGCTCATTCTACACTGGGACAAATAAGCACATACACACACACACACACGTGGCCTTGAGGACAGAAGAGCCAGCTTCGCGGATGTCTCAGGCTGCATCTGAGACCAAACTCCCCCCCAGCCCCCCGCCCCGGCGATCTTGTCCGAAGGCCAGGAGCTGACAATGCGAGGAAGGACAGAAACCCGACCACGTCTCCTTAAGGGTCTTTTCCTGCTTACACACCCCACAAAATTAAAATGTCATTACCTACTTGGATGGGTGTGCAGAAATATATCATTAGTGAGATGAAAACAATGATATGTTTGCCCGGGCTGTTCATAACCTTTGTTTTCTCGAGCGGCGGCCTCTGTGCTTTGTTTGAAGCCTCCTTGCTTTGTTTTTGAACAAGAATGAGCAGCAGCGAGGATGAGCGCGCCGTCCGAAAGCAGAATGCTCGCTCAAAGCCCGTACCGCTGGCCACACCATCTGAGACCCGGCTCAGGGATAATCAGAAACACCCCTGCATCTCGGGTCTTACACGAAACAGAAGCCCTGTGGTCTTGGGCATGGAGGGGGCCCCTGAGTGAGGGTGCATCTCTACAAATCCAAAATGATTTTCCCTCTCGTGGTGGGGGGTGGGGGTTGGGAATTGTGTGTGTATCAGTGGCAGAACTGTTGACTCATGGGGAGGATGCTGGTTTGCAGGAACTAGTCGGGATCCTGGCGTAGCCGGACAGTTAGCCCATTTATTAAATTAATAATGTCCTTAAACGTTATGCCCCCTACTGTCCAAGTTGGGCATCTCAGCCGCAGTGGAGGAGGTGGGGTTGTGTAGAGGGACAGGCTGTATGTGGTCATGTTGTTCCATAACTTGGTCTTGGTTAAAAGTGTGAGGGAGCGGTTTCCCGTGTCCCCGTGCGTGTAGATAGGTGACGAACACGTGAGAATGGATCCCAGCAAGGCGTGGTGCTGTTCGTTCACGGCACTGAGCTTCCTTGCTGATATCTCAGGAATGCTGCAAGACGGATCTGTCCCCCCCCCCCCGTCCGACAGCTGCGGAGAGACAGCTCTGGGGATTAAGGGACGCAGGAGGCAAATAGTCCATGAGGGGGGCGGGGGGGTTCTCCCACTCTGCCTTACGTGGGGGCGTGGACCAGGAATGCCCCCCCCCTGGCCCTGAGAGGACCCTGATACGCACCCACCCTGCACCCTGATACGCACCTTGCCCTGCACACTGTATTGTCTGGGATGGGGTGTTCCCACCTCTTCTTTGGGAGGTAAAATTATTTGATGCTGAGTGGGCCGCAGGTGAGGAGAGATGTTGTCTCCTGGGTTTCAGTGTTAAACCTTAAAAAAACCTTAAAAATGTGGTTTAGGCTGCTGGGGCAACTTGAGCACTGATGGCCGCCCCCCCATTGAAAGGGAACCCTACTAACTGTACTCTGGTGGTCACTGAGACACCAAGATAGAGGCTCCTCCACTTCGCCCTGGTCTGTTCTCCATGCGGCCTTGGACATTGGAGTCAGATGGGATGACGGGGGCGTCCTGCTTTACAGCTCGCAGTGTCGCCATTAGCCGGGGGGGGGGGTTCTTGCGGAGTCAATCGGCTGGGTAAATCCGCCATGAAACACAAGACCGGGCAATAAAATCTGAGCATCTGCAAGAAACTGGAAACAGATGATGGGGAAGGATGAGTTTTTTTTCTCCCCCCTTGGGTGCTTTTTGGGTAGGAGTGCTGAACCGAGAGTGCACTGGAGGGTTAGGGTTAGTTGAACAGCACCTCAGGTTAGGATCAGACCATAGTGAGTCTGTTGCCAGTGATAATACCGGCACCACAGTCGCAGTCTCCTGATCCCCGGTCCCATGGCATCTTGGGTCCCTCAAAGGGAGGTGGAGTAGCAGAGCAGACTGATCAGGGCCTGCCAGACTCCAGCCCAAAACCAGTGGTGAAGTGGCCAATGTCTGCTGTGGGGTACAGAGTGGGGAGCTGATTAGATTATCTGAGGATTACCCAGAGTCTGTTACTTTCCCCAGAATAAAAGCGCAGCTGGGGATTAGCGATCGATTGTCCTCCTCCGCGGCCCCCCAGCTGGTGTCGCATGTCCGCAGCTTTCAGCCGACTGCCAACGTCATGCCAGTCCTGTTCCATTTTAGCGGGATGGCCCGGACATTGATCTCGGGTCATCGATCGCCTCGGAAGAACTGATGTAACGACGAGTGGGGTCGTGTCTCAGATACCAAACACAGAATCTGCCGAAACAGGGAATCACATGCCACGCTGGGAGACACCGTCGCTTTGGCAGCTACCCATAAATGTAGTGATGGCCTTTTGATAGTGGCATTAACTCCACTGGAATTTTCTTCAAGCATCAGAACACAAATCCGCCATCTCCTTTGGGCTGTTTTCAAAGCACCCGCTTTGTCATCCGGGCTTGTCTTTCCTGGAAGCTCCTGTGGTACCAATTTGTGGGTTGGTCGAAGCGCTGGAGCAAAGAAACGCTGTTCCGGTCAGTGGTCCAAGAAGGGCGACGGGCTACCACGTTCCCAGCTCGTCGAGTGGTGGGGCTTAGGGGCAAGCAATGGGAAAATCGAAGGTTTATACCTCTAAATTGCACAAAAAAAAAACAACAACGGAGGAGGCAAATGGAACCTTCCAGACTGAATCCATCCTGTGAGATGCTTGAAAGGGACAGCCTTTCAAGTAGAGCAAACTACCAGTACTCAAAGTACCAGCAAATTGACAGCTCTGAAAGGAAAATACACAACATCACCGAGACAAAGGAACAAGACCAGCCTGGATGGGAGAGATTATCTTAAATGAGCTTTAAGGGGTTTTAACCGACAGAGGTGCTCACCAAGGAACAAACCCTGTGTCAGCAAAGTGTTAAAAACGAAGCCATCTTGAATGTCTTAAGAGCTACCTGTGTCCTAGGCCAATAAAAACAGATATATAATTTTATTCTTGCCAGCAATGCTGTGTTTTTAATTCTGGAGAGTCATATGCACTTTCACACACACGCCTTGTAAATCCACCCTGCTCCCTCTACTCTCAGAGTTCTTGGTGGTTTTTATGCATGTGATTTTTTTTAAAAATGTCCCACTTTTTTTTTTAAGTTAAATGTCTGCTGTTTTCAGCGGGTCTGAGAACTCGAAGCTCGGAAGTCTCCTGCCTGTTTAAACTCTCCTCGGGGTTAGAGACGCGGCCACCCCCCAGCTGTTCCGTAGAAACACCCGGAACGCCCACGTCGTTTGGCTGCCTTTAAGGGGACCTTGTGGCGAGGGGGGGTGGAGGGGAGGGGGGACAGTGTGAATGCTCAAAGCTACGCTCTCGTGGGTAACTGGGTAAGACTGAGGAGGGGGGGGCCCTGACGCACCCTGCCCCCACTCCTGAGGGTAACAGCAGACATTTTATTACTGGCCAACAGAAATGTTGCCGTCTTCTGCTGACTAGGGTGAATTCGATTTGTTGTTTCTTCCCCTCCAGTTCGATAGCTAATTCATTAAGTGGCTCTGATTTGATGCCCCCCTCTACACTTTTACTGAAATGATCCATCCATCCATCCATTTTCTGAAACCACTTTGTTCTATTCATGGTCACTGGGTTCCAGAGTCTATCCCAGAAACTACAGGCACATGGCAGGGAACAACCCAGGATGGGGCACACTGACACTCCATTCACTCACACACATACACACCTTTCACACCTACAGGCAATTTGGTAGCTCCAATCTGCCTCCGCGTGATCTTGAACTGTCAGGGGAAACCGGAGTCCCTGGAGGGGACCCTACGACGACACGGGGAGAACGTACAAATGGGAGAGATTCTAACCCTAGTTCCAGTGAGGTGAGGCAACAGTGCTCACCACTGCGCCACCATGCCTCACTGAAAACGATTTATTGGAATTAAGATCCTCCACTCATGCTCTCGTCGCTGGTGACTCCGCCACGATTCACGGAGTGGGGACAGAGCCAGACGGGGCAGCCGGTCATGACTCAGGTGTCCAGCTGTGTCTCTGGTGCTGGGGCTGGCTCTGTTATGCGGGGGTGGGGGTATTTTCCCCCCGTAATTAGCAGGCCCCTGCTCAGACATTCTGAATGCCCCCCCGCAGCAACTCCTTCTCATGGAGGAGTCCACAGCGAGGGTGGTGGATCTGACTGGAGGGCTGGGACCCTCTGGTGATTGGGAGATATGCTTGGCAGCGGCGAGCTTCACTGCCGCCGCGGACACGGTCTGAGGTGTATCGATTCCGGCCTCATAGGCGGACGGGACCTGTCATGCGCAGCAGACTTTAGTACAGCCGAGACAACTAACCCCCCCCCGGGCCTGAAAACAGCCCCCGATCCGGCTCTCCGGACCTTTCTCGGGGCCCGTTAGAGATGACAGCAGCCTGACTTCTGTTCCCCACCCATGGCTGTTTTTTATTCTCCACACGGAAGGGCGTGTACAGATTAGCCTGTAGGTGGCGCCAGCATATTCACTGTTGCCACTGCATTGGATTTTGTCTTACGTGCTATGTACAGTGTCAATAGCTCATATTTTATTTTAAAACAGGGGCTTGTACATGGGCATATGGCCTTAGGAGCGCCGGCCCCAACTGAAAGCTGATTGGCCCTATGCCCTGTCACTCACCAATTCAAGACATTTGGCTTATGATTAGACTGGCCCCTCTTATACCCTCCGCCTACATTAAAAACTGTGGAATCGACCCTGTCGTAAAATGACACGTTTGCATGTGCCTTGACATGCAGTGGCGGTTCTGTGTTTACACACACGGGGCCGGAGATTGCAGTTTCCTGCTGCAGTTCGCCTGCGCCGAGGTTCACCGCGCGGGACGCAGAGGAGCATCGGTGTGGCCGCTGAGGTGCATTAGCGCCGCTCTGAGCATGTAAAGGCTGCTCAATTATGTATGGGGTGGGGGGCAGCATGAATACTTATAAAGGGTGAATTATGGGATAGGGGGGAGTTGTGAGATACAGGCCTATTTGGGGAGAAGGGACAGAAGCGGGGGCAGATAATAGAGAGAGACGCCCCCTGAACCCCCCCAAACACCGAGCATGTCTGTTACCTGCCTGACTATTTAATATGGTGTCACTTACAGGCGTGATTGTATTATCCTGCCATTATAATCTTGGCTACCAGGTTGCATTCTTCATAAGTGGCCTTTAAAAGTATTTTCTTTCAAAGCACTTTTCTCGCATATTCTGATCTCCTTAAATATTCTTTTCTTTGTCCTTGTATCCATCCATCTATCCATCCATCCATCCATCCATCCATCTTCTAGCTGCTTATCCTGGTTGGGATACAGGGTTGGGGTCTCGGGTTCACCCTGAATGCGACGTCTTGGTCCTGTATGTTATGACGGCTTTAAGCTGGCCCAGAGCTCAAACAGCGCTCCGTCACGCAGACGGCGGTCGTCTTGGACCCGGGTTAGCGTGGGTTAAAGGCAGGCGTGCCGTCTTTCTGATCCCTATCTGTCTCCGTGTGCTGATAGCGGTTTTCCTGTGGGGCCGACCCCGGGGCCGAGGCGAGCATGTCGTCCGCTGCTGCATCAGCGGAAAAAAAAAGTGTCGCTCAGCAGTAGAAAGGAGCCTGGGTTCGCAATTCCGCGCGTCTGGCTGTATTTCTGAAGGGATTAGGGTCGAGTGCCTCACTCAAGGGTCCAACAGGATGTCCCTCCTGGGATGTACACCACACAAATGGCTATTAGTGGAGCTCACTGGGCTGGTGTCCATTACAGTGGCACTCAGGGTCCAGGGTATTATTACATTACATTACATTACATTGCATACCAACACATTTAGCCAGGAACTGGAATGGACAGGAGCAACAACTGGATGGGTGTTGCGAGTACATGGCCAAGGAACTGAGACAGATGAGAAAAACAACTGGATAGTTGTTTTCAGAAGCATGTTTCCAAAGGCACTAAAATGGCAGATGGGGATGAGAACATTACCGAAATACAAGTTTCAGCTCAGTTTTGGTGCTGAAGGTCAATAAAAACCCATGAAATAAAACAGCAGAATGTAACACAGTCATGTCTTGCTGTCTTTGAGATTATGGGTCTCTTGGTAAAAAGGTGTGTATATGAGAGCGCCCTCTATGAGAATGCAGGAGGAATTGTGTGTGTGGGCTGTGGGTGTGGGAGAGAGTCCCCATTACAGTTCTAAACTCGTACCCGAGTCACCAGGATGTAGGAGCTAAACAGGAGAGAGTGGGTTTGACCTTTGACCACTGGAATCCCATTTAACCCCTGGAGCAGTAGGGGAGGGGTTTTGCACTGGGTGTCAGTCCTCCCTGAGACCTAAGGCCCAGGTGACCTGGCCCTGTCTCCAGCTAGGTAGCCGCATCGCGTACAGCCACCTTCCTCACGCAAAAACCCAGGAATCACTTGGCAGCCTCTTGTGGGGGGTGGGGGGGTGAGGAAAGGCCGCCCGAGCGCACGTGCTCCCCGCCCAATGGCTTCCTCTGGGGTCCAGTGCTGTCCCGCACAGGAAATCGGGGGCTTGAATAAACACTGCAGCAAGGGTCAGAGCTGTCCCCATCTCGCCTTGGCGGCAATAACAGCTCCCCCCCCCCAAACCCCCTACTTGGTCCAGCATCAAATACCGGTAGAGGCACGTACATATTAGCAGGAGAATGAAAAAATAATAATAAGATCTGGCAAAGTAATCAATGTCCCCCCCCACCCCCCCAACGACCTGTGAAAACAAAGCAATAAAACGAAGCTGGTGTTTATCTTGGCCGGAGCGGCTGGGTGATAAGGGCGCATGCTGATTAGCACGTTGGGCTCGGGAGGGGGGCAGGGGGCGAGGCCTCTGCTTTGTGGATCACCTCTGTCACACCGGTCGCTGTAGATAAGGGCCTTAAGTCCTGGCTATGGGAGTGTGTGTGTGTGTGTGTGCGCGCGCACGCGAGTTTGCCTGTCTGTCCATGTGTGTGTCTGTCTGTCTGTCCATGTGTGTGTCTGTCTGTCTGTCCATGTGTTTCCTGGTGTGTGTGTCTCCCAATTTCTGTGTTTCTGTGTGTGTGTTCATGTGACTCTGTGACTCCTCAGTCCAAAGAACAAAAGACTTTGATGCGCTACACTGGACTATCTGACAGCCTCACCCCCCCTCCGCACCCCACCATGCGTGACTTTTAGCCAGATCTTGCTCTCACACCTGGGATGGGGAACTCCCCTCTGCCGACTCCAGTGCCATGCGAATAGCAGCGCTATTTGCGCTAATTATGTTTAGCACGTCAATAATGCCAATTAATTAATGCGTGATTATTGTCATAAAAACAGACACATTTCAGCAGTTTTCACATAATCTTGCAATAAGTATCGACTGGTCCTGATGTTCTGAAAGCGAATGAATGGCATCTATGGAGACGGGCCCATTGGGGGTGGTTTTCATCCCCTGTGTTCACACACATTTAGTGTTACATACTGGACAGCGCTCATTTTCTGCTTCTGCATATTTTATGACATAGTAACAGCTTTAGAAAACTGGCTCATGCCAGGTTGCTTTGGGGTTGCATCGGGTCGTGACAGGTTCATGGAATGCGACCTGAGCGAGACGCAGTATTAGGGGGCTATGTTTCCACCCCAGTCGGCAGTGACACCATCCGGAACGCCATGCCACTGCTTTCAGCTGCTCTCTTTTATTTTGTTTTGTTGTGCAATGCTGCTCCCACCGCCTTTACCGCTACAGACTTGGCCCCCGCCCCTTTCCTCCCACGGCTGGGACTCTCCTGGGTCATCGAGCGACACCTCCACTGGGTCGTGACCCCAACATCACTGCCTCCCCGGCCCCGGTTGTGGGTGGGCCTGTCGGGATTCCTGTATTCCTCATCCTGGTGAAATGCGTACTAGGAGCACATGGTCTCCGTGGTTACAGGGGCCGGGGATTGGCTGGTGGTCTTAGGCCGCGGAGAGACGCTTACCAGCGTCCATGTCTGTTCGTGGCTCAGAGCCGGGAGCTCAGTCTGCTGGCGTTCTGCATCAGAGAATGGGGCAGCAAGGATTACGTCCTCTAGCTGGGACTGTGTTTAGCGTGTTGTCGAGTTTCTCCAGAAGCACATTATTCCGGCCAAGTTTCTGCCGCTTAACTGCAGATGAGCTGAAATCCAGGGATTCTTGTCAGGTAGATTAAACAAAGTAATTAAGATTTCTTCTCCATCTCCTCCTCCTGCTTCTTTTTTTTGATTACAATGTCCTGATTAAAAAGTTTCAGCTCCGCTGCCGCTTTAATTAATTAGCGGGCGCTGCGGCGAGAATTGCGGCGACACCAATTAGGCGAGATGTGCGTGGCACCGAGCGCCAGTCCTCAGTTCACTCCTGCTGTGGTCCCCGCCTGCATGGCCGGGCCCTCTGGTCAGCCTCATTCTGTCGACGGCGAGGCGGAGCGTGTGCCGGCGGCAGGGGGCGCGGCGCTTAAGGAAGCTGCCTCGCGCCCCGAATGCTGTGTTTTATTGCTGAAAATATCCAGCTGGATAAACATGTTTAAAAAAAGAGGAAGGCGGTAACCAAAGACTATTTTGGGTTAAAGGTTTCCTGCGAGAGCACCGGCTGCAACGCTCCGGTGACAGGGAGCGCTCACCCCAGACCATCTGCCCCTAAGCAGAGCGCGGTGTGGCGGGGTGGGCTGGCGCTGGGGCGGCAGCCTGAATCATGCCCCCCCTCCCCCGGCCCTCTCCTGTCAGCTCCAGCACTTCAGGGACCGGCTCTCCAGCTCGGACATGCGGAGAGGGACCAGGCCTCCCGGATGCGATTCTGGTGGCAGCGTAGGGATTTGGGATTGGGGGCGCACTGGGACGGAGGCACGGAAAGCGGGAAAGTAGACGGAGAGAGAGTTTGCTGAAGAGAGAGGGGCCCTGTTCTTCATGCCTCGACGGTCCTCAGGTAGTCTGCTCCAGCCATGTTGTCCCTGGCATCCCTGCTCTAGCGCTGGTGACGACACAGAGTGCAACAAGGAGTGCGGGGACCACAGGTCTGGTCGATTCAGGCCATGCAGACCGCCACCTCCCTGTCATCTGGGCTACTGTCAAGCGGGTCTCAGCGAATCCTGCGGCTATAAGG
The DNA here is from genome assembly GCA_019775955.2 of Pollimyrus isidori. Taxonomy (NCBI): domain Eukaryota; kingdom Metazoa; phylum Chordata; class Actinopteri; order Osteoglossiformes; family Mormyridae; genus Pollimyrus; species Pollimyrus isidori. Next base: position 824,506 of record JABFDZ020000087.1, on the reverse strand, counting down.
CGCTCACAGACACACGCGCACATGTCACGCGTGTGTGCATGCGCGTATGTGTGACACACGCAACCGTACATGACAGCATTTTAAAACGTTACCTTCTCTCTGATGGATATCACTGTAATCCACAGTATCTCAAATGCTCACAGTAACTTAAAAAAAATCTATTAATAATCTCATTTGCTGTTGAACTATGACCAAATTCGCACTCCATTGATCTTCTACATGGAACAGTAAGCCTTGTTTCTCTTGAAATCAAATTAAAGGACCTAATATTTAGCAACGCATGTATCTCTGTATCTAAACTACAGATATAACCGAAGCTTAGCACCACAGATGGATGCGTATGATATCAAAGGCTGTGTGTGCACAAATGATAAAAATAAATCACTTTCGTGGAAAAGTGAGGCGATTATTCTAGACGTCTGACATTTTGTATACATAAGTAATTAATTTTGGCTTTCAATCGGTAAAGTCCAACGAGCCCAATTACCATGCTTAATGTTGCTGCATCATGTAAAAACATTACTTTTAATGTTGTGGGAATATTCAAATTGCTACCCGCCATTATGCAAATGCATCGCCAAGCCATCAGACCAAGCTCATAGTACAGGCGTCACTACGAAAAGAAAAACATAAGTGAATTTTTAATGCCGTTTCCTCGGTTACGCCGAGAATGAGCGACCTTCCCCGTGGTTTGTTTTTCACGGGTCATGTTTGCGTCTGGCGGCCGTGCGGCCTGCCCTTCTGCAGGGGTACGCTTTTAAGGGAATTGTTTCATTGACATGTAATTGGCTGCTTTAAGCAGTTTTTCTGGTGATTTAATGGGCACGGAGACAGCGGCCACTCGGTAACGGCCTGGATGTAGCTGTCGAGGGGGGTCACGTGGATTTTGAGATTATCGACACCCCCCTTGTTGGCAGTCAGGGGAAAAAAATGGTCCCTAAAGTAGCAACTAAAAGCCAGTTTGGCTGGTTTTTTGGGTGTTCTGAATGACTTTTGTGGGGTCTGAATGTCCCGAGGAGCAGTTTGGGGATGTCTTATGCCGTGATTTGCGTCTGGGTTCATAATTATTTTTTTTTTGACGGCGGCGTGAGTTCTCACAGCAGACTGGATGTTTGGCAGTGTTTTGGTGCCCGTGACACTGATATCTGCTTAAAATGTGCTTGAATCTGAACTGGGGGCGGTGGGGATATGGGGGGGGGGAGGGTAGCAGTGTTTTCATGGCTGTTCACATTTACCCATTTCATCTGTCAAAAACCAAACCAATGTAACCTGAGGCTGCATGCGTGTCCATTGTCATTTTATGCCACTGCCCCCCCCCACGTGTGCCTCGCTGCGTAATTGCGTGAGTCGACCAGCTCGTCTCGTTTTCCCCTTAGTTCAGCACATCTGAGAGAGAAGCTTCTGGAAGTCCTGGCTGCTTGTCAACAGAAAGGAGGCTGAGGGGCTTGTGCGGGACAAGGCTGCAAAAAAGACGGGGGCTGGGAGAAAAATGAGCCTGGGGGGGGGGGAGGTGCTGCAGGCCCCCCCTCGCAGCTGCGCGGAGACGCGCCGGCCTCGTTCCGCCAGCAGGGCCGCGCTGCCAAGCCGAGAGGCGCTCACAGCTGCTAGCACTTACTGCCTTCTGCGGAGGAGTGTGTGATTCATTAGTCAGGACCGCGTGTTTTACACCAGTCCTTGGTCATGTTATTGTTAGGATGTGGTAAAATTATAAATATGGGATACAGGAATCAGAGGGGGGGGTCGGGGGGGGTCGTGCGTTTGACTCGTTAAGGCTGTGTGGTTCTCATGATCGCGTACAAAAAAAGTCTGTCACAATTTGTAGGGCTAATTGCTTAATTCTGAGAGTTTGGGAAACGAGGTTCA
>JABFDZ020000087.1:809571-819779 GCA_019775955.2 Pollimyrus isidori | reverse complement strand
GTGGGAGCCTGTGGGAGGCGGCCCCCCCCCCTTGGAATGCGACTCAGCAAAGCGAGAGCCGGCTCATCAGAGACGTCTCAAACATGTGCGAGGTAATTATGTGGGTCGGCGGGTGGGGGGTGTACGCGTTCCAAGTGGCCACTTGGACCCAGCGCTCCTTCACAGGGGTGTCGCCAGCCCCCAGGGACCACGGCACTGAGATTCGCTTTTAATTTGTAAGGGGAGCAAACAGGCAGAATGGAGGAACAGCTGTGAGGTTGGGGCGGCCAGCTGTTTGCAAATGAATTACTACACAAACATTTGTTTGTGCATAGCATTGCAAAGGCTTCCCAGCACCAGCCTTTCGCGAGGACCCAGCCACGGGCAGACGGGTGTCCACAGGAGTGCCTGAGAAAACAGCGGCGTGAGGTGGACCAGCCAGCACCCCCTGTTTGGCGTCGCTATGGTGTCTTTGCTTCTGTCGGCCATGTCAAAGCAGGATTTGTCTGTCATGTTTTTTTTTGTTGCCTTCAGAAAGTTAACAGATTCCTGTTTAGTTTCAGCAGATACAGGCGCACCCCGCTGTCGGATTAGTGTCAGGGTTTGAAGCCCCTGTTTGACCCCCCTACCTCACTGGGGTCACGGCTCTGAGACGAGGGTGGGGCAGATGCTGTGCGGATCACGGGTCCCCCTACATGCTCAGGCCACAGCTCCTTACGTACAGACATGCAGCCCGGCTGTCTGTGTGGCCCAGGCTAGCGGTTGGGAGCCGCTCACGACATGACCCTGCGCTACATCTCCCCCCTTTTAATTACTGCCGACAACTCTGTCAGTTGGTGCATGCTGGGAGTTTTCCCTGACCTGACCGTGGAGTTTCCACTTGATGCTCTCCAGCACGTTTTTGCAAGATATAAAAGCCCTGGTTTAATCTTTCATTTTCGTGATTTACATGACAATGTAGGACAACAAAGGGACATGCTGAGTGAGAAATTGGGATTGTCACAGATATTATTGTTGTTATTGTTAGCTTTCCTTAGGGCCAGTCGAAGCTGATTGGATGATGCTTCTTGCGGCGCTCGTGTCATTAAACGTGTCCTAAACCAGTATCTGCAGTGGTTAATCCTCCTGCGAGGCGACTTTCCCATCCAGATTCAGACTTTTAGTGGCCTTGAGTTTCGGACAGTTGGCGGAAGCTGAATCGGAGTCAAATTCTTGGTATTTTTTTGGGGAAACGCGGCCGACAGCACGCAGACATGTCACATCTGCTCGGCCGCTGTGCGCTACATAAACCGGGCGCGATGGCCCAAAGCCGACTGGTCATCTGCACATGTGGTGAGCGATCAGGCAGCATCCTGCAAGTGAGCTGCGTGCACTGTTCTTACTCCGGGCCTGTTTCTTGTTTTCTTTATGGATTTTAATTTTTTTTTTTTTACAATGTGGTCCCACAAAATACATTTGGAAAAGGGTGAAAAGATTTCTTTAAATATTACAGCGTGGTAAAAAGCGCTGATTGGAGGACGACCCAAGTGCCCCCTCTTCTGTTAATTTAATGAAAGCTCTTTTCTGTCGATTCGGCTGAATCTTCTCCCAGCGCTGAGATCGTAAAACACGCTGTGAACGCGCCAAGGCTTAAAACCAGTGAAAAAGTGCCTTTTTTCTCTTAATGAATCCACTCAAACGAATAGCACCTCTCCCAGGTTAACCTCTGTTGGGAGTCCAAAACGAAACAACGTACACGCAAACAAACATGTAAATGAAAACTTGTTGTGTGTGCTCGCTCCTGCTCATACCTCCTGCTCTGAGGGGACAGGAGAAACAGATCATACGTTGTTTTTCTTCTCCTGTACCCCCCTCGAGTGCTGCTATTCGCAATCCTACTTGTTTATCGTCAGGGATACTTGTCGACGGATTTTATTTATTCCTTTTTAAGTTCGACGTTGCCTTCCCAGCTTGCTTTGCGTCTCCCAAGGTGGGAGTAACACGCAAGAAGGTCCAGCAGTTGCAGTACCTGTCCACCATCTGTGCCAGGAATGCGTAAACCCAGACGATCGAATCGGCGGAGTTCTTCATCTGAACCTCCAGTGCCTCCAGATAGCTATAAAACACCTGGATGAAATCAGTAGGTGACGGCAGTCAAAGGGAGAAGAGATCAGTCATGGCCGCTCCCAGTAACCTCCCCTGGCTGCCCCCCCCCCGCCCCCGCACCCCTACACCCTGCACGCACTCCTTACTCCTCAAAATGATCCACGCTATCAGAGCACACAGGATTCTGCTCCAAGGCTGACCCGCTTTGAAGAGAGCAGAGAATCTCTTCGCATCTAAGATGTGGCGGCCCTCCCGTTTTCAGCGTCCAGTAATAATCTAATTCATAGTGTCCTGCTGCTGAGGAAGCGGCTGCCGTTATTTACGAGGCACCAGTGATGGCCGATATCACAACCTGGCAAATTTAAAGTTCAGTGCCTCTGCTAGGACATGATGCCTCTGAACAGGCACGGTGGCTGATAGGCTCCTGGTTAACGTGGCCGAAACCTGTGATATGCAACCTACAAAGACAAGAAAATATGAGCATCTTGCGTAAAGGAGGGCTGTAAGTCCAGAGCACATACCAGAGAGAAGGGAGTGAGGGTGCGCTAGGAACTTTGGAATGAGCACATCTTTGAAAACATCTTGGCTGCTCCTGGCTGGAACCGAGACATGGTGTTATAAACACATGTTTGTCCAAAATGATCTGGATGGATGTGGCCCACAGGCTCAACGAAAGGTCAGGGGGCGTGGAACAGGTCATAAATAGAGTCTGCAAAGTGCTTCTTCTTTATTCATACATGTTGGTTATCTAGCTTTAAACAATTACAGCTAGTGTAACCTTTGTATTTATACTTCATAAATATAGATTTTTATATTGCAGGTTCAAGCATTAAACATGTCTATTATTTTTATGGACGTGCATGTGCATGAAACCAATTTTTTTTATTCCCATCTTTGGCTCTTTGTTTTGTCCCACTACTTCTGAGTACTGGCATGATCAGAGGCAGATGAGGCACGTGTAACTACAGTGATTAGCTTAGGGCCGATAAGGAACTCCGTCCAGGTGTTCCTGTTTTTGTGGCTTCATGGCACTTTTGAATTCTGTGTGATGCCCTTCGGTCTCCGCCGGGGTCATGGCCGGCCCTTTTCAGAAAGCGCCGCATTGCAAACATAAGAAAGGCATCTGGTTCCATTGTGTAATCTCACTTCATCTTGCTTTGTTTTTAAACCTGTCTTTCTTGATGCCTGACAGGCTGTTTATGAGAAGAGTTCACTGCGAAAAGCTACAGGGCAGCTGAAACTCCCGGTTATGTCAGTCCTCATGTTTAGCCTGTTAACAGCCGACAGAGAAAATGAACAGAACCAGAGAAAAATGGAAATTGTTATTTGGGCAATTAAGACATCACACTCGAAGGAACCTAGCACCAGGTAAACTTAACTTTGAGTACTTGGTCCTGACATTCTTAATCACTTAAGAGCTCATCACAGGCAGATTAGTGAACCCATAGAAATGCAGGTGCTTTTGTTGCCCTGTGCTTAGATAACATGAGATTCACCATACTGGCTCTGCTGGTGGTACTGGGCAGTTTTCCTCCCACAGTTCCCACCCTTTTCCCAGGGATTTCTTGTCTAAAGGGAGTGGGTTTATTCTTTTCAGAATATTATCTTTGGCCCTTTTGAGATCTTTTTCAGATTCTAAAGAAAGTGTGAAGTCAATCCAATAATAAATTGGTCTGAATTTGGTAACTGGCTGGATTTTTTTAAATCTCAGTCAGACTTCCGTCAGCAGGAATGAAAAATTTTGTATCTGGATTTTTCATGCAGACGTAGTTCTTGATGAGCTCTAACTTGAGGAATCGTGTCATCTCCCTGCGAGTGTTATGTAGTTTTTTTTTACCAGAATTTTTATCTGTACCTCAGTTTTTATTTGCAAATGTTGCCACAAAAGAATTCAAAAACAGATATTTTTCCACAAATATAGGAGTCAGAGTTCAGGTGTGTGACGGCACCAGCTGGCATTTGGATCCGGCTCGGTGTCATCTGTTCTGCAGTGGCTGCTGACTCGGGAAGCTTCAGTTTTGCTCCTTGTCTTTTGTTTCCTTTACCTGGGACCTGGGGATAAACATTTTGGCTGGAGCTTGCGATTATTGAGGCTTCGGGGTCGAGAACACTGAGGAGAGAAGACAGCCTGGTGCACTTCTATGAAAATCCTCTTATGTACTGTTGGTATGAAAGTTAGGGTGTTCTGACGAAGAGTCCACTGGTGCTGGACCTTGGGGGACCTCTGATGCTTGGGGGGGGGGGCATGGAACTAACCAGATAGGCCTGTACCGGGTGGACTGTCTGGCACCTGCACCATCCTGGTCAGTTTCCACTCTCTGGGGGCCCTTATCCAATGCAGGATGAGAACGTTCATCCAACCACAACGTCTCACAACTGCAGTCTGAGCTAATGGTTAGAGAAAGAATACAATACTGTATGTAAAAAAAAGGAGATGTGGAAAGTAAGAGCTAAAGAGACTAAAAAAGGATACAATAGGATTTTGGGCGTGGGTCCTTGAAACTATTGCCTGGTGTTATTGTTGTCCAATGAAAGTGCCTGATGAAAATGCTGTGTTTCCCTATCTCCGTTACCTCCTTCACACAGTCCCTTTTCCTCTGTGCCAGAGAGGAAACACTGGCTAGACATTTTAGTGCAGCGAGGGGCTGCTGACCCGATAACAGTGCTCCCGTGTCGTGGTGACAGACGTGTGAACGCCCCGAGCAGGAGCTCCGACCACTGGGGGGCCAGGAAGCCCCACCCCCATCCTCCCTTGCCACTGAATAATCTGTGCTATTTTACAGGACTTCAACTGTCCTCATGAATAAATAAGTTATGCATTTTGAGTGCTCTATTTGGACAGTTGTATTGGTTTGTTTTTTTAGTCATTACGCCACCTTGTGGCCAAGCTTGAAAAGTGATAAACGGGTAGGGCAGTTCTGTTTTGTTGAATGGCCTATAACTCTCACCATGATGAGCTCAGTTTACAAACCCGAGCAAATGGATTCCTTCGAAAAAGCCACGCCCAGATTTTCCTGAGACATGTGCCGGCCCTTTAAGGTGTTCTCCTACGCCACATTGTGGCGGGTTTTAAGGAGCCATGTCAGGTTTCACGCAAGGCCAGGGCAGCCAACAGGTTAAAGGGAGAGAAGGGAATAAACACTTTTAATAGCCCGCTCCCCATGCTGGATATGAGGGTAAATAAACACGATCAGCTCGACTGCTGGTAAATGGCAAAAAGGTCACGTTGAGGTGATACCATGGTGAGAGAGCATTGCAGAGTCCGAGGCTTATTTGGGCCGGACTCCCATCACAGTGAGGCTTGTCCTCCACGGGACAGAGCAGGATGCTTCATTTTCTGGACATGAGTCCATGCGAGTCTCTACTCAGTCCCAGCAAAGTCTTTCACGCAACATTACGCACAAATTTTGGATGGGGGGGGGGGGAGAAAATACTGAGATCAGCTTCAAAAGATTTGCGGTGATGGTTTACAGACCAGAGGATCAGCCCCGTGCGGGGAGGGGGGGTCGCGTGACCCGAGCGCCCCCACAGGAAACATGCGGCCACGTTCTATGTCACGCACTGGGACTCACTATTAGAGGATCCCCGACAGAAATACGGCTTGACACGAGTGTAACGTGACCGCAGTGGAAGGAAGGCAGTACTTCTTCATGATCAGTGGACGACGATTTCACCGAAGGGAGAGATTAAATACACTTGTGTGGGGGGGGAGGGAGGTTGTGGAGGTGTGCGGGTGGCGCATCACATACACAGAGGTTAGCTCACTCAACGGCCTGTGCTTTGGCGTACTTAAATTACCACCAGTATGTGAGTACTCACGGCTGATATAAGTACTTGCGTCTTTAAAAACTCAGTAATTGCAGTACTTTAGACTTGTAAATCAAAGCAAAAGGGAAATTATTATGTTTAGAATTAGTGTTTAGTATATGTGTTCTTGTGTCCTTTTTTTGATTTTTAAGTTTCAAGAAAAACCACACGGTCTGGCCAGAGATGATTTAGAGTCCCTTGCTGGGACCATTCACGGGCTCGATTACAATACGGTGTCTATGTTCTGGAAATTTCTCCCACATCCTGGATTAGTGGCGCAGAGAAACGGGGGGCTGATTTATATCTGCACGTCACCCCTGCTTTGTAGCATGAGCTGGGTGGCTGTTTTGTGTTTATGGTGGCGATGAGGGGCCCGCATAGTTACGGTTGGGGGCCAAATCATTCCAGATCAATTAAACTGTGAAGCTACAGTCACATGACACCTCTTAAGCCCCTACAGAATGAGCTGTCAGTGAGTTTTATTGCACGGCATAGAGATATTATGTAATGTCCAGGCCTAGGGGGCTGGAATTAATGTATATTGTCTTACATTCCCCCCGCCTGCCCCACCAGGAAAGGGGGGAGGTGTGGAAAGTGGTTGTTTCTGTACTAAATAGAGGAGGTGTGATGTAATGCTTGAGGGACTGTTGTGTGGGTCATTCTGCGCTGATTAGGGATGGGCAGAGAACAGGCGGAGGTCTCCGGGTCATATCTGGGCCTGTTTTGGACTTGTGAGGTTCCGGTCCATGGCCAGGTGATGCCTGACGTCCTCTTTAAACATCACACAGCATTGCTGAGAGAACGAACGAAAGAATGAAAGAAAGAGGGAAAGAAAAACAAACAAACAAACAAGCGAACAAACAAACAAACAAGCGAACAAACAAACAAACAAGCGAACAAACAAACAAACAGTGCCTCCCCATTTGCTGAAGCAGGGAGACTGTGGATCATGTTTGGTACCTGATTTTTCTGGCAGTGATAGTGCACAGAGTGCAGAAAGACAGACTGACTGAGTTTAAGCACATTCTTGGATAGAGGTACAAACGGTACTACTTAAAACGGCATCCGCCATCGCCAAAGCAGTGCTTGCTGATTTAAGAGGCATATTTCCATCTCTCACCAAACATTGTTTTTCTCCACGTCATGGTTTTTTCAAAAGGTCATTTGGGGATCTGAAATCCCTGTAATCTGTGTGTGTGTGTGTGTGTGTGTGTGTGTGTGTGATGGACTTGTGTCCCATCATTCCATGTCCCCTTGACTTCCCAGGACTGTGACCTTAACTGTGACACATTTTCTCCAGTCGACATTTTACTGTAATTAGTATGATTATATGGCTCAGGTGCTTAATTACAAAGGCACTTTAATTATAGACAAACTTCTGGATGAATTAAAAGATGCCTGCTTTCTGTCAATACAGGGTCCTTTAAACTCTGTAGCAGGTTTTTAACATGCTACTCTAGACCTGTAACCTCTGTCACAAATTACATGCTTGTAATCTTATAGGTTTCAGTCCTGTGGCACAGTTTGAGTCAAATACGTCTTCCAACAGCTGCTGGTAGCTAGATGTTTTATTAGCTAGACGTTTTATACAATCTGGATGCTCTGATGATGAGTTGCTACATTGATTGAAGATATCGTCAAGACACATCAGAGCCTGTGATTTCGAGCCCTTGTTTTATTTTTGCATGTTTATGATGCAGTGTCACTGTCAGTCGGAGCATTTGATTGGTTCCTGACCCCCCACCCCTCCTTTTCACCAGGCCATCCGCTGCACTTTGGTGAACTGCACGTGTGAGTGTTTCCAGCCAGGAAAGATCAACCTGCGAACATGTGACCACTGCAAGCACGGCTGGGTGGCCCACGGTAAGACGCCCCCCCCCCTCCCCACCTTCCCTCCATGTCCCACCTCCAGGTTCCTGCCTGCTTTCCTGTGTCATGAAGAGTTTGAATAGACAACTTCTAGGTCAAAGTGGACTCCCATAACTACCACGCCCCCTACTGTCTTGTGTCGACTAATTACGCCTGCATACACTGCTTTGGAAGTCCCCTTCCTTTGTTCTGACCTCAGCTTTGGGGCGTGTTATGCTGACGTTCAGGGCCATGAGTCTTCCCAGCTGTGTCTGCCTGGCCGGGACCAGGAGCCAAACAGGTCAGGTTTTGGCCCATTTTTCCAGGCTATTCCCTTTCCCGTCTATCTGCAGTTTGCCTTTTGAGTTTCCTAGACCTGCTCATCAAGCACACTCCAGCTGGCTGGGTAGTAGGATCTTTACTAGGGGGACGTGTCTGACTCAATAAGCCTGTGATCAGATGGTTTCTGGTTCAAATCCCAGGGCCAACAGGTATACTCTCACCACTAAGCTCTTGATTGTCCTTAACCTGTAACCGCTCCCGGGACTGGCTGATATTGCCATCTCAAAAAATATTTATGGTACTTTGAATTAAAAAGCATCTGCTACTTAAAAAAAAAAATGACTGGCATTCCTGTGGTTGTCTGGCAAGTAGGTATTCCAGAGAGGGTGACACTTTGGATCCAGGATGTAGGCCTAGATTTGGCCTCTTGGGGGCAGTATTGCAGGATTAGGAGCACATTTGATGTGTACATACACACACAGACCCGCTTTCACGCTTACCTGTAACGTAACTCTTGCTACGTAACATTACACTGAATGTGTCAGATGCAGCTCAGATTTTAATCTTGAGCCGTGCCTGGTGGGGGGGGGGAGGGGGAGTCACCTCAAAGCCACGCCCCTCACATCACATGGAGCCCTTACAAACGATCCACGACAGTTCTTATCATCAAACGCCGACACTCGGCAAGGCCCTCAGTTCCCCAGCCATCTTCCGGAGCATTCATGTTTTCCAGGCCGGGTCGGCGTTGACTCCCATCTGGTAGTGCTTTCTGCGATTTGGCCCGGTGTCGCTCCATGAGCTCGGGCTATAGCAAATAAAAAACAATAGAAAAGAATGAAAAAAAAAAAACTGTGCCATTTATCAATTATCTATGTGAGACGTACCTGCATTTTTGATTCGCCGCAAAACCGGGCCGTCATCAATCAATACATCCTCTGACATTCAGGGACATGAAATACAGAAGAGAAGGAGGAACGGAGGGGAAAAAAGATGAAAGGAAACACCTGTTTGGCTGGGAGAGGGAGAGAGCGCCATCAGCGACCGTCAGCGGGCCGAGCCGATTCCTTCTAATCCCCTTCAGAACTGTCAGGAATTTCTGTTTCGTTCTCTCCCATCTTTCTCCTTTTTTTATTTTTTCCACATTTTATTTCATCTGTACGTTGGCAGCAACTCTGACAAGCACTTCTTCATTTTTTATTATGTTCGTGTCTGGCAGGACGCGTTCGCGGGGCAGAAAGCCTGTCAGCGGAAAGCGCGTCGTAGGATCAGAGGAGACAAAAACAGGTGTCACGCAGACAGACTTAACTGCCGCGGAGAAAAGGAGCAGGCGGCCGGGCGATGGAGAGACCCAGAGAAAGAGAAAGAGAGAGGGGAAAGGAGGGAGGGAGGTAGATTAGACTAAAGAGACAAAAGGTAGATAATTATATTAATGCAAACGCTTTTATCTCATAGATGTGTCATTATGGGGTGGCTGCCGGGAGAGACGTCGGCCAACCAATGGGAAGGGGTGATGACCACCGAGAGGCAAACCAGTGGGTCCAGCAGGTTCAGGGGCTATGGTGCCCTGCGGAGTTCGCCTCTGCAGTGATGGCGGGGGGAGAGGAGGGGAGGAGGTGGACGTGCCACTAAGCGTGAACCTTAGCCGCTGCTTCTCGCAGCGGGCGTGGAGGGGCCACTGGCAATGCCGGCTTGGCACCGGATCACAGGCAGCCAGGCGGGAGGGGGGCGAGCGAGTCCAGAATGTTCTGGTTGCATCTTGCCTATGACAGTCTTTTTTTATGGTGCTATCTCAGATGTGCATTAGGTGAGGATATACTTCTGACTAAATGTGTCCTCTCTCTATATATATATACATATTTCTGTATTTTATAGTTCATGGAAAACAAAACAAAAAGTAAAATACTCTTTTATTTTTAGGTATTGTTGGGTTTTTTATTTGTGTGTGTGTTTCATTCCATTCGATGAACGTGCAGAGAAATGCCGCAACACCAAAGAAGGTATTTCTCAGCTAACGTTGCCTACAGCAGCAGAAGTTCAGTGTTGAAAAGGTTCGAGTCTAAACTGCGTCTCCATCCACGGTTGTAACCCGAGAGGCCGGACGGCTGCGTGACGCTGGTGCCGACCTGAGATCTCGTGAGTGTTTCTCAGCCTTGTCTCTTTGTGGGGGGGCGGGGGGCGCGGGCGGCGCGGGGGGGGGGGGGGGGGGG
>JABFDZ020000087.1:759502-773454 GCA_019775955.2 Pollimyrus isidori | reverse complement strand
CCCCCCCCACCCCCCCCTCCCCCCCCCCACCCCCCCCCCCCCCCCCGGCCCCCCCGCCCCGGCGCGGGCGGCGCCCCCGCCCCCCGGGGCGCCAGGAACCTCTCAGTAAGCTCCATAATTAGTGGTCATGTGATCGGCGACAGTCGGGCTGTTGACCCTGGCCAAACCCCTGCCCCCCCCCCATCCAGTACCTCACCAGTCTCCGTGGGGATGGGCCACATGTCTGCCCCCCCCACACCCTATTCACCTCCAAAGAATCTGTTCAGACTCTTCCCATGACTGTTGCCTGCAGAAACGATCATAATGAAAAGAGTACCTTCTTGATGTATTTGTGAAACGAAAACTTCTGAAAGAGCACCCCCTCTCCCCGCCCCCGCGCAGAGCATGACGCCTTCACCTGTAAATAATGTCCCAAGAGGCTCTCGATGTTAAACGGTTGTGTTGATGGTCTTTTTTTTTTTGTTTCATGTTGCCGCTGCAGTACTTCCAGCTCTTGGGTTGGGTGAGGAAAGTGGGTTTGCTAGACGTCTTAAACAGAAGGCAAAATAAGAGAGCGTGAGTGAGATTCTTTTTACCTTCCTGTTAAACATTCTACCTGCATGCTTCCAGGTCGTACTGTCCCGCTTCTTCCTTTGTTACTTTCACTTCCACACACAAATTTCCATCTTGCACTTTGCAGCTCTCCCGATGGTGGAGTGTAGTATTCCCAAAAGGAAACAGGCAACAGCTCTGGTCCTGACCAGGACGATCCACAGCCGCCGCAACAGAGTTTGGGGGTTTGAGGGTGGGCAGGGTTGGGGGGTAGGGTTGCTGTACCTTTTGTATAAATATAAACGTGCCAGTTTTGCACAAGTGTTTGGTTTTGAACCACAGTATAATGGTATAAGATCCATACTCGGCCAACATATCGATTTTAACGTCCAGCCTAAGAAAACACGTATCCAGTAAGACTGCTCTAAGTTAAGAGTATTGTCCAGAAATGCAAAACGAACTGAGTGTAAAACATAAAAGTATTATAATGTTTGTTTTATGTTGTGTTCTGTTCAGGATGTATGACTGTAAACGTGGTATGACGAGAATTAGCTCCGAGGTTTTAGTAGATGACCCGTCAGCTGCATGTACTGTTTGTGATCCCCCTTATTATACGGTTCTTGAATGTTCACAGTCGTTTGTTAGAGATTTCGATGCAAAGCGGATCGGTGTCAAGGAGGAAGGGGCAGCCACAGTGACGGCCAACAAAGCGGCGACTTAGGCCGTGACCCGGAAAGCGAGCCAACGTTAACGTCTCCCGCGTCCGACAAGTACCGCGCACTTACGTATCAAGCCTTCGCTGTGATCTGTCCACTGGGTCTTTTCCGCCTCGCCCCGGAACACGTTCCCAGTGGATCGCCTATTATACGAAAGCTGAATCATTCCCTGACACACATACATCCGCGTCCAATGTGATAACTTACGGTACAAAAAAATGGGCCAGAGGAGAACTTTGACGATGGAGGAATATTTATTTAATCGTTTTTCTTCCAAGCAAAAACATGTGAAAGAGGGAGAGGACTCTCCTGACATGCCCGCCTGGAGCTGTGCTTTTGAAGGACCCATTGTGGCCCGTCGTTTTTTTCTTTGCTTGACCGCAACAGAAGCTTCAGTGTATCAGGGGTGTATTTAAAGCGTTCTTGAGGTTCCAAGGGGCTGTTCTTACCCATGAAGAGGAACTTCTCTGCTCCATGGTCCAGAGAGTGAGTTTTGTGGCACAAAATGCCGGGTTTCTCACTCAAGTCCTTTCCGCAAAGTCGGTAGAGAGGTTACTGACTTTGTCACTGTTACCATCACTTACACAGGGATAGATTTTGCAACAAGGGTTCTGGCAAAATGTAACAGTATTTCTCTTTAATTTTTGGGCTTTTTCTATGCAGTTCAGACATCATCTCAGTATTTTGTTTTGCCGAAAATAAAAAAAATATTGTCAGGAAATGCACCATGCAGTGGAAAAAAATATAAAGTCGGCTCAGGATGTGGCCCAACATACCGCAGTTGTGGCTTTTTACCAGTGAATGACGTCAATTCATTCAGTACGAAACACTTCATACTGCAGTGTCACATACGTGATTCAGGTGACTAAGCCATGTGCAAGGTTGGAAAAACAATGCATTCTGAATTAGGCTAAGACAGCAGAGGGTGTGACAATGGAGAACCTGAATACCCCGTTAAGAGTGAACCTGCAATTGTGCCCTACTCTTAATTTATCTGTAGGGATGCAAGAATGAGCAGGAGAGGTCTGGTCAGGTGTGGAGAGCGTCTTTAAAAGGCCCTTGTGCCGTAACCTCTTTGGTCCACCTTATGGTCGTAATGATATTTCACTATCTGAAGACATGGCCGGTGCTGTGAACTCATCTTGCAGAGGGGCCCATTCAGGTCTGTCTATCACAAACCCCCCTACTCATCATTTCCCCCCACGGACTGTCGCACCCCCCACTCCCAATTGCAGCAAGATAACTTGTTAACCTTTAATGATGGACGGGGAGGAGGAGTGGGTGGGACATGAACCATCATAGGCTTCCATACTTACAATGGAATGGGATTGACCATGGGGGGAGGGGGGGGGGCTTGTGATCAGGGAGGCACTCTCAAGAAGATTGTGATGGATGACAGTGAAGTCAAAGGTCAGCGGTTCGGGATATGGAGGGTCCCTTACGTTAATTATGGAAACGTCTCTCTGAACCATGGCGAGCAGTTTGACATTGTTTGGGTGGAACCGTTGGAAATATCGACACTGTTATAGAAGAGAAAATGGCTCTTAGTTTTTGTCCTGCCACTCGAATGACATGATTTTGAAACAGCGGTCAGAGAACATGGATGATTTTTTTAATATACCCCTCTTCCCTAGACGGGGGTGTGAGCGATTCTGGCAGGATGATCCAGCTGTGTCGATACGATCCAGCCCTGTCCACTGTTAGTCGGCCAAGAAGCAGCCTGTGACATGAAAAAGCCAGAGTAGGACTGGCCCCAGAAGCCACTGTGGTGGGGGTGGGGGGGGGTTGAGGTTGGTGGGGGCATGGACATGATCCTGCTGTTCAGAGAGGGATCGCTGTCAGGCGTTTCAATCCAAACGACTCCCTCCAAAAGGACAAGATATTTACTTCATCGAAGAAGTGCCCAACCATGACGGGGTGGGGGGCAGGGGGCCATTACTGTCCCACAAAGCGTCCTAGCACACAGGTGAAGCAAGGCAGCTTTTAAGAGCTGGTATGGCCCGAGTGATGCTTCAATATTTAATGAGGGAGCTGTCAGCCCAAACGTGGTGGGATGGCAGCGGTGACCCATTACAGACGCCCTCCACCTGTCACCTCCACTTACGTCATGGGCGATGAGCACAGGACACACGGAGGGGGGTGGGGGGGTGGCGGGATACTGTCCGGGACTACGATATACGGATTCCAGAACAATCCGTGGGGAGGCGGGGCTTTGATACCATTCGTCGGTCTGTGTTTTGTGTTATCGAGCAGCGGGGTCTGTGAAATTTCCTTTCATACATCAAACTAGCATCCAGAATGGGCTTGCTGTGAAATTAAAGCCACCTGTTAATAATGAAGTGTTTATCACGGAGTCTCACCGATTCAGATGCGACCTCGTCTTAAAGCAATGGCCGGCCATTCCGGAAGCTTCTCCCGCCCCGGCCTCCGAAAACGCATTCCTCCCTGCGACGCCCACCCACCCCCGGAAAAAAAATACAAAGGTTTTACGCTTTCATTTTTTCTTTATCATGGAGAACAAATAAGCTTGAACGTGTGAATACCTGTTTTTTTTTTTATTTTTAACGTTTGAATTCCATCGTAAGCGTCTGATTTGTGACTGCGCCCCGTGACCGCGTCGTCCCCATGCACGCTGCACTCCCGCTGGCTAGGCTAGTCCACAAAGTGCGTCAGTGTCGGGGGAAGCTTTCTTCACTTCGATTTTATAATGGTGACATTGGTAGCTTCATGAATACTGTATGTGACCTAAACAGTCTTTTTTTCCATTAGTAGACTGAGGGGGAAACTGTCCCCTTTTTAATTGATTTTACTTTCCTTGTACTTTCTGTATCATAACTGTCTATTGTTTTGCATAAAATGCATAAGGGTTTTGGGATGTAAATGGAATTTTATTCATATTTTGTCCAAATACCTCTTGTAATTTGTATCAGAATTCTTGTACAATTTTTATATTAAAGATTTATCAGTCACTGGCAGTAGAAGTGTTGGGCTCCTCCTTTCTGGAATCTTCTCCGTGGTGAGCAGTACACACGTGTCTATTAAATATGAACACGGAACCAGTTTACAATGTCTCTGTCAACTCATGTAGTGCCACAGAAAGTCAATTTTCACTTGATACCACAAATGCTAAAAGCCTAGGCACTTAAAGATAAGACACCAAAATTAGGAAGCTTTGCGTGTATATAACTTGGCAACAAAGTACACCTTAAACTGTTAATATATGGTATGATCCTCTTTTGGGACTGATCAGTTTTTAAGATATTTCAATTAAATATTAAGGCCTGATCAGAGATGTGGTTCACCAACCCTGTGACCAGCCAACAAAGATCAAAGAAGCGGAACTTCCAAGAGTTACCTGGGAAATGGCTTTGCTGGAACCAATCAGAGTGCAAGGAGTGGTGATTCTGTCACGACAAGGAGGAAGTCATTCTGAACTGTAATCTACAGCCTTGCCCATGTCAGGCGACTGTGCCAGGAAGCCACTGCCCGTCCTGCAAATGGATATTCCTGGTTTCAGTATCTCCCATCCGCTCAGGTAACTTAGGAAGCCAACAGCGGGGAATCAGCTGAGACTGGCTGCCGGCCTTGAATTAGACACGATTCCCCTTAGCTACGCCGAGGCAGCTCATCCAATTATTGTCAATACACGTCCGTGGCAGAATAATAGACCTGGGGGTATTGATTATCTGGAACAGCTAACGATATTTCCCCACAGTGCTGGCCGGCACTGATGGCTCACCGGGCAAACGGTCCCGACGCGCTGTGTTTCCTAGTCTGAGGTCGGCCATTGATCTGCCTGACAAACAGACCAATTCACCTTTGACCTCTGCTGGAGATGTGCATGGCTGGGTGATAGCAGGAATCTATCAGGTATCCTTTAGGGGAGCTCTGTAAATCTGCGGCATTTTACCACCTGCGTTTAAATATATGTTCACTCTCAGGCTGTTATGGACACAAAATAGAAATTATATTTTAAGAACGAATGCAGTGCTCCTGTTTTATAAAGCGTGGATTGTCTTTTAACGTGCATTCCTAAGGCAACTCTGTGACGAACGGGTTGATTGGGAATTAAAATATAATAAAGAGAGTAATTAGAAGTAATTAGACGCTCCGCATTGTGCTAATACAGATCTTACTGTATAGACATACAGAGACCCCCCTTCTACTGCAGCCCCATGTGACCCTGATGACCCCTGGTGCTTCTACTACTTTAGATCCTACTGCTTTTTTTCTGTTATTTTGTTTCATTATGCAGTTTTTTTTCCATTTGTTCTGATATTCTCTCTAAGGCTATCCCCATTTGCACAGACTCCCTTCGTTATGCTGTCCTATCTGTTCAGCATTGCAGCTCTCCAGCCGGTAGGTTCCGCCGTGCTGTTTTGTGCGGCTGTTCTCCACATCTCACCGCTCGTTTCACCACTGAAGCTCGGTTACCGGGCAACGTTTGGCATGAGGTCTGGAGGTGTTCCGGAAGTCTGCGGTTGTTCTAAAGCAACACTGACGAGGTTCTGGAAGACTGTGGGTGTTCTAGTAAAACAAAGGAAGTGTCCCAGGAGTCTAATAGAATAAATTCTAAAAATGTGTGATTTTAAAATGATGTGGGGGATGGGGGGATGAGTGTGGGGGGGTGATTTTACAGAAAGGTGCCTGTTTCAAAACCATTTCTAAGGAAGACTGACAACCAAACAGGAAGCACCTGTCACTGGCCATGACAGAAAAGGAAACAGAGAGCTGTTTGACCTTTAAGTCATCTTTAAATTTAAAATTAATCTGAAAAAAGTGTGTTTTTTATATTTTTTGCAAAAGAGCACGCTGATCCACTGTAAATGCACTAGCAGGACCAAAAGCTTTCCGCGGTATTAAATTTCTTTTGTCATCCCATATACAGAGTCTCCGCCACCCAGATGTTTTCGAAAACAAATTATTTGCCGTTTCATTGCTCAGCTGTGTGGAGTATTGAGAACAATCCCACAAAACCTCTTCTCTGGCCTCCTGACAGATTTCTAAATCCCACTCTTGCAAGCCACTGAAATATCTAATCTACCTTACCCTCACAAATAATTTAGAGGGCAGCTCTTTCGGCATTTCCTGAGAACAGAGGGACTGAGAGAGACGGAGAAAGAAAGACAAGAAGACAGCGAGTGTGGAGGAGAGGGATAAGTAGTCAACAGTATTCGGGACCCCGTTAAATGGGCCAAGTTTCTTCTTTGTGGGCAGAGTGCAAAATGCACTCCGAGAAAATAAAAATAATAAAGTCTCCAGTAAAAATACATCTATCAGTGTTTCCACAACTGTGGTGCAGTCCAGCTGCTGCACTCATCACAGGAGAACATTCTGGAACAGAATGCCAGCTTTCTAGTTGTTCCATTATTTTTAGCCATGTACAGATGGGTCTGTTAGCTGACACGGCCTAACGTTCTCTACTAATGGTTTTTTGATAATTCTTTCGGAGCTCTTTTTTTCCCGTGTGGGGACTTTCTTTTTCCTTGTTATGCCTTTCCGCATCAATCACCATTTGCTCATCTTCAGGAACACACACGCATTCACACACACGTCCGCGCACACACACGCCCGCGCACACACACGCCCGCACACACACACGCCCGCACACGCCCGCACACGCACACACGCGCATACACACACACGGACACACAAGCACGTTGCCAATCATTCAAGAGGAGAACAGTAAAGTGAGAAACAGACAATTACATTTCATTAGGGACTAATAGATTTTAATTGCATTCCGTAATTGGAGAGGAAGTGACCATGGCCAGCATGAGCGGATTAGCGTTAGCATAGCCCGGCTCTCCCCCCTGTGCTCTGCGTGTTCACAGTAGCTAGAACCAGACTAATTCTTACCAATCATCGTGCACTAGTGTACCCCCACCCCCCCCCTTGGAAAAAGGAGTGCCAGTCACAACAAATGAATGACAGCGGGAAGAAAGAGAAGAATCTTAGTGGGGTGTTAGGCTAGGCGTGAATGCCAAAAAAGGACCCCTGACTCTGGTGCCTTATAAAAACTCATTTCTGGTAACACGAGCCCTGCTGATGGTGAGTCTCGTCAACATATTATGCCTCTCTCTTTTGTTTTTTCCAGCCAGGGTAGTATTGATCCTGTTCTACACTGGTGAGGGCTGTATTGCTGGCTAATGCTATCGACGAGCCATCAGTCTCCTGCAGAAGTGTGGAGGCTTGCAGCTCTTGTCTGAGTAGCACAAAGAGCCCATCAATGGACAGTGATGGAGAACATCTGAGGCGGGGGCTGCAAGCACAGCAGACTCACTCCATCCACGGTCCGAGAACACTAAATTAAAAAAAGAGGGAGACAGAAAGCAGGAGAAAAATTGTACCGACCCGTATCGATCCAACTAGCGTTTGGCACCACAAACTACTACTGTCTTGATAAACCGGGGCTCTGTTTCCAAGAAACGCTTTGGTTGTCACCAGGATACATAGTTTGCTCCCCCTGCTGGCGGCCGTTCCACACTTTGGCCAATGTCGGTGCCGTCGAGGGGCGTGGGTGCTGATAACTGCTGACGCCTAAAACCCAGGAAGGGGTTAAAATTCAGTAAGCGTGAGCGTGTAAACACCAAGGTTGGCAGGGAACAGGGATGTAGGGCTGAACTCATCAGAAACACCCCTATGGAGCCTGCCAGGCGGTAATGACCCCAAAAAGACGGGAATTCCTTTTAATTAAAGAGAGAGGAGATCAGTTAAGCACATGGTCCCGAAAAATATGAGAGAAAATAGGACGTTTAATGGTCTATGCACTTATCGCGCTTATTTTCTTCGCCCAGTTCAAAAACTGATAAACAGGACGGGAGGCTGCTAATCAACCTTAGAACCTTTAAAGCCGTAGATAAGGAACACTTCAGGATCTCAGTAAATTAGCTCGAGATGCGGCTCGGGCGTGAGTCTGATGTAGGCCGGCCAACTGTGGCCAGAGGGGGCCTCTATCAGCGTAATAGGACTCAGTCCTTGTGAAAGTTTGGACTTGTATAAACTTTTTATAATATATTCCAATATTCAACCCCAAACCTCAACAAAGGCACATGGACAGAATTGGACTGAATGGTCAAATGAAAGAGCTGGAGACTGACAGGCCTCAGCAGGCGCCCCGTCCGCCCAGGCCGATGTTCGGTGTGTGAGCTGAGTGGGGTGTTAGGGTAGGGGAAGCCCGTGTTTGTGCTGAGAGCGACGGCGGGCCGATGGATCTTCACGAGGATGTAAACATGTCATTCCTCAGTGCAGTTTTCATAACAGATTTCGATTTTTACCACCAGGGAACAAATCACTATGAACAAATACAAACATATATGATTGTTTGGTACACTTTTTTTTTTCCTCGCCAAAAATACTGAAAATTCTGGATTGGAGGCGTTTTCGCATGTAGTTTGAAAGGAAAACATTATTGCAGGAAAACCACAGTGCAGAGGAGAGCCTGTCGATCGACTGTGGAGTTCGGCGATCTCATGTTAACAAGCAGTTCACATCTCCGCATGCAGAACAGGTCGGGGGGGCTCTGACTGCTTCCCTGTCCTGCAAACCACATTTTACCGCATTATACTCCCACGCTGATTTTGGAGGGACTTGCAGCATCTTCTGGGTGTTGCTTCAGAGACGCCGGGGATGGGATTTGTAAACACTCCGGGAAAAGGGAGCGACTGAGGATCAGTATAGGGGTTAACCGGTGGAGAGAGGATCTATATTTACCGCTACCTCCCTAAACCATGTGAATCTGCCAGCGGAGTATGGGAAAGCCATATTGATTCTGATATTCTCAGGTGACCGCGATGCAGACGTATGGAGATCCCTCCCCCGTGGGACCCGTGAGAAGACGACGCCATTCAAGCTTCACCGCAGTCATGCCCCAATCAGCATCCAACTGGAAAGAATACCTGCATTGCAGTGACCTGCAGGGGGCGCCATTTCCAATGTTCTAATTTACCGTGAGATCACAGCAAATTGATGGGCGTGTGATGACAATGGCTTTTATAGGTGGCACAGTGAAGTGTAATCAAATATACCTCTGTTCTCTTCTGTTTAATATACATAACGCCTTCACCACCTTCTGAAATACCTTTATTTAATTGCCTCTGCTGTGTGTTGTTCCATGCACAGCCAATGCTAATCTAAAATAATTCCAGGGAAAGACACAGATAGGGGCTCTGGACAGACCTGGCTCAAGGAGAGTCAGGATGGCCTGGCCCGCCCAATCAGAAACTCCAATTCCACCCTCCAGCCCCTTTAGACAATCTCATGACCCACCCGACATCGCAAACATGGAGCCGATCCTGGGTCTGGGTCAAGTTGGTCCAGGTTGGTCTTGCCTGATAGAAAGACATAGGTGGAAAAGAGCAGTGTATCTAGACAACAGCTTTCAGGACGTTCCTTCGGAGCGGGACGCCATTGCTGGCAGGTCTGCCGGGCCCCCAGGGCAGAGAGGCCAGCCTAGAACATTGCCATATGTGTGGACCGGGCCGTGCCAACTGAAAAACGTGCTTCCCGGCAAGTCTCAGGCCGTGAGCGCCGTGATTTGGCAGGGCTCACTCGCGGGGGGCTGCTCCCAGGGGCCTCATCTCCGCGTGCCTCCGGCCACTACCCCCCCCCCCCCCCGATGGAATTCCGTGTCCTCTTTTACGTATCCCACTTTTTACGGCCATCACAGGCATCTCTGCGGTTATCGGTCACACCTGGCGATGTCTTGCGGCCCTCCACCACCACCCCCGGTTTCCCACGCAAGACCATCTGGAAGTAATCGGAGCATCGGCAGACATGCGGGGTGTGAGACGAGGTGCCGGGCGGAGTCCGTGAAATGATGCTCCTGCGACTATCAACTCCATACCTCGATGGCCCATGTAAGGTTGACTCTGCCATGATCCCTAAGGGAAACTCATGTGACCCCAACTCACTCAGCAAGACTGGTGAAGGGCTCCTGTGGGAATCCGTATCTTAACAGGGACAGGAGGTCTTTTCTCTCCAAAATTTCTGCCGTAACCCCTTCAGCTGGTTCCCCAGGGTGTGATGTCCTCGAGCGACGCATTTACTATGAGTCGCTAAAGTTAAAATTGTCAACCTTGAGAGTGTCTTACCACGAGGATGTATCTACACGGTGGGTTTAAAGGACTATTCAGCAAAGAACAACAGAACGAAATGCCGGGAACACACAAGGAAGAAGGTGAAAGAACCAAACAAAGACAGGATGGTCACAGAGTCCTGTGATACCATTGTCATGGCAGGGCTAGCTCGGAACAGTAGACCACGGCGGAAAATATACTTAGATGTGGCGGGTGTCACCCACGTGGTTTGAAACATGCGTCGCAATATCGCATTAGGACTCTGTCAATCTTCTGTATTGGGTAGAGCGGCAAGGGGAGGGGGAGCGATCCGAATCTGATATGCTTTTAATCGGTTGGAGAAATCCAAACAAGGTCGAAATATTATGGAAAGCCAACCAAAACGCAGGTCCTAGAGACAAAACGAGGTCAATTCCCAGCCCGAGACCTCTCCGATACAAACGTTGCCGTATGTCGAGCAAAAGCGACTTTAAATATATATTTTCTTTCTTTTGATTTTTTTAGTAAGTAAAAAATATTTTGGCACAGCGCAAGCGGAGAAATGTAAGCTGGAGTTTTGTCAAACCTGACTTTTATTGGTAACAAATGTGGCGCTTGATACTGGCTGCAGCCGCTGATACCGCTGTTTGTTTGTGCTGGAGCTGAAAGCGCTTCGCCAGCGCTGCGGCAAGCTTGCGAAAGATGGCCGGGGAACGTGCTCCCCTGTACGCCTCTCATGCTCAGGTGCACTCCCGTGTCGACGCACCACTCGCTTATGATGGTGTGTTTTATCCATACTATGTGAGGATTTCGACTTTGACGTTCTTCATATACATGGGTTTTCCCAGGAATCCTGTTTACGATTTTCCATCCATCTTCCTGCGATTTTCTTTATCGCTTTTATTATGTTGCATTGTGGGGCCCAACATCACGGAGATGCACCGGACAGAGTATGCGACTTGTTGGCAGGTTGATTACAATGCAATGTAAATATCTGGTTATTTGCAAGTGGTGCGTAAATCTCACCGAAATCCATGGAAATTCCGCGACGTCTGTTCACGGCTTGGTGAGGAAGGAGCTGAGTCACGCGGCGTGTTTGGGAAGTAGCGCCTCTGTCGGCTACACGCTTGGTGTTTTGTGTACGGGTGGTGGTGGGGAGGGGGCGAGCTCTGCAACTCAGGCAAGGCTTGGGGGGGGGTTTGATTTCTCTCTCTGGTCGGGATGGCATGAGAGGAGAGGAAACAGGATAAATCCAAGGGTTGCTGGAGTCACCGCGGATGATGGGGAGATGAAAAGGTCAGACTGAAGCCCAAACCTGACTCCCCGCGAGGCTCGGCACTGGTTCAGGCTGACCCTCTCCTCTTCTCCCACGCGCACCACCGAGTCCCCCATCCCCCCCTCCAAAATCCAATAAACCGCCCTGGGGCTTCCTCAGCCATGGCCTGTAGGAAAGGCATGCTGGGTATCAGGCCCTGGGGAGACTTCAAAGGGTCTTGACGAGCACTGGTAACACGGAGAGCCAGCCTCTGACTACACCCCCCCCGCCCCCCCCCAACTCCTGGGTGATGTCATTACCAAAGCCTCCGGCCTCCTATCCGTGGAGTAAGTCGCCATTGACAGTCTCGGAGCCTCCCTGCTCACTCCCGAGAATTCCTAGCTTTGAAGTTGTTTGACCCTAAGCTGTAAATTATTCTTTGCAGGATTGCTATACTTCTTAATTCCCCCTAACCCCATGGACACATACACACACACACATACCCCTCCACCAACATCGTCCTCCCAAATGAAGAGGATCTAACTAGCCTTCCTGGGCAAACCAGGCCCCTTGGTGGACAACTGGTCCCATTGGTCGGCCATGTCTTGAGGCATCGATGAGCAGACAATGGCTTCCACTGAGCTCTCTCCTGTCATGTGATCGAAACGCATTTGCAAATAAGAGCAAGGGTGAGTTTATTTTACTGTAAGCTGCCTGGCTACATGGATATCTGACACAAAAGAAATACTAGTGAGGGCAAAAAAAAATGTGGAAACCTCCAGAAATGTTTACATGAACTATAGTTTTCCGTTTCTATAAAAAAGAATGCAGCACGCAGGTGGTCCTTTTGTACAGCGATTCGGCTTGCGGCTGGTAGGAGATGGAACTGATCACCCTATTTATATTGGGTGAGAAACAGGAAATGAGGTGCAGGATTCATTCTGATAACAGGAAGCTGATTCCTCATGCGGTGCCTTACAGAGGACAAATAAAATAGCCTTCCGGAAGGTTCCGGATTGTCATCTACTTTAGGTCATATTGAATCTCTAATGGACACTCCTTCCCCCTCCCATAGAACCTCACGTCAATCATAGAGTCTCCCCAATCCAAGGCAACGCTGCCTGAAAACATTACAGAACGCTTCTAGAGCTGTTCGAGTCCAATTTGCTCAGACCCAGATTAAAGCGTCTTTCCAATAGTGACAACTCCTTTACCCAAAGTACATGAGGGCTTTTGAGATGTACGCTGATCCTTTAAATAAGAAGCTCGGCAGATTTTCTTGTGTGAGAACAGGCTGGTGGGTGGGGGCGAGGCGGGGGGTGCTAGGTGAGGGTAGGCCGCACCGAGTAGGCAATCCAACACCTGTCTCCCAGATGGCTGCACCGCACATATAACAGGAAGTGCAAAGCTGATCCCTATCACATGGTACACAAGGTGTGTTTGGGCGGCCTGGCACACCCTTAGAGGCATGGGTGAGGGGCATCCACACAGAATCATGCAGAAACACCATCGCGAAGATGCACACAATGCATTGTGGGTAATCCCCTCACTGACAGCCGCCCCCTCAACGAGCACAAATAGACAGCACTAGGCCCCTCGCACCAGCATGAGGTCATCGTGCATGCGTGTGCGCATGTGTCCGCGCGTGTGCGCGCCCTAACATTTGTTTTTCATTCTGATCCGTGTCAGATTTAATGTATGAGGTTAGACCACATTTCTGACAGACACCTCGTGTAATATGAATTGCAAAATTCCTGAGGAATCCGGTTTGATTTATAAAAAAGAAAAAATCCGCTAGTGAAAAAAATGGAAAACGATTTTTCAGCGCGTCCAACCGGCACGTTTCAAAAAACTTTAATTTGTTACATCGCAAATACAAACATGGAGAATGAGGCCCGGTCTTAAATTATTGCACCCGTTTTTCTTTTAAGTTTTCCCGAAATGCAGATGGCTGGGCGATTAAAACACGGAGAATGGAGTTCAGAGCCATGGAAAAGATGCCCCGCATTCAATAAAACATATTTGCTTTTATAGTGTGCCGGGATCCGTAGTCAAGACCACCGTGAGAACATAATCCTCTGGCGGGATGTCTCGCTAAATCTCTTCCTTATGCGGAGGCGGCGTCGCCATGGCCCCGTTTGAGAGAAAGCAGGCAAGGTGTGAACGAAATGTGCCGCGTTTGCGAGGCGGATTCTCGGCGCCGTGTGCCATGTGACTGCCATCGGCAGTGAGGGGGGGCCGGCCTGGGAGTCAGGCACAACCCTCGAACCCGAGCTTTCAAGAAAACAGAAGCCAGCTACTACTTTTGTTAGATCATAAATTAAGGAGAAACCGCGTGATGGGGGGGGGGGGGGGGGGGGGGGGGGGGGGGGGGGGGGGGGGGGGGGGGGGGGG
>JABFDZ020000087.1:709315-721001 GCA_019775955.2 Pollimyrus isidori | reverse complement strand
GGGAGGGGGGGGGGAGGACACAAGAGAGAGAAAATGTAATCAATCAGGCGGTCAACAGGCCATACGAAACCACTCACGCTGAAGCCTCTATCTCCGGGAGGTCTACCCCCCCCAACACCTCCAGCCATCAGATAGCAGCGGAAGATACCGGATCACAGAGGTCTATTGGCCGCGCACCGTGGGCTCTGGAATGTTCCGCGGTCATCACCCAAGCATACGTCTGGCTTTCTTGACTTCAAGGATATAGGAGAGTTTATTTATTTGTTATTGGGTGGGGCATATTAATTTGAATGTAGAAGTCTAATTTTAGGGTGCAACCCCCCGACCCCCCCCAGTTCTTATATTCCTACTCGCACTTAAGAGGACATGGTTACTGAAGCCACACCCACCCCCCCTACTCAAGGGACATCACCTCTGTGGGATTTCACCTGCAATTAAAACAAAACTAGCAAAATACACTCAATGCTCACTAAAATCTGCTCGCATCACAAACTGTTTATAAGCGTGGCCTCCATGCCATGTGACCCATATGATTGGACAGGAGAGGGACCGTCCCCTACAGGCAGATCCAATGGCAGCCGGACCAGTGACCTGTCAATATCTTGCCATGAAATGGCAGGACTATGGGGACTCTTTGGTGTACTACACACTGAAAACACAATTGATCCGCTTTCTTCTGGTGGGGGATTCCATACATATGTAAAAGATTATGGGAGGGCACTTCATGGAATCAGGGCACTGGATTGGACAGGGGGTGGCCTATCTCAGGCCTCGCGTGGGGATCGTAAACGGGCATGCTTCTATGTTCATTAATGAACAAAATCTGTGCCTTGGGATTCTATGTGGGACAGTCAGCCTGAGCCAGTCCGGTTCAATCTGCTCATCAGCTATTCTGGTCAAACTGAAATTTGAAACGACGCAAAAAGCCACAGGGGAGTTTTGTGTTGCTCACCTTTTGAGATGCTCTCTGGGATGGTAGGCAGTCAAAACCGTCCACGACCTGCCCCCTTCTATGACACGCTGTCCGTGACAATGCCTGTTTCCTAGGTCAGCCGCACGCCTGCTGTAATGTGAAGAATATGTAAAGTGCACAAATGCCGCAACTCTGCCAACTAATGGTGCTGTTTTTTTTTCCTTCTGGAGAACACTGGCCAACCCTGTAGAATCGAAATATATAATGGGACTATTATGTCATTATAAGGCTGTTATTGTGCTTAGCTGAGGTTCCTGGGACACATTATTCAGAAATAATCACTTTACAGTAATATACGGCAATTTACAGTTGGAAAATAGCAGTAAAATCCCAAACTTAATAAAAATAAAAAAGGTCATTATTGCTAAAAACATTCACCCACAGGCAGTGAGCGACAGTAATGTTTTAATAGGAGAAACATGTTTCTTTTTGTTTCAAATCACCTGTTTTCCAGTCTTTTATCCACTCTTTGTTTTTTAACGGGTTTGGTGGAAGATTGTAGCATCCATTAAAATTTGCTCTTCACTAAATAAGTGTGGCCTCCATGCCATGTGACCCATGACAGTACTGGATTCTTATCCAATCACATTCATCCGCAGTGCCAAAGACCGCCGCTTCAACCAATAGCATTCATCCACAGAACCGCAGGCCCACAGGATACATCTGTAGAATGACAACACTGGGTCCTGGTGGGTTTCCACTTCTCACGTTCACGCCAGGCTCTCGATAGAGTATCTTCACAGCTCAATCTCAGACCTGAGGTAATGATTAAGGTCATTTAATCAGTGAGAGAGACACATATCTAATTTACACACCACTCACACAAAAGACTTTTGAGGAAGTATCGTGTTCTCAGTGTGGATGGGCCTTTCTGTGTAACCGCATTATTAGCTTGTTGGAGTTCTACTTACACAAAAATGTTTTTAGGGCAAAACGAAAAATGATTGGTTATCACTCTGAACCAATCATTTTCTGTTCTGCCCATAGAACACTTTTTTTGTAAGCAAAACTCCCATGAGCCATTGTTAGCCCCCTTTATACATAGTGAAGATAAGAGCAGCCGCACAGTCACTGCTAACATGAAAACCTTTCATATTTGGACAGGCATGAGTAAACGAACATGCACTCACGATCGCAGACAGTTCCACAGGTTTCAGTGACACCTGATAATGTGTAAAACAATGATGTGATCATGCCTGTGTAGGACCAGGTACTTATACATACTTTATAACCTGATGCTTTAAAAATACTAATCTAACTATCTGTCTATATTGTTCATGAAATTCTTATTTCAATTTCAGAATCATTTCTAAAGAATAACATACTTTTTAAAATGTCGATCATTCATTACAGCAGTTCCAGATAAAGGTATTTTGGGAAAAAATAATAGTTAGGTACCTGTTATTGTACCAGTTCTGATATTTATTAAACTTATCAAGAATACATATTTTGGCATTTATATCATATCTTTTTACACAATATATAGTTTTTTCCCTCATTTGGGGATTATATTTGACTTTGCATACGACTTAACGGGTTTTATATCCTGTTAAAAGTGAGAAAGCACATTTCTTTTAAAGGACAGGAGATCATTCTGTTCGTAAATAGTTGCATGTGTAAATTCAGGCCTCAGATTTGTGACTGCAGTGTGGGATTTATTTCTTGTTATTCCACTTTATCCATGTTGCATTAATAACAGATTTTGATCAAAGCCGGTTACACGGTAGTCATTAAAGCCTTCAAAGTAAAAATAAATCACTTAAACGTCAGCCTAAATTTTCAAACACACCCTTGGTCTCCGTTGTGTAAGAGCAATAAAACAGCTCTGTCTCCCAATAGCTCCATATGTTACAAGATAGTGTCAGAGCTGATTCTAGCACAATCCCAAACAGCAGCCTTTCCTGGGAAATATATATTTATAGGCGTGTAATATTTGTCCTGTCAAATATTTGTTCTATTCTTTAGCCTGAACATATTTTCCGAGTTTCCGGCTTCTTCAACCCACTCGATATTAAGGATGACGCGTTCTGCAGGAAAAATTCAACCAAAAAAAGAAAAAAATAGAAAGAAAACTAACAAATGCACAAAGTATGTTAGAAAATTAAAGAAATCACACTTGTGTTGCTGTGAATTTGTTAGATATAGAACATGTTAAAGTCAAGCTATGTGTCACTAAATCATGTCAATTTTATAATATAAGCCTATCTAAAACTGAAAATATGTGCCAGCGTCTTGTTAATTACAGGTGTATCGCCTTAGCCCCGGCCGTCTGCCGGTGGTTTATTTTAAGAGCCACACAACACCAAAAAGGCCGTAAGTGCTAAGCAGTTTACTTAAACATTTCCTGGGGGAATTTGTGTTTTTATTGTAAATGTTAATCATTTCCTCTCTGCCACCGGTCAGAAGGTCAGTTTTCCCGCTGCCGCTTTCAAGGCGCCTTGAGCCGGGCGGAAGACGTCTCTAATCGCATAACAAATGCAGGATATATTTGTATAAAACTTTCAGAGGTTAATCTCAGTAGCGAAACCGTAACTGACATTGCGGACCAACAGAGGAAGTGCTTTAAAGCCCATAAAACGCTAAAGTTGAATGCGCTTTATTTTTTTCCTTTAAATTTGATTGGGGTTTTTTTTTCAGTGTAGAAAAACTGCTGGAATTAATCTAGATTTTTTTTCTAATTTTCAGATTTGGAGATTCCACCTATAGCATCTGTTTCACTGGACACTTCCATCCCTCAGTGCATGACAGACAGTCACTGTCACCGAATTCCCTACTACTGGCTCTCAGCATTTATTTTTTTGGGTCCGCTTTCTACAGATGATCGGTGAGAAAGTCGCTGAGATCCCACGTCTGGGCCTCTTCAATCCCTTCCGGTGTGGGGGGGGGGTCCCCTCCGTGTCCACCCCAACCCCCAGGCCAATGACAGCCAGACATGCTCTTTGACCCAAACTGAGAGAAAACAGCGTCAATGCTAATTCCCCTTCAAACACATTAACTGGGATGAACGGAGTCCCTTTGAGGCCACTGAGTGGACCCACATTGACTGCAAGGCCCAAAATCCATGAATAAATTTAGGACTAATTGATTTCTTTCTCTTTTTTTTTCAAATAAATCAGAGTCGAGATATCGAATGTTGTGGAGGGCTGGTGCTGTCTCTCTTCCTCGCAAAAATGAAGAGGAAACGCTGCTGCATGCCAAAAATATATATATTATAAAATCTTAAATGATCTTGGTTGTCAAATTTCCCATCAAATCGTTTCCTTTCCATTCACCCTTGTGTCCTCCACTGCAGAATGTAGCCTCATCACACTGAGAGCCTGATAAAAGTCAATATATATAATTGACTTATATAAGTCAATATGAAGTCCTGAGCTTCGTTATGAAGCAAACAAACAAAGAAAACTCATTGGATCCGACAGGCCTCCAGTTTAACCCCTTAGGTCCCGAGGCTCTCACCTGCCCTGCCTTTTAATTGCTTTCAAAGGGGATTGAGTGAAAGGCTGGAGGGGAAACGATGTCACCGCGATTCCATTACGGTTGTGTTTTTTATTTGCTTAAACTTTGCGACCCGATGTATTCAATCTAAAAAAAAAAAAAGATTAATTGTGGCTGCAGGGTTCATTGAGTACAACTTAAAATGTAGGCCACTCATAACCACTGCCATGTTAACTTAAACGATGTCAAATTTTCAGTGTGTGAATAAAACGCACATATTAATGTCGTAGAAATAAGGTAAAGGAATGCGACCGGATCGCGAAATATGTGGTATAGCTGTAGCAGAACAGTACCCTTTTATCATAAAATATGTCTCAGGGTTATATAAGAAATGTATGCCTTCTAAAATATGAAAAACAGGGATACCAGGTAGAAAACAAAACAGATGGATTATTGGTATTATTAATTACCTCAGGGTATTTGTAACATTCGCATTTTAGAGTCAATTGTTCTATAAAGGTAGCTTTTCGGCTATTTTTCAGATTCAAAATTATATCAAAGTTGGTAATACAGCAACGGCGTAGCACGTACACAGACATGTCCCACCAAGGCGAAGGTTTAGCCTATATGTTCCGCGACCTCGTCCACTGCGGCATTGAAACTCTCAAGTATCACAGCACCACCTACTGGTCAACAAGTTTTTGCGGGAAGTTTTTTTTTAATATCGGTTTAGAAAAGAACAGAACCGCAAAATTAAATCGAAACCCCACGCAAGGGCGTGTACCACCCCAGATACGCTTAAAAGAAAGTTATGCAAAGAAATTGGAATATTACATCATGCTTCTTCCTTATCATATGGCAACGCGGATATTTCCTCTACATCCGTGAAAGGGAAGTGACCGAAGTACGGAACATGTGAAAGTGAAAATAAATACACCGTGTTCCATGTGCCGCAAAACTGACGTGTAAATGACCTTAAATTACCTAATTTTACCATACTTGTTGCCTTAGTCCATTGTTTCCTCTAAAGTTTCAAGGCAGGCTACGGCTTTTTGCGCTTCTGACAGCCCTGTGTTCATTATTAATTGAAGCTATACGTTTCTGCTTCATTTCATAGAAAAAAGCAACTTAATATCCCTCACTTAAGGACTATTCAGAATGGCCGGCGTAACGCCGTCATTTAAGATGCGCATCGTAGTGCAAAGTCGGCACCTTGTCAACTACTGTCACCTGTCTTATTTTTCTTGGGAAAGGAAAAAAATAAAGAATGTCACTTTGCAGGTGGAAAAAAGTTTCATGTAGAGGACTTGAGGGGGACAACGGACGCGCAGTGTGAAAACGCCAACCTGGCAGCCACTGCGCTTCCACGTGGAAATGAATCACACCACAGATGGTTAACGTCACGGCCG
Source organism: Pollimyrus isidori (assembly GCA_019775955.2). NCBI lineage: Eukaryota > Metazoa > Chordata > Actinopteri > Osteoglossiformes > Mormyridae > Pollimyrus > Pollimyrus isidori. Next base: position 715,184 of record JABFDZ020000087.1, on the reverse strand, counting down.
GTCAACGGAGCCAAGCAGACACGCATGTATGCAGTACACAATTGTAATTTATTACACACCCTGGTGAAGCACGTCAGTGCAACACAGCGCTGATCCACACAGGATCACATCCAGAACGTCACCTCGCTTTGACTTTGTCCACTGAACATGTTCAAGGGTTGCGTTTAATCTCTAACATGCCCATTCTTCTGTTTTTAACCTCTGCGACTTTGGTTTGCTCTTTATTATTTATTTGTAAGATCTGTCTGTTGTTTTAGTATATTCATATATGCGTTTTATGATTTATTTATGCGTTTTTTTTCTTTTTTAACGCTGCGAGTAAGCGTAGCGATTTTTGCCCAAACTTCAGACCCGCGAGCCTCGGTTTCTCCGCAGCGTCAAGTTTTCAGCGCTTCGGTTATGCAGAGGCTCGGTCGGTTCGGGACTCCACAACACAATTAGAAAAATACTCCTGTCCAAGGATACCTTTTCTAAAACTGCAGCAAAAAGGTGTATACTTAAAAAAAGTTTCTGGGCATTTGATAATATTCTTTAGGCTCTTTTTCCGTCTTCTGAGAAACCTGGGAGATAAAAGAAAACACTCATGTGGATTAAAGTGTTCAGAATGTATCAGCATCAAACCACTAGAGTTTTTCCTTCTACATTTTTTAACTGCAGTCAATAGATCTAAATATTTCACTGCACCCTGGCCAATTTATTGTTTGATGTCTAAAAACTTGCGCGAAATGAAAGAAAATTCATTAAAAACGAGCCCCAGGAGGAGATGCTATCAGCTTGGAGAGACTAGTTTAACTGGGGGGGGGGGGGTATCGATCATTCCCTTTCTTCTGTCACAAGAGCCACCAGGGAAGACGCCGCAGCCGGACTACAGAGGTGCTTTACCAATAATGCCAGACAACAATGCGCAAACACCGTAAATGAAGTGTGTGTGTGTGTGTGTGTGTGTGTGTGTGTGTGTGTGTGTGTGTGCGTGCGCGCGTGCGTGCGTGTGTGTGTGTGTGTGTGTGTGTGTGTGTTGGGGGGGGGGGGAATCTCACCAATCTCAAACCGCAACTACACAGCTGCCAAAATCATCGCAACGGTCAACAACACGATGGTACCTTGCTGGTAGAACGGTGCTCTCATGTCTTTCCCGAGTTTTAAATACGACACACAAACGGCTCCGTGAGGTGCGCGTTGCCGGCAAGTCTCGCGGTGAATCCGGCCAGAACAGCGGGATGGTTTGCCGTGGCCCCAGTGTGCGGCTAGCGGAGTGGAGTTTGCAAGAACACGTGTCATTAAATCAAGTTACTGCCATTTCACGTCAAGAACAGTTCACCGCTAAAACTATTTGAGCTTGGATCTCTGAACAGTAAACTTTCAGCGCTGTGCATCAGCACGGACAGACACATACATTTATGAAAGACAACCTACAGTTTTGTGTAAAGTGTAAAAGTTATATGATCGATTGAAGTTGTCTTTGATAATAAATTACCGTCACCGAAACCATAGGATTTCATTCTTTTTCTAATATTAAGGTGCACTTGTACATATAAATGGCGAAACTAAAATTAAATCAGATCCACATATTTTTTTCATAAGTGAGTCATAAACGTTCATTGCATTGTTTTCTGAAATATTATTCCGTTAATTGCAAAATAATAAATTAAGTGAAAAGTAAATAAACAGCAAGGAGGAATAAAATTGTAATGCAAAATAAACCCACTGAATGTATCCATCTCTAAAGGTGTACGTTCTAACAAAATAATTCATGCTTGGCGCCACAAAATGGAAACAAAACAATTTTTACATACAGACTTAATTTGTAAAGATGAAACTGATTAGTATGTATATGCTAATAGTCTGTTCGGGAGAACATATTGACTGTTTTGGGTGCTGGCTTTTAAGTTTTTTTTTACATAATTTTAACGGTAAATAAAACGATTCATTAAATAAACGACTCTTTCAGTTCATTTCCCACCTATTTTCGCACATTCTGTATGCTTTTAGAAACAGTTTATACGTTTTCATAGCCTAGTCTCGGGAGTGGGAATTTCATTAATTTCGTTTAATTTATTTTCGTTTCAAAAAATCTGAAATAAAACAAACAGATATGGGTATAAGATTTCGGTTTTAAAATTTGATTTAAAGCTAGCGCGTTATTTCCTGCTAGACGGAATGCATGTATATTTTCGAATAATTTATATTTTCTGCTCTTTGCAAAACGTCCTACGAAGGCGTTCAAAGGCATCTTTAGCGTGGACTTACGAAATCGTCGTAATTGCCTAATCAAACTGGCAGCTACCATCCAGTGCGGGAGTATCCGGTAACTAGATTGCCGATGCTTTTCTCAGCAATTGATCACCACGGGGTTAGTTCCCCCGCTTCGCCCCTTGCCCTAACCGTTGCTCCGGGAGTAATTACAATTCTTCCGTCATTTGTTTATTTATTTAGCCTACTTATTTAGGCCTATTTGTTTGTTCGTTCATTCATCCATCCATTTATTTATTTATTTGCTTATTTATTTGTTTGTTTGTTTTTTATTTGTTGGCGGGTAGGGCTGGGTGGATGCATGCCGCTGACGGCTTTGCTTTGACGGTTCGATCATTCCCGGCAGCTCCTGTCGACTGTGCTGCAGGCTCGGACCAGCGGAGCCTGTCTTCCCGCATCGCCCCGGCTTCGCTCCCTAAAGGGTAACGGGAGGTATTTACCATTGAAGTGGCTGACGGGGTGATCGGGCAGATGCCGCTGGGTGGAGGTGGTAGTGGCAGGAACGCCGGCGGACGCGTTGCATCGCCCGGCTCCATGACCCCAGTCAAGATGAGCCGAAAGGAACAGTCATTAGCCCTACTGCACACTTAACAACATTACTGCTTTTACTGAGAGTTTTTGCCTTGTAGCCTACTTTTCGTGCTGCTCACCCACTTTTACAATTCTCAAAAATAACTATACCTCCTTAAACCAGGGTGAGAGCCAAGCACGAATCGCTTGATAGATCAGTGAAATTAACGGCAACAGCAAGAGTGGGACACAGCTGAAGGCCAGGCGGTTTTGTTGCAATATACAGGTTGAAAGATGAATTACGCGCAGTGCCCGTCTGCTCTGCCGTTACTCTCAGTGCAGCTGCAGCGGCGCAGAGCTGTCATTATGCAGGCTAAAGTCGATCTAATAAGTGCTTTAAGGATCAAAGGATTTGCAAGGAGGAACTGATGTAGGACCGTCGGCATTTCGCAAAATTCTCAAGGTTCAGTTTGCATAAGCACGGATAACCGATTTATTGTAATGGGTTAATCGCAAAGTAATACAAATAAATGCAATGCGGGCCATTCGGAATATGATTCGCATTATAAATAGAGCATATCGAATTATAATAGGCCTATATTATATAATATATAATATAATATGTAGCCTATCGTTTTTGGCCCGATGCGCTAGGAAGGGCTCCCTGCGAAATGAATATAAAATACACAAATTGGTGAGTTAGAGCAGATGGAATATGATAGCTGCACTTGTTGTTCGGTGTTGAATGACGTCACATTCTAAAAACCGTAATCGTCGAATTCAGTCGATTTGAATTCAGCTTTACTAATTCTTTATAAAGCAAGTTTGTTTTGCACGATACCAAGTTACTGTTGGTCAGCTGCCACGGACATAAGATTTAACTCCGATCGCGGAATACAGGGCAGAACATTCTGGAGAAGGGTCACCCCCCCCCCACACCCTGACTGACAAAGTGGATAGTGGATTGAAAACACAACCTCCTGGGCTTCAGACCCAGTACACAGGAGGACATAAGTGTGCTGTTTTTTTATTCGAGCAGAGTTCTGTAGCTAAGCGATCCAGTTAGAATCAGATCGCATGCATTATTCACGTCTGCACATTGGTCCAAAATTCCTATTCTGACAGCCTCCATGGCGCTCCCAGAAATGAGGTTTTACAGGACGGCTGCTGAGGCACGGACCTGCACGCATGCTGGGTGTCAGCCTGCTGTTGGACACCTGTGTTTGCCCTAACCTCTCTCAGGCCAGGGCGGGTGCCAAGGTAAGATGGTGTTTAGGAGACCCACTCACATCATGTTTACCCCAGGCATCTCCACAAACCAATATTAGATAGATAGATTAGATTAGATTAGATTAGATTGATCCTGAAGGAAATTTAGGCGTCCAGTATCTTTAATACACTTAAATACACACAATAAAAATATTCAAGGACTGTGGGGGTGGAGGCAGAGGGGGTGTCTATGGATGCTGTCAATACCTTGAAAAGTTGCAAGAATAATACACAATAAATGTGAATTATTAAATTAAATCTTGGGGAAAAACTCACAAATATCCCCTGAGAATCGATATGTGCAGTGAAGCGACATGTCCGGCACCCAGTCTGATGGGACCAGAGCCTGTGGGTCACTCAGAAATGGGATTTGGCCAATAAAGGGCCCTCGGTGAAGCCTAAATAGCGGCTTGAGAGCGAGATGCACACATCACAGGGTAGGAGCCAGGTCCACAGGATGGGCGGAGCCAGGACCACAGGGTAGGTGGGGCCAGGACCACAGGATGGGCGGAGCCAGGACCACAGGGTAGGTGGGGCCAGGACAACAGGGTGGGCAGACCTGGGACAAACAGCTGACTGGTGGTTACTGGGAATCACTGTTAAGCTCCTGCCAAAACAGATGGTAAAGGCAATCTTCAGAGAGATCTCTGTATGGTGGAAATTAGCGGGAGAACATTTCAAACTGGATTTAAGGAAGCACTTCTTTACACAGCATGTAGTTAGAGTATGGAACAGTCTTCCTGATAACGTAGTGCAAGCTGAATCCTTGGTTTCCTTTAAATCAGAGCTAGATAAGATTTTAACAATTCTGAGCTATTACTTAAGTTCTCCCCAAGCAAGCTTGATGGGCCGAAAGGCCTCCTGTTTTTTGTATAGTTCTTGTGTTCTTATGTTTAATGGCAATCCGGAAAAAGGGCGAGGCTTTAAGTAAATGGCAAATGGACTGCATTTATATAGCGCTTTTCTACTCTTCTGAGTACTCAAGGCGCTTTACAATTAATGCCTCACATTCACCCATCCATACACTGGTAGCAGAGGCTGCCATGCAAGGTGCCAACCTGCACACTGGGAGCAATTTGGGGTTCAGCGTCTTGCTCAAGGACACTTTGATGGGGTCAGGAGAAAGCAGGGCTTGAACCGGCAACCCTCGGGTTGCTGAACAATAGCACTGCCTTCTGCACCACCATCTTCCCCGTAAGTAAGTAAATCCCCTCCCCAGCAAAAAGCAGAATGGGCGGGGTCTGATTTCCCATATGGTTACTTTGGGTCACAGCTGCAGTAGCCCCCACCAAAGGCAACAAAAACCTAAGGCCCTGTCTTCAATACTGACAAATAATACAGTTCACCAAATGACAGCCAAATAGGAAGACATAGATATGTATTTATGAATCTCCCAGAATGCATCTGCCATGACCAGTAACAGGATTCCTTTTACGGAACAAATTAGCATGTTATTTGAAGTCCTTATCGACAAACAGATATTCATAAATGCATGTAATCCATGAATATACATAAATGCTTCTGAGCATTTTGTACAATAGACTGTGAAAAATCAAAGTGTGATTGTTTAATAAATTAGAGAAAGGTTCCTGTTGCCATTATAATGTTTACTATGAAGTGTTTGTGACTACAGGTGATCAGTTTTAATTGTATATTGTGTTTACAAAGTGAGTGTGTCTGTGTGTTTATACGCATAAAGATAATCTCTTCATCACCCCAAAATGGCAAGTTTCGAAGGTGATACTACTCCTGCGTCCTGCACCTGAGGAGGGGGGGGGGGGGGGTGAATATGTGTCAGGGACGATGGACTCAAATATAGGGCCAACCAGACACGCAAACA